>FMWQ01000063.1:0-304680 GCA_900102585.1 Microbotryum saponariae | reverse complement strand
CCTAACCCTAACCCTAACCCTAACCCTAACCCTAACCCTAACCCTAACCCTAACCTAACCCTAACCCTAACCCTAAATCCATTTCCAATCGCATTTAATGTCTTTGGCGGATAGCGCCATCACCCGCGACGCTCCTGTCGTCGCCGGGTCCTGTCAATATTTGACGCCAGCGAGGCTCCCTGCTCGTACGCTCTGTCTCGGTCACCACTTCTACCAAGTTCTAACCCGTTCTAACCCGGAGAGGTACCTTATACTTGAGTCTTGAGTTACTGCGGACGGAATTCCGAGAGCTGGTGGAGCGACTGAAAAGTCAAACAAGAGAAAGAGGGCACAACGAGACCGACCCTCGCTCCAGAGCGTCCGAGCAAGTCAAGTCAATCAAGTTCTCAAGTTCGATCAGTTGAGCGGAGCTTCGCCAAAAAGAATAATGCTGCAATTGCAAATTACCGCCACGCGTCATCTACCTCGCGCCCTCGTCCAAACACCAACTCGACCCCTCGGCCCCTCGGCCCCTCATGTCCGAGCTCTCTCGCGACTCATCCTCGTTCTCCTCAATAGCCAAGTGAACGACTCCTTGACAGCATTCGGGTTCGTGCTCGACACAGAGCTGCGAGAAAAATGCGAAAAAAGGTTGATCAGTGAATACGCTCGAACGACCGACCGAGTTCAGAAAGTCATCAACTCACGCCTCGAACCTGCCCAAGAATTCCTTCTTCTCCTCCTCCGAAGCGATCCTCGTCGGTAAGTGCCCGACCGCGGTGGGGACGTTCTGCGCCAATTCGTTCGCGAACTCGATCGAAAGCAGTCGCAGCACGGTCAACACGTTCCCTGCGACGTCCTCGTCACCTTCTACCAGCGCATCGATGAGCAACGAGACGAGTTGTTGCGCCGTTGAAGAGATCGTCGTTTTGATCGTCGTTGAAAAGGCCGAAGGACCGGGCGACCGAAGCGCATCGTGACCCACCACCGAACGGACGGCATCGAGAGCGGCGAGGACGATGTGGGGCGAGTACAATGTCAAGGTCGAGAGCACAGCTTGGAAAGCTGCGGGGAAAGCAGGTGAAGGGAGCATCACGTCGGGACTTTGCTCTACGAGGTTGAGGAATAGGTGCATAAAGTCATCAAGTACTGCGAGCGAAAAGAACAAAGCGCTGATTAGCATGGCAACACTCCGTTACACCCCTTTAGGCGTCATATTTTCAGCTTGCGCAACCACTCACCATCCCCAATCTGCGCCGGTGGTCGCGACTGCAAGGCCTCGACAATCTTGACCGTCTGTCGCTCAAACGCCTTCTTCACCGCCGCATCGAAACCCGCCTCCTTTCTCCAAGCGAACGCATCGACCATCTTGGCCGTGATCCACAAATAGCTCGAAGCCGGATGCCGCTCGAATTCGGTCGTCAACCTCTCCAACACCGGGATCGCGAGAGGGAAGACGAGCTCGTCGAAAAAGTACAACCCTCTTCGGACCACGACGCTCGTCTTCTCCGCCACCATCAGATCCGTTCCATACCGCGCGAGGAAAGCATCGAGCACATGCCAAGCCTGTTCGGCCGTCGAGACGCACGAGGGAGGAGGTCCGTCGGGGAACCGATCGACGATCGCGAGCAAGCAGTCGAGTCGCTCGAGTGCGTCGCACGCCGACCTGAGTTCATCCTTGGTCGCATTCGCCGTCGCCTGCGTGAGTTGATGAACGACCTCGACGTTGGGCATACAAAACGTCGACAGAGCCTGAAGTGCCGTTGCGGGATCCATCGCGGCGATGATGTGCGCAATCGCGGCGGAAAGGTCGAGCAAATCTTCGGGTGCGATCTTGTTCGCGATCCCTTGCACGAACGCGTGCAAGTCGGGCAAGAAAGGAACGAGATGTTGACTGCAGTCCTTACAGAGGTACTTCATCGCCTGCGCCGCCGCAGCCGAGACCTCGCCTTCTCCTTGCTCGAACCCACTCGAAATGAACGGCAAAAGTTGCTGGATGTGGTCGGGGTGGTAGTTGACCCATTCGGTGTACCGTCCGATCACAAGAATGGCGGCATAGCGAATCTTGGGGTGCGCAGGTAGACTCGTGACGAGCTTCAGGATGGCGGGCATGATCTCGCTGTCGTGGACGTCGACTTGGGCGCCCATCGAGCGCATCGAAAAGAGCGGCGCTTCGAGGTCCTGCCACTTGACGGGGCTCGGCGTCGTCGGTCGTGTCGCAGCAGGTGTCGTCGAAGCCGACCCACTGACGAGTCCCGGCGTCGAAGGCAAACTCGCGGCCGAGAGAGCGGACATGATCTGTTCGTACGATTGACGGAGACAGGCGATCGCGCCGAGGACGGAGCAGCAGTCTTTGAGCGTGTCGCCGATGTCGTGACGGAATGCGCGGAACTGATCCCTCTCCTCTCCTACGAGCGCGGCGTCGTCGTCGGGGTAGTGTAGATGCCGGATGATGGTACCGACGAGTTGGGAAAAGATGGCCAAAATCGCTTGTGAAGTCGTCGCCGAAGGACCTCTTCCCGATGCTCCGTTCGGTGTCGACGAACGCGAGGCGTCGCCCTTTGACCGCCCGAGCCCTTGTGAGAGTCGATACCAGAATCGAAGGGTGATGCCGACAACTTCGAGATTGTCGTAAGCGGCACATTCGGCAATCGCTTCGACGAGTGGTGCGAACGAGTCTTGGTGCTCGACGATCAATCGCGTGTAGGTCTCGCCCGCTTCGACGAGGATGCGACAGTAACCTCGCATGCGGTCCTCGTCGTCCCTCGTGGCAGGGTCGGAAAGGATTGGTTTGAGCGCCGTCAGCCGCGGTACGAGCTCCTGAATAATCTGGACGTTGTCTTCGAGCTCTTGGGTTTCATGGATGATGTCGACGAGGAGGTCGACGGCGGTGTCAAAGCATTCGTCCGAGGCGAGCGAGGCAAAGGCGGCGGAGAGGATTGCAGATCCGGCTAGTGAGCTGGAAGTGGACTGTCCTGTCCGAAGCCATGATCCGAGACAGGCGTAGCATTGGTTTTGGAGTGCGGGCGTGATGCCTGTGAAGGTGGGGCGACGGGCGTGAACGGCGCGGAAGTCAGTTCAGGCGCTGTTGGATCGCACCCCGACTGAAACGAGAGGTCGAGCACTCACCTGGTGCTTGAACATACATCGACAGTAGATTGACAACCTGTTCACCTTTACTCGGCCCCTTCCCGTTGGCCTGCCCCCTCCCAAAGTCATTCTTGACCTCGATCTTGAGGTTCGAGGCATACTCCTCCGCAAGCACCTGCAAGAATTCGAGCAACGCCGCAGCCATAGCGGGGTCCTGGCCAAGCAGCTCGATCATGGAGCTAGTCGGGTCGGCCCATTGTTGCGAGGTGAGTTGTAGGGCCAGGTCGGCGAGGGCGATGCAGATCTGGGTGAGGATCACGCGTGGGCCGGAGACGGCGAACGAGCGCAACGCCGACAGCAACGAGTCGCGCAGGGGGACCAGTTGGGCTTCGGGTAGTTGGTCGAAGTCGAAGCTGATCTACGGGCGGTGGGATAAGATGAGCTTACGGTCCATCAAGGCTTAGCAAGGGGGCGTCGAGCTGTCGAGCTCGGACGGACTTTGGTGCGAAAGGTCTGAGCGGCAAACAGCTTGGGCTCGATCGGCGCATCGGGCGCGAACAAGATCAAATGCGACGTTGCCCAAGCTTCGTTCTGTACGAGCAAAAGAACGATGGTCAGCGCCAGCACTCGTCTCGTGCGTCAACACGAGCTCGTGCACGCAGGCGAGGACGAACACTCTTTTGAAAGTTGCTGAGCCAGGCGTTGGCGGTCTCCTTGGCGTCCGAACTAGGGTCGGTATAGAGCACATTCAGAGCTTGGATCACCTGCTGTGTCGCTGCGTCGCTCATGGAGGAAGAGGTGTGCAGTCGTACGAGCGGGTAGGGAGGGTGGAGAGCAGATCGATGAGCGTAGTGGGTCGTAAGGGGGAGCCAAGGATGGAGGGGGCTGCACAATCACGGCCTGATAGTCGAAGCTGGTGAACGGACTGAGCGAAAAGGAATGTGTGATGACGAGGTGGGCAGAGCGTGTCGTACGCGTGAGCAGGAGCGAAGGGGCGAGCACGAGAGCCAGCGCCACGATAACCGCGCGGCGCACGTCAACGGGCTCAGCTGCAGATCGAGTCGAGCAGAGTCGAGCACTAATAATTAGTAGTGAGCGCTAAGTGAGAGCAAGCCGGCGATTATTTACTGCCGCCGAAGAGTCGGTGGAACACCTCTGAGCAAAGTCCGAGACCGTGGTCGACCCACACCAGTCTGCAAACAAATTCCAGCCTGCACTCTGTCGACAACCAAGTTTTGGGCTTTTTCCATCCCAAGCTTCGAAGCGCCGTCAGTCAAGTCGGCGATAAAAGGTCGGTAGAAATCGGATCGAATCCTTCGAGCGAATCATGTGACTTCGAACCTAAGAAACTCTAATGGATGCGCTTTCCCTCGTCATCTTGAACGAGTTCCGCATCTTCGACACAGATGGGCACAACACTCGGACCGTTCGGTGCAGTGCGAAGTCCAGCTGATCCTCGGCGGGACCTCGAACGAGCGAAAAGATGCGACGAAGAGCGGGGCCCGATGTCGACCTGATGAGCTCTTGATCCTCATAGAGTGCATTGTAAGGACTGATGAAAGCGCAGTGTATGGGACGATGAATTCGGTCCGAGTCAAGCTCCTCCGAGTCTCGGCCCGAGTACTAAGTTGCAGCGTCAGATACATAGATGCGCCGCTGAATATAAAGCTTTGGCTTCGAGTCATCTTCCTCGATCGCTTTCCCACCGAGGTCGGTCGCATCCACATATCGGGCACCAAAACGGAAAATCTGCAATGGAGACACTGGTTCCTGAAAAAGCTGAACAATGCAAATGCGAGACTCAGGAGTTGCGAAATGTGAAGAGAGGATATACAACGCGGTGGTGCGGAATGGGAACGGTTCTAGAGACTTTCGACCAAGCTGAATTTTATCTGATTTTGTGTGAAGTATATGTTGCTTTACTGTGAGATTCAGCATGCGCCAAGGTGCGCGTCTCCTCTTCCTCCACTCTTTGGCTTCATAGCGACGCGAATTTGGGTGAGAAGCCTTTAAAGTCGTAGGTTCCGAGATCACGCATTTTCTGGCGAATCTTGTCCTTGATATCCTCGCTCGGTTCGTCGATCTCAAAGTCCGACTTGTGGTTCATGAACAGCGAGAGCAAGAGCGCGAGACCGGGACGATAGAGGGCGGTCGATGTCGAGTCGGGGCCTTCGTCGACGGCCGAGTAGGGGCGATCGACGAGAAGATGCATCTTTCCGTCCACCTTGACTGCAAATAATTCATACGTACTCAGTCACGAATCGCAGCATTGAGTTTGATCACACCGTTGAATCTATTGCCGCTCACCGAGTTCGACGAGCATGTAATAAGGCGACGCGGTGAGCAGACCAAAACGGCCGTTCTCAGCGTCGATCAAACGGATCACAATCTGGCGAATGAACTTGGCAACCACATCAATAACAATAACAAGAGCGCATCTTCTCCAAATCCTTTGAAATGAACGGTTTCCCCACCTGCATCAAGATGTTTTTAGCCGGTCGCTCGTCCACCCCTTCGGCCAAGCACCTCACAAATCGCAGATCGAATCCTTTGCGCGACATGCGTTCCAAAGTCGATATGCCCCTTGAATGGATGACGGGAAGGATGCGCTTCCCGTCCTCATCGAAAACGAGCTCCTCATCTTCTACAGAGATGGCCACAATTGTCGCCATATTTTGACGCGTAGCGGTCGATGACGAGGGCTGCTTGTCGCCGGGACCTCGGACGAGCGTGAAAATGCGACGAAACTCCGGACCCGAGGTCGTCAAGTTGAGCTCCTCATCGTCGCTGAACAACCTCGCAGGTCCAACGACACCCCATTCGATCGTTTGAGAGAGCGTGTCCGGTGAGAACATCTCCCTGCTGGAGAATTGTTCCGCATGGGGCCCATAGATGCGTGCTTGAAGATCGTCCCTCGGCTTCGAGTCCGTAATCGGCTTGCCATCCGCCTCAACACCAGGACCGTATCGAGCAATGTGACAGGCGAGAGCACCCCTCTCAAGTCCAGCAAACGCTCGGTCGACGATCCTGGTGTCTTGTACGGCGCACCTCAGTCCTTGCAGCTTATCCGTGCCGTCGATGTCGACGTCAAAGTCAGGGGACTGTAGTTCCTGAATCCTGAGCGCGATCCTCAATTGAGTCAGAAAGTCCATGCAGGGGGCGTGGGAAGCCACACGGTGTTCGTTGTTGCTGCTGTTGGGCAGTGTGATCGACTGCATGACACCCATTTTGTACGCGAGGTGAGCGGTGCGTCGCAAAGGTGCGAAGCGATGTCCCCGATCATCACGCTTGTCACTCGCCAAAGCCCCTCCAAGCCCGCGGCTCGTGAATAGACTCCCTGTGCTCCGTATGCTCAGCTTGTAAATTTGTGGCGGATGAAAGACTCTAACCTAATCAACATTAAACATTGAATTTCTTAAAAATCCTCCTCGCTGAAGACATGATTCTTCCGGTCGTATGAAACCGTCAACGCTCGAGATTCTCACGTCGACTAGTAATCACGCCCAGGAGAGGGGTTTCCCCGTCACGTGTTGTTACCGGGAGGCTCGCGAGACACCGCTTCGACGTACAGTCGTCAAAAGGGCGCGCAACAAGTAGTGAAAAGTTGAGCATATTTTCGCGCTCGACTGAA
The DNA here is from genome assembly GCA_900102585.1 of Microbotryum saponariae. Lineage (NCBI taxonomy): Eukaryota > Fungi > Basidiomycota > Microbotryomycetes > Microbotryales > Microbotryaceae > Microbotryum > Microbotryum saponariae. Next base: position 297,980 of record FMWQ01000063.1, on the reverse strand, counting down.
CTGAGTATGAGCACCAGTGACCGTTGGTAGAACCAAACAATATCATTGCAACGCAGATGTAGATGTATCGAGCATACACCTAAGGCGTGAGGAACACTCAACCGATGGACCACTAGGCATGCCAAGTCAAGTAAGATTATATTCTTTCTTGCGAAAGACACGAAACATTGCTACGAGCTTGAAAGTACACATCACGGGCTCGGAAGCTGGGAGCCGACGAGCGACGATCATCGTGTCTTGGACTGCGCACGTCAGGCTGAGAATCGGGTCGGGATTGCTGTCGACGTCTAAGAGTCGGCACTTGCGGTGCTCGGACCGCATGCCCCACCTCTAGCAGAGCTAGCATATCCGCATGGTGAACACTGTGTAGTAGGTTGGGAGTGCTGCTTGGGTGTGGGGACATCGAAGCTGGCGCTGGCATATCGTCGTCCGCGAGGGATACCAGAAGAGGCAGAGAAGCGCCGCGAAGTCAATCGCTTCCCCACCCCCGAAAGCTCCACGGCGACTAGCTCGGTGCGCAGTGCTTCGAAATGGCGAATGTCAAACACCCACCCCATACTTCCATTACTATTGTGTTTGCTAGCATCAGGCAGGCTCAAATTGAATGGTCTGACATGAGGTCATTTTAGGGGGTTCTCGAGTCGACTAAACATACCGTCGAGCAAAGGAGCCTCATCTCCACACCCCCACATGATGTCACCCCACGCGTCGGGGTTCTCCTCAGCGGAACGCTTCGCTGGACTTCGCCTCGAGTTGAAGCAGCGCCATACGTCGCTCATCGAGCACTCAGAAACCCAAGCTAGGTCTATCCCATGTAACTTACTCACTAAAGTGCTAAATCACAACCACTGATATGATCTTGCAATGCAGAGTATGGAAGCAGCAATCAAAAGTAAGGAGATGCAATGAGGAGTGCAAAACGGGCGTTCTCGCAATCGATAAGACCCATAGCGGCCTGAAAATGAAATCGCAAGCGCTGATAAAGCGTCAATATAAAGACATGTATCGAGTCTGTCAGGGTATTCTCTCCACACGACTTCCCTGCGTCAACACATTCTCGTAATCCTGCCCGTCAAGGCCTCTGAAAATCAACTCCAGGAAACGAAGATCGCCACCTTTTTGCGACATGACTTGCAAATCCACCAAGCGGTCTGAGTGAATTCGTAAGCCCTCTTTTGTTGTACTTGAGCTCGAAATCTTCGAAATCGATCACCACAACCGTCGCTAACGTTTGCGGAGCCGCAATCGAGGACGGGATCTGACTCTTACCGCACTCGCGGACGAGGGAAAAGTGGCGACCGACGGAACTCCGTAGGTCCCGAGTTGGTCAACTTGAGGTCCGGATCGTCCCACAAAAATTTCACCGCATCTAGGATAGAAGGCGACATCACAAGTGGAAGATTATCCATCGACATCATATCCCTGAATAGCTTTTCCTCCAGGTCCGGGCCGTACAGCTGCTCCTGGATCCCGAGCTTCGGCAGGGACGAATCGTCAGCCACCGCGGCTTGATCACCCCCACATCGGAACTCGCGAGCGAACGACTTCTCAAGCGCCGCGAGCGCACGAGCGACGATGGTCGTGTCTTGGACCGCACACGTCAGTCCTTGCAGCTTATCGGTGAGGTCGTCGACGTCGAGCTTGGGTGATTGGAGGTGACGACCAAGTTTCACCGTCTCGGCCTGCTGCAAGGGGGACGCATCGCGGAATCGGGGGCACAGCAGCCGAGGGGAGTCTCTGCGGCGGTCGGTGCCGACCTCGAAGTTGCCGCCGTGTGCGTACCCGAACAAATGGGGGTGAAGCGGAGACGAAGCTGACTACGAAGCGAGGGGAAAGATCGAAGCGGTCCCATCATTCGAGTCGACATTATTGGTGGGTATAAGTGCAAGGACGAAGAGGTCTTGATTCGTGTGTGAGGGGCGAGGGAAGCTCCGAGTCGACGCGCGGGGGAGCTCTTGCGCAGCTCCTCCAAGTCCGTCCTAGTCCCGAGCTGCTAAGCGTGCGCGTGGCCGCACTGACCCCCACAGTGCTCGATCTGGGATTTCACGGAGTTTAAAGCCGATTGAAAATAGCGCATTATGACACAAGTGACTTCACTTGATTGATATTGTGAACTCTTATTCACTACCTGGAGCTCAACAGACTTCACTGGACTGCTTTTTCCCGAGCTTCGCTTCGATCGTCACGGTCCCCGCAAAACAACCCCACGCCGCTCCGTTCGCCTGAGCTGACCTAAAAACCAGCTTACTACGATGCCCGATGACGACGATAAGCAGTCAAGTGCTAGGATGCGGAAAAAAAAACTTGCCATGCGATTATGTAGAGCAGGTTCAGATACGAATCAGCCTGAAGATATCAGGTGTCTTTTGTTCCGGTGGGACAGAAGGCGATCGATCGAGCCCGCGGAAAACTAAAAGGAGCAGCGAGGAGAACACGAACAAGCGCCGGCAGTCAAGCTGCAACTTCAACACTATGGGTTTCATGCCACTGAAGTCATACTTGGGAAGCAAGCTCGTCTTTTCACGAATTTTGCGCTTGACCTCTTCTCCTGGGCCTGGGATCTTGAAGCTCGGATGATGATCCATGAACAGCGAGATCAAAAGCGCGAGGCAGGGACGATGGGGGACTTTGGAGGTGCTGTCGGAGCCGTCGTCGAGGGCCGAATAGACACGATCGAGGAGCAGGTGCATCCTGCCATCAATCTTGGCTGGGGTTTTTATGAGAACATATCAGTTCAGTGACACTCCTTACAGGAACACCACTGAGCCAACGCCCACGCACCGAATTCGGCCAACAAAAAGTACGGATTAGCGATGAGGAGAGCGAAGCGGGCATTCTCCTTGCACAAGAAGGTGATGATCTGTTGATCAGAGAGTCAAATTATGTTATCAGCCCGAAAGGAGGGTACGCTCCAATACGCTCGTTGGCCCTCCTCATCACAATCGAGCCTGACTCACATTCAACAAGCCGTTCTTGACAGATCCGTTCTCTACACCCTCGACCAGAAACTTCACGCTGCGCATGTCTACGCCACCACGAGTGATCGCTTCGAATCCATCCAAGGCAGCTTTGTTGCTTCCTTCGCCCGCCACTACTGTCGTGAGTTTCTGGGGTGTGGGTGTCGACGGTGACGAAGCTTGGGGCTCGTCGGCGCTTCGGCGGCGGACGAGCGAGTAGCCACGAAGGTATTTCGGCGACGAAGGAGCGAGCGACAGATTCGAATCGTTGCTAAATCTCCGCACGGGATCCATGATGGCGCTACGCAGCAACACTTCAAAATCTTTCGCCGAAAAAGTATTGTCGCCAAGATAGCGTTTTGCGCGAGTTCCGTAAATCCATTTCTGAATCTCGCCCGGTTTCATCGTCTCGAACTCGTCAACCCCAGCGATCTGACCGCAGCCACATTGAGCATCGCGAGTGACCCCGTTCTCAAGCGCCGCGATCGCACGATCGACGATGGTCGTGTCTTGCATGGCGGTGGTCATTCCGAGAAAGGCTGGGCTTTCAGTAGCTGTGTTCTTTGTGGTCTTTCCGAACACCTTGTGCGTATACGTGTCCACGTCGAATTCAGGCGATTGCACGATTCGGCCCATGAAAGCGATCGTGAGCTTGATCACGGGGGAGAGGTTGCGGAAATGGGGCGAGAGCAGTGGATCGATTCCGTCGAGGGCTCGTGGTGTCGCTTTGGCACGGGTTGCGAGTGAACGAGTAGGAATGACGCGGCGAGGCTAAACTTGGCTGCGGAACGAGGGGAAGGATCGAAGGGTCCACATCGTTCGAGCTGACATCTTTGCTGAATGGATTGAAGGGAGAAGAGGATGTGGCGGGTGCGCGGCGGGCGCGGAGAGAGCTTAAGGAAGGAGTGCGATCCGACTAAAGTTTACGACTCCACGCCCGCTGGCGCACAGACCCCCTGTGCTCGCTAAACTTTGATCCGATGCACCGGGTGCATAGCTTGTCGAACAGTAAATTATGTGTGCTGAAAATTCTAAAATACTTTGTGAATCAAGACTTATGTGGCGTTTTCATAACTTTCGGGACTTGGAAGAAATTACTTCTGTTGGGTCGATCGAAGAACACCGAAGAGATCCCCACATGCCACAAAGTATCCGTCGCCGAGCTTCTCCGGCCTCTCGAGCCCCCTGCTCTCGAACGAGTCCTCACCGTGAACCGGCACGAACAATACCAAGAGCAGACACACAAACGAAGATGAAATGCACTGAAACACAGACTCGAAGACAGCACAACATTTAAACAGCGATCACGAAGCCTCGGTGACTCTGGACCCACGATTCGAGCGATCAAGCGAGTGACAGAGCAGAGCCGAGTATGAGACCTACACCCCCGGAAGCGACCGCTACATCCCAGTCATGTCGTAAGCCGAACCAAGTTCCTTCGTCTTCTCTCGGACCTTGGACTTCACATCTTCTCCCGGACCGTCGATATTGAATGCGGGGAAGTGATTCATGAAGAGGGCGAGCAAGACAGCAAGAACGGGACGATAGGGGGCCGACGATCCAGAGTCGGGACCTTCATCGACGGCGGAGTAGATGCGGTCGAGGAGGAGGTGGGTTTTGCCTTCGACGTGAACTGTTGGCGTCAAGATTGAGAAGAACCAGTTGAAGGTACAGCACTCAAGGATTCGATCGCAATCCCGCTCACCCAGCTCGGCCAGCAAGAAGTAAGGGGTCGCGATGAGAAGTGCGAAGCGAGCGTTCTTGGCTTCGGTCATGCGCAGGATCATCTTTTGAAAAAATGGAAATGGACTTTACTCAGTTCTTTGTGGGCAGCTGACATTTCCCTCAATCCACAACTTGCAAAGCTGGGTACTTCACCTTGGTGAGCACACTCTCGGCATGTCGTCCCTCCAGTTTGTCCACCTGATGGATCAAGGTCTTCAAGAAAAGCAGATCCAAACCTTCGCGCGAGAGGGCTTCCAACTGGGCTAGCGCTCGCGAATGCATCAGGAGACCATTCTCATCTAGGTCTTGATCCAAGTCTTCGTACTCGACACCGACAAAGGTCGTCAAAGGTCGACTCGTCGCCGACGAAGAGGAAGCTTGGCCATCACCGGCTCCTTTGACGAGTACAAAGTTGTACATCTCGTCCTCTTCAGAGGTGACGAGGTTGAGGTCTTGATCACGAGCGAGGATTCGAGCGATGGGAAGGATGGCATGTTTGATCAGGCGAGGCAGGTTGTCGATCGCGATGATGGTACGATGGGACATGTGCTTCGGTTGAGCCCCCCAGACGCGGTCCTGCACATCCTCACCGGGCTTGTCCTCCAGTTTGACCCCATCTGCCATGCAACGAGCGAGAATTCCCTTTTCGAGAGCAGCGACGGTACGATCGACGACGGTGGTGTCCTGCACCGCCGACGTGAGCGCCATCATCGGATGCTTGGTGAGGTCAAGTCTCGGCGCTTGAAGCGACAGCGCCACAAGCATGCGCACAAAGTCCCCCATGTTCTCTGGCATACTGAAGCCAGAAGAATCCTTGGTTCCGTCATTCGGAATAGACATGATCGATGATGAAGATGATGACGTGCTGAGCCGAGTCAGGATACGCGGAGCGTGACGAGGGTGCTTGTAGTGAGCAGAGCGCGACGAGCGTGGGAAGAGTAAGAGTGATCTCCGCTCGACACACTGCAGCGCCGATCCGATGACCCCGAAAATGCTCCTCCGCAGCACGTCTGGCCAAGCGCGCGCGGGGGTGCACTGACCTCCTGAGCTTAATCACCGATTTCAAATTTCCTCATGCTGACCCGAATAGATGGTTCTTCACCAGCGGTGGTTTATCCCACTGAAAATCTCAAAATGTCTCTCGCTTGCTGAAATAAGCATGGCACAGACCATGCTCGAGCGGACCGAGTTGGAAATCAATTCAGGGGTCTTCATCGCGATCACCCCGGGCTTCCCGGCTCGGAGCTCGGCTGGAATCCCCGGCCACAGGCATGCAACAAATCAGCCCGACTGCTGAGTCGGATTACAATGATGACGAACAGAATGCTCCAAATGCGAAATGATGCGACGTGACACGGACTTGCTAGAGTGGATCGGTGGGGAAAGAGAGCTCCTGAACCTAGTTCCCTTGCGACTCTAACGGTCGAATGGAAAACTTGCTCGGATCATACGCCCCACCAAGCTCCTTGACTTTCGCCCTGACCTTATCCTTGATCACCTCACTCGGGCCTTCGATCTTGAAGCCTTCCTTGTGATCCATGAACAACGCGAGGAGCAGCGCAAGGAAGGGACGGTACTCGAGGTCCGAGTCGGCCGATTCGGTCGGATCCTCGCGTACGGCGGTGTAGACCTGGTCGAGGAGGAGGTGCCATTTGCCGTCGATTGTGACTGTTAGATCCGGGTGTTTGCCAAATGAGCTTAAGTGAAACGACAGACTGCGGGATCGACCATGGGCAAGTACTCACCGAGTTCGGCGAGCATGTAGTACGGCGTCGCAAAGAAGATGAGGAATCTTGCATTCTTCGCCTCCTGCACGCTCCAAGCCGCCTGCAGAATCGACCGTGCGGCGTAAGTACCGAAGAAAGACTTGACTCGGTTTCGACCCTAACACATCGATCGGCCTCACCTGCATCACCAGATTCTCCAAATACCTCCCCTCGGACCCCTCAAGCATGAGCTTGGGGAAACGCATGTCGATCCCATCGTACGACCTCGCTTCGAACGACGCCAAGAACAGGGAATGTACGCGGAGGCCGTCGGAGAAGATGGGTTTCCCTCCATCCTCGATGTTGTTGGCAACAAAAGTGACGAGGGTCTCGTTGGTCGCGGTCGATGAGGACGCTTGGTTCCCCGGTCCTTTGACGAGCGAGTAGTTCCTACAGCGATCGAGCCCCTCCGTTGCGAGGTTCAATCCCCGATCCTCACAGAGAAGCTGAACAGTAGGTAAAATGATCTCTTCGACGCGACTGTGAAACCTGTCGATCAGCATCATCTCGCGCTGCTCTGCCTCTCGCGCCTCCTTGCCCCACAACCCGTCCTGCAGATCGACCAACTTGAAGTCCTGATCTTGCATCTCGCTCTTCTGCCCGGGGCTCAACTTGCTCCTACGCTGTTCGAGCACACCCTTCTTCAACGCCTCCAACGCACGATCGACGATACTCGTATCACGAACAGCGCAGGTCAAGCCCATCAACGGGTGCTGAGAGGGATCGAATTCGGGCGATTGTAACGACAAAGCGACCATGCACTCTGCGACTTCGACCATCTTCTCTTGGGTCCGAAACGCGAAGGAGAGGTTCTGCGGTCCAGGCTCTATCGGAATAGACGAGAAGGAGGTAGACTTGGGTGACTTGTTCTTCGGCTCGAGGCTACGACGAGGGGGGCATGGGGTGCGTGTTGGGGTTGGGGGGAGATCGATGCGCGGCGAGTGAGGTGCGGAGGCAGAGGAGCAATTCGAGTTGGCGGGCGAAGCGAGCCCCGCGGCCCCGCGGGCTCGCCCCGAGCTCCACAGCCCGCCCCACCCCCCGCATTCTCTCAACGTGCATGAGCCTCCTAAATTCCGGCGGGGGCGGGGGCGCACTCGGAATTGAGCCACGACGAGAGGTCGGTCTGATGAAGTTATTTTGATCCAGCTAAGCTGTCCTTCACGAGTGTGATCAACTGCTTTGAAGCAAAGGATGCTCGGTTGGCCACGCCGAACTGCGCAGCTAGAAAGAACCTCCTTTCACTGTTGCCCTCGGCCACGACTCCGACTTGACATCATACGCAATGATTAGGTAAAATTCCCACGACATCATACCACCCTCGTGGATCCTCCCATAGTCGTACAACAAATCAAAAGACTGCACTTCCAAGAAATTGCCTAACCTTGCTCTATTTTCCCAGCTCAAGCTTCCCCCCAAGGTTCCTCGATTAATTCCCTCCTGCTCATTTCGAGCACCAACTTGGTCCTCAGGTAAGGCATGTGCGACTGTTCAAAGTCAAAGAAATCGGCATCGCGCGAGAGGGTCTCCATGTACATGCACTGCTCGATCATTCACAGCAACGATTCAGCTTCTAACCGTGAAACCGTGACGGGGGTTGGCCTCGACGACCCTCGAAGCAAGTCGACTGACCGTAAACACTCCACAATCGGACCCATTCCCCTGCAGCGGCACTTCGCCCCCTGTCCAACCCTGTTCCCAGCCACTCAGATCGATCTCCTCGCCGCCATGTCGTGCCTTGTACTCCTCCTCCATCCACATCCTCAACAACTTGTACACCTTCTTGGACCCGTGGCCCAACGAATCAAAGTACTCGAAGCGCTTGTCACGCAGGTTGACGGCGGCGCATACCCAATGATTGCCGCCTTGGTTGATGGGAACGATGATGCGGTCCTTTTTGAACGGGTCGAACTAAGGCGTCGTACCGTGGAAGGTAGAAGCAAGCCCGTCAGCGAAACCTCGAACGCACTTTTTTTCTTCTGGATAGCGTGCAACTCACCCTTCTGGACCACCTCTTGACGGCCGAATAGCCGACGTCCCTCAACCTCTCAAAGAAATTATGATTGAACGCATGTACATCCAACACCCTCCTCTCCTTTTCCTCGGGTTGCTTCAAGGGCGGGTTCTTCTTCGGATCAAGGGGATGATACGAAGCGGACCTGAGGTTGATCAACGCGCCGTAAAAAGTGATGGTTTCGTCGTTGAGCCAACCTAAACCTTGGAGGAAGGAGACGTCCTTGTGTCTGACTTCGCCGCCGGTGATGCTCGAGACGAACGAACGGTTGGCGTAGATCGCTTTGACGGTCGCGAGGTCCGAGGGTGCGAGCGTGCGAGGGAACTGTTGTGAGGGATGCAAAATCAATCAGATCCTGTTTCGCGGATCGGCCCTTACGTCTATCACGTAAAAAAACTCACCATTCGCCGTTTGGGAGGTTTGACCGAAAGCAACTCGAGCTGACGCTGGGTCTCGAGGTACTCGTCGTACTTGAACGTCCTACTCTCCGGTCGAGGGCTGCGAGTATGTAATCAGCACCAACACAGTCAGTCGCAGTCTCAGACGATCCTTCACGACCAGGTAGCCGTGCGTCCCGTGTTCATCCAGCGCGATACTCACGTCTCCATCGTCGCCTTGGCCTTGCTCAGAACGGAATCGACATCGCGCGAGTACTTGAATGACGCCTTGCGCGCGACCTGCGAAGGTTTCCTCGCTCTTGACGTGACTGTGATCGCGAAAAAGTAAAAATTCACGCTTGTTTGTTCAGTTGCTGGTAGCGGGTGAAGACAGGTGCGTGGCGTTCTCTTGCAACTCACTCGTCTGCGCGGTTTCCATGTCTTCGTTCGCCTGCATCACGCGCCGGCGATACGCATCGACTGCAGCAAGTACCAGCGAGTACAGTTGCTCAGTAACGGTGCATCTCTCAAAAGATAAACATCCCATATGATCAAGCGCCGAAAAGAACTCACGATCATTGGCCCTAGCCAAATCCTCCTCCTCCTGACTAAGCGCGATCGTCGCCAACTCATGCACCGTCTCGGCCCGCTGTCGATGGTTCAATTCCAAGTGCTGTCTCCGATGGATCGAGAAGGCTCACATCAGCAGGTTGATCCAAAAAAAAAAAAAAAAAAAAAAAACAACGCGCTGTAATGTCCACACTCGAAACCACGGACCTTGTTCGCGCCCATCGGTTTCTTCTTCCTCCAACTCGACACGACCTGCCCACCTTCCCCAACCCGTGCATTGATCGCGCCAACGAACAAAGTCGAGGTCGAACTCTGCGGCAAGTACTGGGGTGGTGGTGGTCTTCTCAACGAGGTCGGTTTCTCCGGTTCGGGCACACCCTTGGCGCGTGCGATCGTACAGTCGAAGCGGTAGGCCTTGCGCGCTTCTTCGTACGCGATGAAAGCTGGGTCGAGGGTACGGCCACTGCCTGGGCCCAGAGCGGAGGAGGACGAGGATGGGGATGCTAGTGCAACGGCTGTTTTGGAAGGGGGTGGGAAGGCCATCTTGGAAGAGAACTGCTTGATCGTCTTGGACGACGAGCGGGGTTGTGAATTCGTCGTCGTCGTCGTCGTTTTCGTGGTGATCGCGGGTGGGAAGGCGGGTGTCGTATACAGCGATTGCCGTTTCGGGTTAGAGGTGGGTGGAGGTATCCTTTTGGAAGGTGTGTCGTCATGCATGTCGCAATCTAGCCACAAGGCATCATCCGTGACAGAGGGAGGTGTCGCATCGGCCGGGGGTTCGGCTTCTCGAGCTGTGTTTTTGATTCAGCAAGACCGAACGATCAGCACCAGCATTCCGACGCGAGGCGCATACGAAAGCGCACCAGCTTACCGAACGGTGGTTTGGGGAACCAGATCCGATTCCACAACTTTGTAAAGACGTTCTTGCGGGCGTGACCGCGCTCGCCGTTCGCACTGATCGTACTCGTACTCGTGCTCTCGTCGTTCTCCTGCGACCGTTGAAGCCTAGGACTGATCCCGGTCCTCGACAGCCTCCTCGCCTTCTTGTTGGGTGAAGACAAGGGTTGCAACCTCGACGAGGACGAGGAAGTGGCCGAAGAATGGCGTTTTTGATTGGTCGAATCGTCCAAAGTCGAACGCGTGCGTTTGGACGGGGACAGCTGATGAGGTCGTGGGTGATGGTGGTGGTTCTCTCTGGACGTGTGGGTGTAGGATGTGGAGGGTGTGATGGGTCGGAAGCCGGGCATGGTGCGAGGGGGGGCGGACAGGGGCCTGGGCGTTGACTGAGAGGAGAGGAGAGCAGCGTGAACTGTGCAGCGTGAACTGTTTGCTCCCTCGCGGTGTGGCTACTAGTCTCATTTGACCGGTTGAGCGCGAGGTGTAATACTGAAATACCAAATAGCGCGCCGGCCGAGGTGAGACACTGGACAGGCGGGGAGACAACGTGCGAATGATCGCCCACCGCCAGCGCTGTTGTTGCTCAATGTCCTTACACCGTGATCGTCGAACGAGCCGATCCCAAGCATCCTCCCCTCGTCCGCAGCCTCGCGCCCGTTCTCTTCCTCTGACGTAGCCCACACCCCCTGTTTCACGGTCGCCCATTGGCCAAGTCACGCCGCCTTCACCGACGGCGACTGGCACTGGCCCGTTGCTGCTCAGGCTGCGTAGCTCTGGCCACCGCTCGCCTCGAACCGACCCCAACGTTGTCCTCGACCGCCGTGACTTCTTACGTCATCAACCGACCGACGATATGTAAGCTCTCCCCTGCGTGTGTGTTGGCCCGAAGCTGCTGGGTCGATCCGATCCCGCCCGCCCTCGCGCCGTCGTTCTCACGCTCGCTCGTCCCCCCCTCTCGCGCGCTCACTCACTCGCCCGACTGACTGGCTGATGCCGATGCTGATGCCGATCCCCTCCGATCGATCCAATTCGCACTACACCGACCCCCAACTCGCCCACCAAAAGGGGCCTGCAACACCGAGAATACCTCACTTCGGACGTCAAAGTGTTTGGCTGCCGCACGTGCAAGACCCACCTGAGCATACACGAGCACATCGAATCAAAGGTAAACCCACCCCACCCCGCGATCATGAAACTCTGTGTCCCCCACATCACCCGAACGAACACGCGCAACTGCTGACGGCCGACATTCTCGGAACTTGCGCGCAGAACTTTAATGGACAGCATGGAAGGGCGTATTTGTTCACGACCGTGTGAGTTCCCCCGAGTCGGTTTTCCATTCAACGGTGGGGAGCAAGTGGGGCCCAAGAAGTGCGCGCCAGGGGGGGAGGGGGGGGGGGGGGGGCGGGACTCTCCACTCCCCATCTTCCCTCTACGAGTTCACGTCCCTGATCAGTCCCCAAGATCCTCTTTTTCCGATCCAGATACAACATCAACGCCGGACCACCCGAGGACCGACCGATGACGACGGGGTTGCATACCGTGAGGGACATCAGCTGTGCCAAATGGTAGGTCCTTGCTTGGCAGGATCTGCAGCAAGAATGGAGCGGCCGAGCGAAATTCTCTTCGAGGCATCGTAGATTGGCACCGCTAACACTTTGTGTGCATTCCTGTCATCAGTGGGGATGTTTTGGGGTGGAAATACGGCACGTCCTCACTCCCTCTCTTACCCCCCCCCCCCCCCCCCCCCCTACTCGCGACCGAGCCCAAACTCACCTCCCTCTTCCCTGCCTCGTCCGTAGACAAAGCCTACGACGCCTCGCAAAAGTACAAGGAAGGTAAATTCATTCTCGAGCGGACACTGACCGGTGAGTGACCATGTCCTCACAAAAAGGAAGTGTTCAACCCGATCAGATCTGACGATCCCGGGCAAATCTTAACAGTTGACGTCAGTTAAGACTACTCGACCTTCTCCATTCATTTTTCTCATCCTTTTCGCATCTCTTTTTCCTCGTCTTTGTCCTGCGCATTCACTATACTATTCACTTTTTCGTTCGTCGTTCCGTCCAGCCCAAGCTTTTTCGTTCCTTCTCTACCCCTGCTGGTCTCCTCCGTCATGTTTTGTCCCCCCCCCAAGACTCTTCTTCACCCCCTTTTTTTTTTACTGTTGTGCTGAATAGGTTTCTGCTATCCCCTCCCGTTCCATCGGGGTTTTTTTTTCTTTTCCTTATCGTATATTTTTTTGATCTACTGTCGACACCTTCATTTCGCTTCATCAATGGTCACATATCGAAACCTCTCCAATCGTGCCCACGAGTGCTCTCGAAACTCAGTGACGACTCAATCGGGGGGGGGGGGGCCAGAGGAACAAACCGCCCCCCCCCCCCCCCCCCCCCCAAAAAAACACGAGAAGACATGATGATGTTACAATCCCAACCCGAAAAGAACCACATACATGTACCCACCACGCCTCAATTGAAGGATTCGTCCTCGTAACCCCCCACCACCACCAACCACCCTCTTCGAAGACGTACCTCGCGCACAGAGAAACTTGCTACCCCCACATTCCGAGCCAATTACTCAATCCAATTCCTCACAGCCGTCCTCAGAAGCGCGGACTCAAAACGGCCAAAAAGTGTCGTCGGATCTTTTTGAAAAGCGCAACGAGAGAGGGTCATAACCAGACTGTCGAAGATGAGAGTTCGAGGGTTCGCACCCCCGACTTTTTTATTTGTTTGTTTACTCGGCTTTGGACCCTACGATCGATCCATCATGAACGTTGACGCCTAATCTCGGCACGATTTGGAACTAACCCCGAACCGAACAAGTGAGGTATCAGCCACCCGAAAAAAGAAGAGATCAGTATCGCAAGGTCGAACTCGAACCAAAGAAATGCCTTCGAATCCCCTTCTTCGAAGAAGTGCGCCCGCGCGAACTCACCGTCGCCAAACACCGCCCAAACAACTTCAAAAGGTTGACCTGATTCGCATTCAAAGCGTCGCCCTTCTTGCACACGACATGTTCGTTCGCCAAGGTGGGTACACCCCTATTGAGCGTGGTCGAAAGACCGAGTTTGCGAAGTTGGGGTTCCAAGGAATGCGCGAGCGGTTGATCGTCGATCTTGAGCGGGCCTGAGGAAGGAGGAAGGAAAGCGAAAGAAGAACTCAGTCTGACCGTGTGAAGGGGTGTAAAATGAAAAAAAAAAAAAAAAAAAAAAGTGGTCAACGGACCAGCCGGTAATGTGAAAGCTTCGTCGACGACGTTGCCCGAACGAGCAAAATCTTGCTTCTGGAACGACTCGAACCATTCCTCCACGACATCGGCCGGTTCGTTGGTGAACAAAAGGCCGCGCGAACCTTCGAGGAGCTGCGAGGTGAAAAGGGAGCAAAGCAGGATGAGCAGGGGGTTGGGGGGGTTGGAACGTAGCCAGGAGGTAACGTACGTTGGCGACTTTGGAAACGCCAAGACGGCACTCGTCTTCGGGTGTCGCACCGAGCGCTTTCCTCATCACCGCGTTACGACCCAAGAATATCCTGTCACAGCGCAACGCAACGCACACTAGAGGATCAGCTCTGCACCCCCTGTACTGTACACTGCGCCGCTCCTCGCCAACTCTGTCATCCTTTCCCTTCGCACTCACCTCGACCCCTTCCAAGCGGTCCTGACCTCCTGCAACAAGTTATTCCTCATATGCTCGACATCGAACACCCAAACGTATTGAAACTGCTCGCAACAGTCGCGGATGGTCTGGATCAATTGACCCTTGTGCGCCTTGTCCTTTTTGTTCGTTTGCGTGAGCGCAACGGTCGTGTTGCGTTTGGAGCGGGGCATGATTTTGAAGAAGGGGCGAGCGGGTGTGTGGAATGGGTGGTGGGCTGGTTGTATGTAGTAGGGGAGAGGAGGAGCCGAAAGTGAAGCTCGCGCGGTCGATTCTCATCTGCGCTTCGGCTGCGAAGCTCGATTCCTCCGCGCGCGCGCGGTGCTGATAGTGTGCTGATAAATGCCAATTTCCTAATTTGTAATTGGGCCGGGCCAAGCCGAGATTCGCAAAAGTCCAAAAGCTTCCTTGTTCAATCTCTCTCTATCCACACACAAGCACGCATACACGCACGCACACTCGTACACACACCATCGCACGGTAGCCCTCACACCTTGACTCTCACTCTACACCAAAACTTTCACTCAGGATCCCGCCCCCTGTCTTGCTTTGCACGCTCTCATCGCCGGACCCCCAAAGCACAAGCACCGCCACCTCATCCCCATCCATGTCCACCTCAGCTTCGACCTCCACCAGCTCTTCCGACCTCTTTGACGAGCTAGACGCGCAGCTCAACTCGTCGTCGACGCCGCTGGCGCAACGTTTTCGCGCGCTCTTCACGCTCAAGTCCCTCGGCGGTCATCGCGCCATCGACGTGATCGGCAAAGGTGAGCTCAATCTTCTCTCGTCATAGCCTCTATTCCGTACGGGGAGCTAAATAGCTTCTCAGGAACGCCCCCACGCCAGGTTTCGATGGTCAATCGGCTTTGCTCGGTCATGAATTGGCGTATTGTCTCGGGCAAATCAACGATCCTTACGCTTTGCCGATCTTGCAAAACGTGTTGGAGGATGAGCACCAACACCCCATGGTTCGACACGAGGTACGTCACCATTCAATCGCTTTCCTTTTTCGAACTGAGCTTCCAAGCGCAGAACGAATCCTCCTCCTCCACCGAACTGACCCCTCCTTCCCCCGAATAGGCCGCCGAAGCAATGGGAGCCATCTCGGACCTTTCCTCCCTCCCCGTGTTGAAGAAATACCTCAGCCACCCAATCGCCGCCATTCGAGAAACAGCCGAGATCGCTCTCGCCAAGATCGAATGGGATAATTCCGAGGAGGGCAAGAGGGAGAAGAGGCCAAAGTCAGTCCGCTCACGAGGGCAAACCTGCTCGGGGAGCTTTCCTTTCGAAAACTAAACCTATATGTTGATGTGTCGTTGACAGCGAATTTCATACCATCGACCCCGCCCCTGCTTCCCACCACTCCCCTCTCGCCTCTGGATCCAAAACCTCGACCACTACAACGCCCATCCCCGAACTTCAAGCGACCCTAAACGACACAACCAAAACCTTGTTCGAACGCTATCGAGCCATGTTCGCTTTGCGGAATGATGGAAGTAAAGAGGCTGTATTGGCGTTAGCGACCGGGTTCGACGATGAGAGTGCTCTTTTCCGGTACGTCGTGCTTTCTTTCCCTTTTCCCACTCTTCATGAACTGACCATCTTCTCTCCCCACCTAAAACCCAGCCATGAAATCGCCTACGTATTCGGTCAATTGTCCTCCCCTCACTCCGTACCTTCCCTCATCAAGGTTCTCAGCCACACGAATGAAGAAGATATGGTCCGCCACGAAGCGGCCGAAGCGTTGGGCGGTATCGCGACGGAAGAATGTTTACCGATCCTCGAACAGTTCGCAAAGGATGAGAACGTACCGAGGGTCGTTAGGGAGAGTTGTGAGGTGGCTTTGGATATGGTCAGTCTTTCTTTTTTCGCGGGGGACTACTTGGAGCGAGTTTCGAGTTCGTTCGAGTGTTGATCTGGGTCATCTTTGTTTTCGGATAGTACGAATACGAGAATTCGAACGAGTTCGTTCCCTTGCCGACTTTGGTACAAGCTTCATAAATCACTCACACCCACAAATTCACCCTTTCCTTATCGTTCTTCCATTTCTTTCCCTTTTGTGGGCTCATTTTCCACGCATTGCAATTCCACTTCTTCAGTACCTACCTAAACACAGAACCCTCGACCTTGAATTGCGTCACCTTTCCCCCAACGGGAGCCGATCCCGAGAAAAGAACCGCTCGTCACGTTCGACCCCTTCAGTCACCACACCTCTTCAAGCCGCTCACCCCCTGCATCTAATAAGGATTTGAATCACTTTTTGGGCTGACTGGCTTGACGCCTTCGTAAACCTGATCATTCTCGAATCCGTTCGGGCGACCGACTAACTTGCGCTTCGACTTACATCCCAACCGACGCAGGCTGAGATGAACGAGATGACGGTGTTGTAATACAGGAAGGAAAAACGATCACCCAACATCCTTACGCCGAGAAAACATGCAATAATCCTACTCCTTTTTTTGTTTCCACCCCTTAGATTCGCTGAGACTAATCTCATCCAGCCCGGCTCACGCAAATATTTCGGATCAAAGTTCAGCGTGACATGATTCCGATCGATGACTCGGAGGCACACCGAGGAGTCGTCGTCGCGAATCAAAAGCGTTCTTCGTATCCTTCATCACCGTGTTGGATTCCTAGTCTAGAGAACAGCTCAAAGCCCTCACTAGGAAGAGACAGCGAAGCCAAATCAGTCTTGCAAGAGGGAGGAGGATCAGAAAGAGGACTCACTTTGGATCTTGTCGCAGATCTCTCCTCCGCCTCATCCGGCTCCGAGTCAAAGATCCAAGCATCATCGCTACCCCCATCCGTAGATCGATACGTGCCGTAATACCGAGGTAGCAAAGCACGAGCTTCCGAAGGCAAGAGAGAGGGAAGACGTGCTCATATAAAACCGACTCAGATGATGAAACCCCCCCGTCAGCGATGCTATCAACGTACCCGAACCCACCCCCGGAACATCTCTCGACAAATGGCGTCTTGAGCGGACTCAGTCGCGATCCGCCTCTAGTCTCAGAGACGCAAAGCGACACAACGGGCACGAGTGTATCTGCGAAGCACCTTCGCGACGACGACGACGACACTGACGACAAGTACTCGCACGAATTTCGCGGGTCCGCTGAGACACTGGCCGCTCATTTCGCTGCAGATATGCAGCCATCCAAGTCGTTCTACCCGACGATCGAATTCATCGATTCGATCCTAGCGATGGGTTTTCACGTCTTTCTCACGATACACCCCCCTCGATCCTGCCACGATTGCTAGTGCTTTCGGCCTCAATCCGATCCTGAATATTCTGGCGTGAACGAGTCGGTGACCGCCGTGATCTCGCCAGAGTGCTCGTTTTGGCCGACGACGTCACGGTCACGCCAGAATGCAGGATTGAGGCCGAAAGCACCAGCAATCTTGGCAGGATCGAGGGGGGTGTATCGTGAGAAAGACGTGAAAACCCATCGCTAGGATCGAATCGATGAATTCGATCGTCGTCGGGTAGAACGACTTGGATGGCTGCATATCTGCAGCGAAATGAGCGGCTAGAGCCTAGTGTCTCAGCGGGAGTCCGTGAACATCGTGGGAGTACTTGTCGTGAGTGTTGTCGTTGTCGTGGTCGCGGAGGTCCCTTCGCAGAATTAGGTACACTCGTACCCTTAATATCGCTTTGCGTCTCTTTTTGTCTGGAGGCGGATCGCGACTGGGACCGCTCAAGACGCCATTTTGTCGAGAGATGTTCCCGGGGGGATCGGGTACGCTGACATCATCGCCGATGGGCGAGTACAAGAAACCAAAGGTTGGCTCGTTGGGGTCCGGATGATCGATTATAGATCAAACCAATATCATTCCCGTTCGAGGTGTTCGAGGTCAATGGTGGAAGCCGGCTAAGGAAGCGATGCACTCAACTCACCGAACTCCCCTGAGCAGGAGAGACGCCCCCCCCCCCCCCCCCTGAAATGGGATGATCCCGGGATCGGGCCCCCGATTTTAAATCCCACGCCGCATTTGAAATCCCGAGCTGCATCTGAAATGCATTTCAGAAAGGCGAAGCGATTCCAAATGCATTTCAAATCACTCCGACGATTTCAAATCGGTGGCCCGATCCCGGGATCATCCCATTTCAGGAGGGGGGGCTTGCTATGTTGTATGAGGCTAATCTCATCGAACCGGGGGGGGGGGGGGGGGGGGGGTTGCTATGTTGTATGAGGCTAATCTCATCGAATCGGCTCACGCAAGTATTTCGGATCAAAGTCGAGCGTGGCACGATTCCAATCGATGAGGCACACCGATCCGTCGTCGCGGATCAACGCGTTCCTCGTGTCCTCATCACCGTGTTGGATTCCTAGTCTTGAGAACAGCTCGAAGCCCGCACTAATAGGAAGAGAGAGAGAGAGAGGAGGGGCGGGGGAGCCCAATTCAGTCGGAAGATGTTGGGTTGGAAGAAGAATGATCGAAAGGAGGATCAGAAAGAGGACTCACTTGATCTTGTCGCAAATCTCCTCCGTCTCATCCGGCTCAAAGATCCTCCTCCCGCCGTACCCAAGAACAAGCATCATCGCTACCCCATCCGTAGATCGATACGTGCCGTAATACGGAGGTAGCAAAGCACGAGCTTTCGAAGGCAAGAGGGGGAAGACGTGCTCATAGAAAAGCGATTCGATGATGCACGACTCCAGATCCTCATTTTCATACAGCTTGAGCACAACGGGTTCCTCGTAATCAATCACGCCGCTTTTCGTACGTGTCCGTCGGTGCGTTGAAACTTTGGGCTCGGTTTGCTCAGCTCGAGCAGTAGGCACGTTCGATTCAGTTCCCAGCTTGCGGCGCTTTCCATCGGCGAGCATGGAGCGGTCGGACTCTTCTCGCCGAAGCGAAGCCGGATTCGACTTCTTAAGCTCTGATCGTCTCGACGGCGCCTTGGACAAAACACCGCCAAACACCCTACAGGCACCACCGTACGCGATCAATTGGGGGTAGTACATGACGGGTAGTCTCTTGGCGTCCTTGAAGTCGCTCGCTGATAAACGTTCGTAGGTCATCTCTGTCGGGTTCATTGGGGTGTTCCTCAATCCGCATTCGAGATAGGCGATCAATTCTGGTGGGAGAACGCTGAAGCGACGGCTTGGCTTGTACTTTGGCCTCGACGCTAGCTCGGGTGGGGTTGATCGTAAAACAGGCTTGAATTTGACCGCTTCGAACACATTGGTCCCGTCATAGAGGAGATTCCACATGCGCCCACGAGGCCGACGAAAGAAGCGCAGCTTTGAAGTTGGGGGGGCAAAGACGAGCCGATCACGTCAGGAGCGAGGAGAACAAAACTGCACACGCCGTCGAGGGCGAGCTCACGGGTTTTTGGGTATGGGCCAGCTGTGCGCGTACAGAAAAGTACTTTCCTTCCCACACTTGAACGGTCAAAGGGATCTGCGCATCCAACTCGGGGTCGTAGTCTTGGATCCATTCCTTCTCGAATGCTTTCCGCCAAGTTTGCGCGCCGATCTTTGGCGGTCGGAATAAGCGTGCGACCATTTCGGGAGAGGGCGTCGGTACCTGAGTAAGGCTGTCGACCATAACAGCAAGGGCGAGATCGGTCATGGATTTATTTTCGAAGAAGAAAGGGAGATCGCCCGTTGTGTGCTCAAAGTTCCGACGGACGAGTTGGATAGAGGAAAGAAGGTATCCGACCTCTTGAGTGTTGTTTGGGTTTTGG
The DNA here is from genome assembly GCA_900102585.1 of Microbotryum saponariae. Classification (NCBI taxonomy): domain Eukaryota; kingdom Fungi; phylum Basidiomycota; class Microbotryomycetes; order Microbotryales; family Microbotryaceae; genus Microbotryum; species Microbotryum saponariae. The sequence goes on along the minus strand of FMWQ01000063.1, from coordinate 278,324 downwards.
ACTTGTGGGTAACCAGGGTAAGCAAACGACATCAAGATTGGGCTCAGAGAACGAACCCGCAATGGATATAGTGCTGGAGCTTACCAGCTTCTGTAAGAACACTCATGCGCGTACCGACAATCAAACCAAAGCGCGGCTGCCCCGATCGCGTCCCTGTCAAGGGATCGCACTCAGGGACCCCTGATTCCATCAGCACAGCGAGCTGTGGGGAAAGACCATGAATCTGATCAGTAAAATAAACTCGATCCGCATCTGTGGTCGCTATCAGCAAATGAACAGCTCGCCCTCTGACCTTGTTCAACATCGCCTGCGCGCCGTGACTCCTAAGCGTCGGGTCTAGCGGAATAGGATCGTCTTGCTCGAGATGAAGTTTGCATCGATCCTTGCGTGCGAACAGGTTCGGCTGCGGTCCAAACATCAAGAAATTCATATCACGTTCGAATAGAACCGGCAAGCGCGAGACGACGACTCCGCCGACGACGAGAACGAGGATGATTCCTGGAGGTCGACCGGTTTCGGGGGTGACGAAATGAACCTTGCACGAATCAGGTTTAACCGGTGGTCCTTCCTTCCGCTTGTGGCATTGACTCCACATATACCCGAGGAGTGGCTCGAGGACCTGGATGCGCCAATTGTGAATTGTTTCACTGCATCCGGGCGTAGCGTTGCAAAAGATGGGATCGGAAGCACGAGAGAGCAAATTCGCGGCCTGCTCGAGCACCCTGTGAGCGACACGATGTTTCGACAGAAAGCTGAAGAGGGCTTTGTAGGTACGTTTCTCGAGTGCGACGTCTTGAAGGGCTGCGACGGGACGCCGTGCTCCGGGTGGCAAGGCTGTTTGAGGTTCCGAGTGCTCGTATAGGGCTTGGTAGTCCAACTCGTGGCTCAACGCGGGCACCGCGTGCGGGTACACGTGCTCGTGCGGTCGAAGGCGGAGGTCCCTTGCCAAACGGGACCGGATTGCACGATCGACTGCATCGGTTGGGCTAGGCTGGAGCAGACTCGACATTTACAGGCACGAAGGTGGTGATAACGACCTGGCTAATGGGCAGGTGGTGCGATGTTGACCGGTGACCCGCGACGTGACCGCTCGCTGGACGCCATTACCGAAAATGCCCGCTAATGCGCGAGAATGCGCGCGGACAAAGCAGGGCTAATCAAGGGCAATTCGATCTTCATACGATCTGCGTATACACATTGCGCGCGCGAGACTTGAAATTTATGGACCCCCTAGTGCAGAATTCGCCATCTGTCTCCCTTAGGGAGATGGTGTGGTTTCTGTAAGGCCCCCGTGACATTTTTTTTCATGGCTGCTGTACGCGGTCCTTCTGGTTGCCGTATGGCCTCAATATGGACGAAGCATGGCAATAAGGAGCTTGGAAACGTTCTGCTTCGCGATGATAACTCAGTCTGCATAATCGATGGGAACGACGCCATGCTCGACTTTGATCCGAATTCTATGCGCGACCCTGTTTGGGGCAACTCACCAGTCTTCACGGACGGTAGCATGGTGCTAGTATTGCATGGTTCCTGTTCCTACAATAGCCTGATTCTAAACCGTACTCCAATATCTCGAGTTCCATGACAGTGTCATCTGGCTCCTCCTAATAGCCCTTATCGAGCCATTTGATTCCCGAGCTCGTTCCATATGCGCGCGGTGCAAAATTTGCCTCGGTGTCGGATGCGAGGGCGTTTCAAGTTGGAAGACGAACGGACCAAACTCAAATGACATGGAATATGACCGAAATCCATTTAAGCTCGAATAAATTTTTTCTTCCATCATTGCAGACCAGAAAACGATCGAATCATTGCTTGAGGTGCAAGAAGGAACCGAAACCCCGTGAGGCCCCCTCGCCAGCGATGTGATCCTCTTATTCAAACAGGGTCGCGCAAAAACTCGGGATCAAAGTCGAGTGAGGCGCCATCGAAATCGATGATGCAGATTGAGCCATCGTCGCCGATCAAGAGATTCCGATCCTCCTGATCACCATGTGAGACACCATGTTGTTGAAGAAGGTCGAAAGCCGCACTGCGCCAGTACAACAAGGTCGTATCATGAGCCAAGAGCGTTAGCTGAGAGGGGGGTAAAAACCGCAGTAAGAATTAACTCACTCAACCTTGGCGTCAAGATCATCGGTGCGGTCTTTGTCTTCGATGGGACGACCCCCATACTCCAAAATAAGCATGAATACACTCCCGTCCGTGGATCGGAACGTCCCGTAATAGCGAGGGAGCACCGCCCGAGCTTCGGGCGATAGAAGCGGGAATACGTACTCGTAAAAGAGAGATTCAACGAACACTGAGTCGCTTTGATCCCCCTGGAATACCTTGATGACGATGAGCTCGTCGAATGGAATCTGGCTTTTCCTGGTCCCTACTCGCGGCTTGGAGGTGGTCGTCATTTGCAGATGTTCGGGCTCAACTGTGGGCTCGAGTTCTATGGCGGCTTTGGTCGAAGCAGCGTTTGGCAGCTTGTGCTCGACTTGCGAGGGAGCTTGAGACAGTCTACCGGCAAACACCCACCCAGCGCCGCCAATAGCAAGCAGTTGAAGGAGCTCCAGCGCGGGCAGTGGGGCAGGATCCTCTACCTCGAGCCCTGATAAGCGATGGTATCGTTTCGATCCTTCTCGACGCTGAGTCCCACGTTTGAGATAATCGATCAAAGGCGAGGGCAGGGCATTTGCTAGTCGACGACTTGGTTTGTGCACGTGACTCGACTGAGCATTGGGTGACGCTGGTTTGGCTTGAACCATGAACTTGACCGCTTCCATCACGCTGAAGCCAAGAAAGCGCCCCGTGCGCCCGCGAGGTCTGTTGATGAACCGTGGCTGAGGATCATGCATACAGGGACAACACAAGGTCAGCGGCGACGACTATATGAGTAGGAGGCCGGCTCGAGCAAAACGGAAGTTCACACTGACGCGTTTGTTGTGGTGGTCAAGCTTCGCCCGCACGGTGAAGAGACTGCCCTTCCACACTTCGACCGAGGTTGACGGTCGTTCTTCAATCTCTGGTGCTCGAAGATCATTTAGCCAACTCTCCCTCTGAACTTGCCTCCATTCCTGCTTGTCGATCGAAGGAGGACCAAACAGCTGTGCGACTGTGCTAGGGGAAGGAGCTCGGATATGGGTGAGGAAGTCAACCAGCGTTGCAAGAGCAAGACGGGTCGAAGATCGACTGTTGAAAAGGAAGGGCATAGGTGTATCACCACGGCTTTGGGTGTCGTCGCGCGGATCGAGTAGGATTGGAGTTAACAGGAAGCCGATCTCTTGAGCGTTTCGTGGATTCTCGACTGGAAAGGAACAGATAGCGTCAGCTTTGGAAGAAGCTGCCACGGCAAAGTGTCTTACAGAAGCTTACCAACTTCTGCCAGGATGCTCATTTTTGTGCTCATTAGCATGCCGAATCGAGGTGCATGCATAATCTCCCCGGTCTCCGAGTTTCGACAAACAGCCAGCTCCATCGACATGGCCAGCTAAAGACGGAGCAGGCATATACAATCCACGATAGCGACAGTTACGCGTGTTAACAGGGACATCATAATCTTCAGTCGGCTCTGGGATGGACAACTGACCCTGTTTAATATTGCCTGTGCGCCGTGACTTTTGGTGTTCGGGTCCAGCGGAATAGGATTCTTTTGTTCAAGGTAGTAGTAGGCCGGCGTGGTTTGGCCGATCTGACCCTGGCGCGCGATCCGATGGGGTTGCGGTCCGAACGTCCAAAAGTTGGAATCGTGTTCAAAAACGATGGGGAGGCTTACCCCTTGGCCACCATTCTGTTCGAGGAGGTGGAGCGTGATTCCTGACGGTTGCGAGCCATCAGGGGCGGTGAAGGACAGCCGATACTGATTCGGATTCGCGGGCAGCCCCGTCATCTTATAGCTGTAGTGACACAGAAAAAACTTGAGAAGAGGTTCGAGCACACGGATACGCCAGTCGTGGATCGTCGCCGTGCACTGGGGCATGTCGCTGCAAAAGATGGGAGTGGGGGCAGCTTCCAGGAGCGTGGCGGCCTTGGCGAGCACCTTGTCCGCAAGCTCATGTTCGCCAAGAAAGGCGAGTAGTGCTTGCTGCACACGGTCATCGAGTGTGCTGTCCTGCATTGCCGCAACAGGATGACGTGATCCGGATGGTAGGGGCGCTTGAAGTCCCAGGTGCTCGCTCACTCCGTGGAAGTTGAGGATCGACGAGGCACCCGTCTTGCGCGACTTGTGAGTGTGCAGTCCGCCGCGGTGGTACCTCGATGACGGCAGAAGAGGTGGGTCGGATAGATCAGGTTGGAACATTCGGGCCGTATGTAATCTCGAGCACCGGACAGGGAGAGATCGTGACCGGTGACCGGTCCGTATGGAACACTGATGTGCCTGAATGTTGCGGCAGGTTGCGGCTCGAGCATCCGCCACGGGGGGGAGAGGGGGGGCCCCCGACAAGCTCAACGTAGTATCCACACACTCCAGCTTTTTATTGTCCTCGCGCCCACCCCTGACTACCCGCCTCGGCGATTTTGGCCCATCTGAGGCCCAAAATTTGTCCAGTCGGGCCCTACGCGCCTCAGGCCGGGCTTTCGGGGGTCCTGCTATAGCTGTGCCTCTGCACGTTCCCTTCAGGGTCTTCACTGCACCGTCGACGTCTCCACCAGCCTCTGCCGCTGCGTTTACCACCTGTTGATACGGGTGCGTTTCTCACTCCCAAGATCACCTCACAGTTGACGAAGTCGCTGACCGAGCGTTTCATCTTGCAGGACGTTTCTCAGCTAGCCCGAGCAGCCGCTAGCTCGTCTAAATCCTCGACGTGGCTCTGTCCAAGAGTAACTCGGGGTAAGTGTTATTGGTCACCCAAGCTTGTTGCACGGTGAACTTACCACTTCGATTCCTACAGTGATCTTGCTAGTCCTGTACGGGCAGTTAGTCGGTAGTCCTTGTTGGACCACTTATCTGACTCCCACCCCCTGCATCTCTCAGCAGTCCGTTGCAGAACCCCTTTCGCTTGAGACGCAGCCTCTGGCTGCCTCCGCCGCATCACAGAGATTCGCTTGTTCTTGCAAAGGTATGCTGAGACGAAGGTAGCTATCCCCACTCTTACCAGTTGCAGCCAACTGACATCACCCTGAGATTGTTCTTGCAAAGCTCTGTCTGATTGATCCCACCCTCCATCCCTTGTCACTCGCGTGAAAACTACTTCATTCTTTCCAAAAAATTCTTCCTTTCTCTTCTTCGGTTCAGTCTGCCTTCCCATTACGTTCATTTCCGTTTCTTCTGGCTTCCATCTCGCTACACTCGCTGGGTTTCAATCTCGTCTTTCGTTGTCAGACGCCCTTGGATAGTTCGTTCTTGTTGAACAGTTGGACACACCGCTAGTTGTCCCTCATCCCGCTGCAACTTGACTCATTTTACCGCTACACGTCGCGCGAGCGGTTCAGGGAGTCGATGCGAGGCATTCAGCGGGGCCACTCACTAATAGGCTTTGGCACAAAGCTTACTGGTGCGGTGTTCGACTTCGATGGGTTTTATGCTGCCAGCGAGAGATACTATGGGGCTGTACATCTGAACGCTATGCCAGATGCGATACATCGACTATTGCAAGATATACAGCCGTTTGAATAACGTGTTACCAACGTGACCAACAACGTGAGATCAATGTGACCGACAACGTGGGACCAAAGGGTTTCTTGATGTTGGATCACAATGACCTCCGACGTGGTCACAAGGTTGCGCGAGACGTAGGACCGGAGTTCTCTTGGACGTGGGACCAGAGTTCCCTTTGACGTGAGACCAAGAGCGCCTAAGACTTGAGACCAGAGTTGCCCGCCATTTTCGCGATTATGTCTGCGTGCGTAATAAGAGGCTCTGCCCGGCATTAAACGTCGCTCAGTGATTTCTCGATGCCCACAGATGTCTTTGTCTGAACCCTCAGCCTGCCAGGTTGATTCAATTCGCTGTACATTGGGTTCTACATTTCGAGGGATCTTTTCCTTCCAACATGTGATGTCAGTCTTGATTCCCGAAGAAAGAAATCGTGCTTGGGCTCAACTCCGAGCCGTGCGAAAGGTTACCGAACTCAGGCGACAGGCGAAAGCGAGCGTTGTTCGAGGTTGGCATCTTTGCCCTCTCGTCTAGGCAGAACAGTCTCTCCCACGAGGTCTTTTCCTTTCTAAAGTGTCTCTCGATGCCATCAGTGGTCAACGAATCCGACTCGGCTTGTGTACAATGGCCGACGTTGTAAAATTTTAAACAAACGGCTTGCCCGGTGTGCTGCGTAAAACTAAAAACATCGACGACCGAGTGATCTTAATCTCGACATCTCGTCTTTCAAAATCACCCTCAATGCTTCTCCCAGAATACTGCAAATTAAAAAGTTTGAAGCAGGGGATCAGCAACCACCGCTGACTCAAGCTCGCCTTACTTCGATCGAGCCAAACGGGCCAGAAAGGCGTCCGAGGCTCGTCCCCTCCCCTCCCTTGAGACGTGTCCATCGCTGTGGAACTTACCCGGTAACTTGTCCCCCGGTACAAAGATCCTCTCGACTCCGCCCTCTGTGATGATGGCCATACGGATCGTGCCTCCCGAACTTCCATCGCGCGCCATCGCCAGTGCCAGAGCTGAGAATCGAGATAGGTAGACGAGCCCCCCGTCAGCTTGATCGTGCTCTTCTTGATTGATCAAAGTATGCCTGACGTTTCTGCGTTGTGACGTACCGTTCCTGACAAAGTCGACGGTCTGTTCCTTATCCCAGTCCTCGCGATAGGTCGCATCGCAATACCCATAGATGTACGCCGAGCCGGAACCTGTTTTGTCGCGGCTTTCACCAATCAGTTCCGCTGTACAGAGCCCTTCGGAGAGACGATTGACGCACCTCCGATCGCCCAAGGGCCTTTGAACAATCCTCCACCGAGAGGGATGTTGTACACGGACCCTCCTGTCAACTTGTCCCATCCGGCGACGATGATACCAGCCGAAAGCGAGTCCCTACGTAAAGCCGACCAAGCAGGCACTCAACTTTTGTTGGTTCTCCGAGGCTGTGTGCGGATTGGAAACTCACTTGTTGGAATAGCAGATCGATTCTAGCATCGCGCCCGCTACGGCCGTCGTCGGTCGTTTCTCGTGTTGCATCGCGTACTGACTCAGTTGCGCGGTGACGATATCCGCAACGGCCTGGTCCCCGAATTGGGTGTCAGTTCCGAGTTCATAGAGTCCGTCAGGATCCTCTCTTAACCGCTCTCGGGAAGGAGGGGGGGGGGTTCCCGTCCCGTCCCGTCCCGTCCCCTCCGCTCCCCCACGCACCTGTGTATCGGCGGCCGATCCGGAACGACAACAATAAATCCTTTCGTGCAAATAGGTCAACTTGTCGGTCACTCGATTGGCGATGTAGGATCCGGTGGTCGTTCTTGAATCGGCACCGATGACGACGCCTCCGGGGAAAGCGCAGGCCATGATCGAGGTCTGCATTCGGGAAATGGGGGTTGGGGATCAGATTGAGGGATGTATTCGGGGTGTGTGTGATGATCGAAGTGTACTTACTCCCAAGTTGACCTCGCCCGATTTGAGATGGCTCACGTCCGGCACGAGCGTCGTCGTCATCGAGCTGTGCGCCATGTTCTGGCAGCTAGAGGAGGAAGAGGTCGGGCTGCGAGGTGGGGTGGTGAGCAGTGTGGACGAGTGGAGGTGGTCGGAGGGTGGTGGGTGGGTGAGTGGTGTGCAGAGCAGGGGCCAAGCTGGGAGCGAGTACGAGTCCACGCGTGACCCGCTCGTGTGTAGTAATTGGCGGATTAGGACTTGCGGTGCCAATGAACTCAGCTCAGATTAGTAATGGACTATTTACGCCAGGCGCGTCGTCAGCGTCAATCCCCCCCAGCCTGCACGCTCCCACGCTCCCACGCTCCACGCTCCCACGCTCAGCTCAATCCCACCCTCCACCTCTACACACTCCGCCACCACCACCACCACCACCACCACCACCACCACCACCGACCTGCCTTCAAACTGGCTCCCCCTACGCAGGACCCGCTCCCGACCTCGACCCCTTCGCACAAGCGTCCTCGTCCTTCCTCTCCGCTGAGCGCAGCAACCAGCACACCCTCCTCCTCCTCCTCCTCGTCCTCGCTCCAACGTCCGCTCAGCAAACGCACCGCCACGACCCCGACGCCCGACTTGGCCCATCTGCACATCACCCCACCTTCTTCCTCGCGACCCAAGATGGCCTTGACGAGCCAGGCCAAGAGCTTGTACGCCGAGTTGCAGCGCCACCAGCTCAACCCGGACCAGGTCCCTACCCCACAGCTCAACAACTTGTTCAATCAGCTCAAGGTCAGTGCAGTCGATTCAGCTGTCAGCTGGTTATTTTGTCTGGCTGACATGGAAAGCTCGTCTCAGATTCACCTCGCCGAATCCGGCTTACTGTTCCCCACCGCGTCACCCTCGACCGAGCAAGAGAAAGCGGACCTCGTCATCGCGCGTGAGTACGCAGCAACACAGTCAAGAGTCGGTCCCCATCTTTTTAACCAAAGTCGACCCTCTTTCACAGGCGACGTGCTCGAGTTTGGCGCGCTGTTTTCGATCCAGACCGAGGACGTGCCCTCGTTCGAACGCTACATGTCTCTCCTCTCCGCCTTTTACGCAGAGCCATCGCAAGTCTCCCCGTCGCCGAATCGAGCTGCGTTGTCGGCCTTGTCCCTCTTGCGCCTCTTGTCGCAGAACCGCATCGCCGAATTCCACACCACCCTCGAAACGCTCTCCTCGGACCTCATCCTCTCCCGAGAAATAACCTGGGTACTCGAGGTCAGTTGCCGCGTCTTTCCTAACCCCCCCAATTCCTGCACCCCGCCAAAAAAAAAGCAAAAGCTAACCGATTCCGGTCCCGTCGACGATCGACGATCCACACCCAGCTCGAACGTTCCCTGATGGAAGGTTCCTACTCGAAAGTGTATTCACTCTGTTCGAACCCTTCGAATCTACCGCGCGTCGAATTCGAATACTTCATCTCGACGCTGCTCTCGACCGTGCGTTCGGAAATCGCTTCGTGCGATGAAAGGGCCTACGCTACTTTACCCCTCCGCGACGCGCAGACCTTGTTGTTCTTTTCGAACGAATCCGACGTTCGAGCGTTCGCGAAGGAACGGGGGTGGAGCGTCGATGAAGCGAAAGGGATCATTCGATTTGGGGTACAGAGTGGGCCGCTGAAGGCCAACAAATCGACGGAGGCTGGGTGGGGTTTGGGAGGGGATAAGGAGATGAATAAGGAGAGGATCGTCGCGAGTGTGGTCGGGTACGCCAAGGAGTTGGAGAGTATCGTTTAGAGACCTGTGCAACGAGGGGGAGTGTCTTTGTTCTTGTTTTGGCGAGGGTGTGGGGAGACGACCTCGAGATTGCTGCGAAGCAGTTGATGCTATCGGTATAAATGAGGCTTACGTTACCTCGTCCAGATCAACCACTACAACGTGGCTGTCTGTACCTCCTCCAGTGTACTCTTCGCATAGCCACTCCCAGATCCCAACCTCAGCCCTCTTCCTCGCGACGCTCACGTGACCGCGTGACCTTTCGGGTCCCGCGCGCTTGCTACGCAGGTCACGTGCCATGCTTTGAAAGTGTTTCCTGACTGGGCGAGCATTCGCCTGATGGCACGACGGCTCGCTCGTTCTCCCTCCCGCCCCTCCCTCGCACGCACCTCCCACCCCCACCCCCCGCCTTTCTAACCTCCTTCCACCATCCCTCTCTCTATGTCCCTCACCACCCCCACCCCTCCACCGCTCTTGGAATTCCACCTGCTAGGAACGGGCACCTCCTCCTCCGTACCGTCGATCCACTGCCTCACCTCCCCTACCGAAGGTTGTCACTGCTGTAGATCGACCCTGAACGCCAAGGAAGGAACCGACGAGGCTAGGAACGTGAGGAGGAATACGAGTGGTCTTTTGAGGGTCCCTCCGAGGGTCGGGCAGGAACTTTGGAGGACTGTGTTGGTTGATGCAAGTCTTTTGAGGTAGTCTGCGTTCCTTCGCAGTACAGAAACTTACTATTACGTACCTCATCTACCCCCCTCCCCTCCTCATCTCCCCATTCCGCCGCATACCCTCATCACCTCATTATCGTCCTTGCCCACTCTACTCATCCGCCATCATCCAGTGCGGCAAAACCTTCTACGCCGCCGCATTGGAACACTGGCCCAAACACCACCTCCGACAAATAGACGCTTTACTCATCACCCATGCTCATGCCGTACGTTCGCGCGTTTTCTCCCAACGGTCCCTCCCTGTAATCCATCTCGTAAAATCCGGAACTGACTTTTTTCTCGCTTTTCTTACCCTTTCAGGACGCCTTTCTAGGCCTTGACGATCTTCGAGGTTGGACACTACACGGCTCGATCCAAAAATCGATCCCTATTTATGCGACACAGGATACGTACGATGAGATTGCGAGGGTGAGTCGGCAAGACAAGAGGGGGGGGGGGGGGGGTGGGGGAGAGCGCGTCGGTTTTTTTCGTGGTCGAGGAAAGGTTTTTCATTCGCGACAGATCTCACAGGGGGCCGCGGAGGGGTTTTGGATTTTGGATGAGATTCGTGAGGATCGTTGACTGAAACGCTTTCATATACACGCAGTGCTTCCCCTACCTAGCCGACCGCTCCAAAGCGACCGGAGGAGGCGACGTACCCGCGTAAGCCCACTCTTTCCTCCCCCCTTCACCCCCAATACTAAACAACCCCCCCCCCCCCCCCCTTCTTCTTCCAGTTTCGAATGGCACATCATCACCCCCCTCGTCCCGTTGCACCTCTTCGGCATCGAGATCGTGCCCCTCCCCGTCCACCATGGGAAAATCTTCTCCGACCCTCCCAGACCTTATCTTTCCTTGGGGTTCATGTTCGATCGCGAGATCGTCTACATCTCTGACGTATCCTACATCCCCGAAGAAACGTGGCAAGTCCTAGAAGGACCTTCCACCTTTCAGAACTCTGACGCCCCTCGAACGAACGAAGTACTCGGCTCGTTCTCCCTCCCTTCCGAACCCCCCCGCCGCCGCCCGACGCTCTTGATCCTCGATACGCTCCGTTCGACAACCTTCACCTCCCATTTCGGTATCGGCGAAGCCATCTCGACCATACGTCGGTTAAAACCCCTACGTACCTACCTTATCGGATTCGCTCACGGTACCTCTCATTCAACCTGGGTTCGAACCTGTTCCCTCATTTCCAGCGGTCAGATCTCTCCTTCCCAACGCTCACTCGTCATCCCCTCCGAATCCAAACCCAACGACGAACCGCAAGGTCTCCCCTGTCCACCCCCAATCGGACCCTGTCCCAATTCGATCCATCTCCTCCCACCTCCCTCCCAATCCTGGTTAGCCATCTCCGGAACCCTTCACAAAGGTCTCGAAGATCCGCTAGTTCACTCCGAATGGGCATTAAGCATCATCGACGCTTTCGAACCTTCGAAAAAAGGGGTCAAGTGTTGGGTTCGTCCAGGTGCGGATGGTTTGGTGCTCAAGGTGTTCGAGGAAGAAGAAGAAGAAGGAGGAGGAGGACGGGTTCGAGATCGGAGGGTTTGGGATGGGTTGTACGATACTACTTAGGAGGGGGGAGAGAAAAAGTTGGGTGTGGAGGGGGTTCGACTCGCTCGAGATTGGCGGATTCGAATAGACGGGTCAAGATGCTCGGAGTGTCTCCCACCTAAACTTGAGACTTGGAAAAAGATACAATGCATGACGTAGATACAACACAAAAGATGTTCCAATTCCACCTCCAGATCCTCGCCAAAGAAATAAGAAAAAGAAAAAAAAAAAGGGGGGGGGGGGCAGCGCTGGAACGCGTCCCAAAAACTTCCTCCTTCCATAACCTCTTCCCCCCCACTTTATTCCTCTTGCAACAAATCCTTCAAGAATCGTTCATCATCCTCCCTCAACTTACCGACGCCGACACTGCCCGAACTACTACCCTGACTAGCTTTGGGATCCCAAGCCATTCCCCTCTGTTGCGCCGAAGGCGGGGGAAGATGATCGCCTCCAAAATCAGAGGCCGTAGCGGATGAGGCCATCGAGCTCTTCGAAACGAGTCGATTGGAGGGTAGTCTCGACTTAGGGGATCCTACACCGAAGAAAGGGAAAGGTAAACGTGATTTACTACTCCGCCCTTTCGGCATCGTGTGCGATGGCGCCGAAGACGAACTCGTTCCCTCTTTCGTCGAACGATCGATCACGCCCGAACGGTCGTACAACGAAGTCGTCGTAGCTTGGCTCGAATGACCCCATGACCTCGACTTGAGCGGCGTGCCAACGAAGGAGCCGAAAGAGGATTTCGGCCCAAAGCTCGCGCGTTGTTCCATCAGCGGACTTGAGCCTTGTCCATCGAGCATCGTCACCGTCGCATCAACGAGACCTTGTGAATCGTCGGATACGTTGCCGCTCGACGCGGCCGATGAAGCTCGGATGCGGTACGCTTGCGCGAACAAGGCAGCGGGTGTCGAAGGTGCGGCGGGGAGACCGAGAGCGGACATCTTGGTGGGACTCGGAGATGATCTAGGACCGCCGAGGGATTGCGAGTCGTCGGCCGACACGCGCCGAGGAGGGCGTGGCGGGGCGGCTCCACCTCCCAGTCCAATCGACCCCGCACGCGGACCACCGATTCGCGGACTCCCCACCCGAGGACTCCCCACCCGAGGACTCCCCACCCGAGGACTCGTCCCATTCGAACCAGGCCTTCGAGCCAAACTCGTCACCCCGGCAGCAAGCGTGACCTGCGTCGCTTCCATCGCCGAGACCTTCTCCTCGAGCGCAAGCACTTCGCGTTCGAGCGTGTCTTCCCTCTCGCGCGAGTCCATAATCTCTTGCCGCGCCGCCGAGACCTCTTGCTTGGCCCGTTCGAGCTCTTCGGCTGCGTCGAGCGCACGCGCTTCCCAGTTCGCTCGCACCTGTTCGAGCTGGGCCAGAGCAGAGTCCGAGGAGATGGTCTAGGGAAGTACCGCATAGGAATGGTCAGCACTTACGATCCAGGAAATTCTGTACCCGCATCGCCGGCTTACATCATTCTGCTCTCCCCTCCTGGCCTTCTCGACCTTGAGCTCATCCAACAACGCATCTCTCTGCGACCTCACATCCATCAACGTCGCCCTCGTCTCCCCCAACGCATCGAGCAATGCATCCCTCTCCGTCGCGGCCTTGTCCAACTCGGCCTTGACCGACGTATAACGGAAAAAGATCTCGAGTTTATCCATCGCACGCACGCTCGTCATCGTCAAATCGGACGAATCAACGAGCGTGCGCTGCGTATCGTTTAAGGAATCGCGTTCGTCGGCGCTCGAAAAGCTCTCCTCGCGGTGGTGGTGAACGTGACGATTCGGAGTGTGCGGGTACCACGTCCCCGTCGAGACTTTCGGTTCGGAGGCGACGGAAGAGGGTCGTTCTTGTGGGGCGATTTGCACCGCTCGTCGTTTGGGTGTCGTCTCGTTCGTGGAGGTGCGAACATGCGCCGCAGTACGGGGACCCAATTCGTCCATCGAACGTTGTTGGAGCGAGCTCCTCGCCGGACTCGATAGCGCACGAGACACATCATTAGAGCGAGGCGACACACTCGATTGAGCGAACCTCAACGTGCTCATCGGCGTCGCCCATCCGCCATCCTCGCTCGTCCCCGTTCCCGTGCTGCCGATCGTCGCCGGTCGAATGGAAGAGGTCGAAGCGGCCAGTCGGGACGTATCGCTACCACGCTTGCCGCTTGGTCTTTCGGGAGTGTTGCGGCTGGCGTCGAACACGTCCCCGTTGGACCTATACGACAACGACGATTCGTGAACGGTGTGACGGCGTGATGCGCGATCGTCAAGAGCCGCATCGTCGAGCGAGCCTCCCGTGGACGAAGAGTCCGTGCGCACCGTCCGTCGTACACCTCCTGCGCGATCCGGACTGACGACCAGCGAGCCTGGCCGAGCAACGCTCTCGCGCAGAGCCTTGGCCGAGGGTGAGCTGATTTTCGGACCTCGAAGTCCGCTGTGGCGATGCGTCGGTGTCGTTTGTTCACTCGAGAAGGCCCGAGTCCTCGCAGGGGGTGGGCTGTGCACCGAACCAATACCGTAGGTCAGCGCTGGCACGACCATCGAGGATTGCAAAGGACCCAACTCACGTAAGTAAGAGCTCTTCCCGATCATCGTCGTCGTCCGAGCTGCCCAGAACGGCCTTGACGGGGTTCTCCTTAGCCCTCGCCCTGGCGAGCGTCGTCTCGAACGCGTCCTCGACCGCAACATCGCCGAGCTCCGAAGCGGATTCATTGATCGTCCCACTATCGGACATCGCCGTAACGGATCTTGAGCTCGCCGAAGCAAGGATCCTCTTCATCCTCTCGTACGCCCGTTCAACCTCGACGATCGACCATCTACGAGCCGTACGTGGTGTGATATCGCTCGAGAGGTTCGAAGACGTTTGTGAGGGGTTACGTTCCATTTCGGACGATGACGTAAGCGGTGGTGCTGCCCAAGTGAGTGGACTCGTCGTCGAATTGCCGAGCACGCCAGCGAGCTCGACCGATTTCCTGACGCCGCCTGGAGGAGGGGTCGCAGCGTCCATCGGGCCTAGCATCGAGTCGTCGAGACCCAGTGTGGCGAACCGTTTGGACCGAGCACCTCCTCCCGTCAGCGCTAACTCGGCCTCCATGCGATCAATTTCCCGCTCCATTTGATCCAGAGTCAGAGGTCCGTCTGAAGAATTGAGCATTTAACGAGATCAGCAAGGTTGCCCCCAAAATTCGAATAAAAAGCCAGAAGAATGCTTCAAGCCAAAACTAACCGGGATCAGGGAAGCTCGCCAGCGCCGCTGCGTCATCCCCACTGAGTCCATGTCCTCGAGACGACGAAGACGCAGAACGAGCAATCGAGATCGACGGCGAAGTGCCACCGACAACAGCTTGCTCAGGAACTCGAATCGATGGCCCAGTCGAGGCGACCGCGGGGCCCATTAGGGACCCCCCATCGGAAGAAAGTCGTCGTCCGCCTAGTTGAAACACGAGGTCTTCGAGGGGTGAAGCCAGATGCGATCGACCCGACAGTCGTTTGCCACGCAGATTCTCAGGGTCAACCCCTTCCGTCGGGGACCGTGACATCCTCTCGACGAACTGTGGCGCTTCCCCTTCTTCTTCCTCCTCGTGGCTGGAAACCCGCGCTCGGAGACGGACCCCTGGCCCTCGACTTGATTTCGGCGACTCGGAGAATCCATCCTCGGGTTTGACCAAGATCGGAGAACCACTCTCTACGCTTCGCATCGCCGCAGCGGGATTTTTCCTTGCGGCCTCGATCGCAGAGAATCGTTTCGAGAGTCCTGTTTGGTCCAAGAGCAGCGACGAGCGAAGGCTGTCGGGGATCGGGGAGGGCAAGACGGACTGCGCGCGCGGTTCGCCAAACGTGTCCATCGACGAACGCGATTCCATGACTGTACTTTGACTGTGCGGCCGTTGCTGTGTCGATTCGAAAGATACGAGTGGCGGGAGGTCTGAGCTGTCTTCAGCGGCTTTCTCCGAAGAGCCCGTTGTCTGATGATCCTCACTTGCCCCGGCCTTCGTGTCCTCAGCAGCAGCAGGCTCTGAAACGCCGACGGGACCAGCCACCTCGTCGGGCAGAGGACTGGTCTCGCGCGACCTCGACCACGACTGTGCGCCGGTCGAGCGCGTCTCAAAGCTCTTCCGCGAGGAATGCGGGAATGTAAAATTGCCCAACACGGGCGAGATCGAGTGCCTTCGATAAGCGAGGTCGTCCTTGTTGGGTGCGAGCGAGTCCTTGTGGATCGCAAGACCCTCGGGTGGGCCTTGTTTCATGAGACTCGACGTGCTCGACGTCGGTCGCTCCACTTCCAACAGTGACGAAACGCGCGAGGAAGTCGGCCGTTGACGAGGCGTTTCGATGGATTGCTCAGCGTTCACCCATTCGTCGACGTTGGAGGCTTCCGAATGACCCCTCTTGACCGGCGTAAGATGCAGAGGTACAGGTGAAGGACTTGCGAGTCTGAGGCTCGAGTCTCGCTTTGAAGGGGAGAAAGACTCTGGGTCGGCTGTAACGTGTGAACGAGTAGAGTTTCGCGAGGAGTTGGGCGGAGTGGCATCGCGCGTGTGCTTGTCGTCGTGAGAAAGTGCCGACGACAGCCGTGTCGAAGCGCTGATCGAAGCGACCTTGGCCGGCGACGTTCGCGTATTGACGAGACTAGTCGCCGACTTGCTCTCTTCGTCGATCGACTTTCTCGATACTTGCTTCTGGAACCTTGAGGAGCCGTGCGGATGCGCGATGGGAAGCGAAATGGACTCGGCGGGCATGCTCGTTCTCCGACGAAAGCCGAACATGCCCCTTTTGCGCCCCACACTGTTGCCGCTGATGCTCGTTGAACGAGTGGGCTGCGGAGCGCCATTCGAGGTCTTGGCGGGAGCAAAGTCAGAATCTTGGGGTGACAGTAGAGCCACATCCTTGATTGAGTCGTCGCCTAATTTGTGGGTCGAGATGGTCGTGACGAGTGGCGGGGGTTTAGCAGCCTGGATCACGACTTTGGGTCCGGCCGGCGCGGCGATCTTGCTTCCCCTCTTGATCGAACCGCCAAGGAAACGACTTCTGAACGTTCGAATCCCAAGCATGGTCGATGCAGCAGCCGGGGTCGACGCCGCCTCGGTAGTAGTGGTGCCGATCTGCTTCGCACTAGCCGAACGAGGCATGCTCAAGGAGCCATTCAAACCCTTCCCATTAGCGCCGGCGCCGGCGATGGTCGCCGAATTAGCGGAGACTGAGCCGTTGGCGGTATGCTTGAAGCCATATTTGGTGGCATACGATGTGTCCGAGACGGAACGGGGTATCGGAGATGCCGAAGGGGATGTCGCGGGTAGAGTCGGCAGCTTGGAAGGCGCTACGACGCCCTGCGAGATCGGAGTGCCGCCCATCTCGTCGCTATAGCTGCAGGGTGATGTTCGGTTCAACCAAGGCCCACTGCTGAAATAGATAAATAAAACGATGTTCGCCGGGAGTATATACCACAAGGAAGCACAAGACGAAACCGCTCACGCTGCAGCTCAACGAGGCTCGTGTACGGTGTGGTGGTCGGTGCCGCCGGCGACTATAGCTCGCCTCGGGACGTGGAAGGGTGGCAGCACCTCGAGTGATGTCGCCCCGACGCGCACAGTGTACAATGTGCCGAGAGCGTATCCGAGTACGACTTGATTTTGATGTAAACGAGTGATGGAGTGGACGTCGCGATGACAAGCCAAGACGTACGACGTAGTTTGTGTCGTGCAAGCTGAAAGCAACATACAAGTGTACAACTCGGAACCCAAAGCTGCGCTCGGTCGCCTCTGCACTCCTTCGCGCACGGCGCGCGGGAAACCCCCCTCCCGCAAAGCGCTAGCGCGCCGGCTTCAAGTTGGTGACGTGAATGTCTCAGAGCGGAAAACGCGCCCCGCCCCTTCCTGCCAAATCAGGCGTCTATTTCCGAGCGCGCTGAGCGTCGCAATGAGACGACTTCTTGTGCAGGTTTTTGCATCGATCGGGGTGCAGTCTCAATGGCTTCCTGCGTGTGGGATACTCCTGCACGCAGATCTTGCCAAGGCGTTCGACGCGTACGACTTTGCGCTGTGGCCTTTTGGGGTCAGTCCTTTCGTGCTCTTCAAGGCCGACTTATTCATTTCACATCGGCGTTTTCAGATATGTGCCACCTGCTTGCTCTATTGTTGCGGAGATGCTTCAGAGCGCACTGGTTATGATGCCACATGCAAAGCTCCCGGTGGGGGAGGGTGTGCATAGCGCCACAGAAACGTTGTCGGGGCAACTTGATCTTGGCGTGGTAGGGCCGCAGGTTCTGGTTGCGCACAAGAAAGACAATCACGACATACGAATCTTCCTGCAATCAGCGAGAAGAGAGTGAAGAAATGAATGCGATGCCAAGAATCTTGTGGTTGTCTTTCTCATGCGCAACCAGAACCTGCGGCCCTACCACGCCAAGATCAAGTTGCCCCGACAACGTTTCTGTGGCGCTATGCACACCCTCCCCCACCGGGAGCTTTGCATGTGGCATCATAACCAGTGCGCTCTGAAGCATCTCCGCAACAATAGAGCAAGCAGGTGGCACATATCTGAAAACGCCGATGTGAAATGAATAAGTCGGCCTTGAAGAGCACGAAAGGACTGACCCCAAAAGGCCACAGCGCAAAGTCGTACGCGTCGAACGCCTTGGCAAGATCTGCGTGCAGGAGTATCCCACACGCAGGAAGCCATTGAGACTGCACCCCGATCGATGCAAAAACCTGCACAAGAAGTCGTCTCATTGCGACGCTCGCCTACCGGAAAGCAGCGCGGACACGCAGATAAGGAAAGCTCACGACTTACATCAGTACGAAACCCGGGTACGAATGACGTCACCATACACTGGGGCGCGTCTGAGAGTAGGCAGGTGCCGTCGCGGCCGCGAACCCCGTCCCGGAAAAGGTCGTACTCTAATCAAGGGCCAGCAGACGCGGTAAGACTTTGCGATGCCTGTTCACAGCAGAAGGCAGATATCGGCACCTACCGCATCCGAGGGAGCTATTTCCAGCACGCCGTTCAACGTCTCGGGGACAAGTGGTGCCCTACGGGGCCCTCGCCTGGAGCTCGGGCCGGGCGCAAACCATACGAGGGACATATCTTGCAGGACATTATGGACGATGGGTCTTCAGCGAAACAATTCGTGATTGATCTGCAAGCTCATGACTCACCATTGCGAACGTAGTAATACTGTTCTGCGGTGGGCACCGCCGCTCGAGGCCCTGCGACCGCAACCTGCTTGCCCGCCTCGTCGAGCAGATGACCATAGCCGGGGTGGAGAAAAAACATCGACAAACAATCTACAATGTAACTCCAGTTCATCGTACCCGTCTGAGCCATCCATCCGACGGGGGCTGAGAACACGTCGCGCCACTTGTCCGCCTCTGGCGCGACTTTGGCCAGGATAGTGATCGCAGGCCCGGGGACCCAGGTCGAGGCGTCCTCCATAGTAACATCTTGCATATCGTTGTGTTCTCAGGCAGGCGAATCGCAAGGTCTGCGACGGAGCGATAGGCGGTATCCAGCCCATGGTGCAAGACGAAAGCACTACGGCGATCGGCCAACCAGACCACCGCGCACGCGCTCACACACGCCGGACTGCGCCGGAGATGACTCACAGCCTCTGGCCGGACATTCCATCGGCACCTCGAGCAGACAATTCATAGGGTCGGCCTTCGCCACGCAGCGGAAAAAAAAGCCGATCAAATCGGCAGCTTGGGCCGGTAGCAACGCTCTTACCGTCGGCAGCAAGTTTGGCGGGGATCAAGCCGACATATCCTGTTCAGAGTGCGTTACGACTACGACAGTTGAACCGCATGTTGTAGAAGGCTGTATGGAATTTCTGGCGGGAGGATATGATTATATCTTGACATTTCAATAGTGAGAGCAACTCAAGCTTTACCTTCAATTTTCACCAGTCTGGGACGACGAGTCGCCGTACGAGCAGGCTCGTGGTCTTTTCGGCTTTTGCTGCAGGGATCTGACCCCTACGAGAAATCCACGCAACCGCAGTTGACCGCGGTTGGACCGCAGTCGAGTGCAGTTGACCGCGGTTGGTGGAACAGACGTCGCCCGTCCAGCCATTCGAAAGTAACCGCGGTTCAACTTCAGGCCTAGAAACTGGATCTGGATTGCGGAGGTGCACTTTAACCGCGGTTGCAAAATACCCAACCGCAGTCGCGACTTCGGCAACCGCGGTCGCAACCGCACCAACCGCAGTTGTAGTAGATCAAGTGGTTGCGGTTACAACTGCACGACCGCGGTTGTAATAATGTAGTAGCCTATACTATCCCTTTCTTCGCTCTCCTTTGCATGTACAGTAAAGATATAGTGAAGTGGCACTGCCAATGCCATTGCATTACATCAAGCATACGACTCGAACCAAGAGACGAACCTTGAGCCTGATGCCTGATGAGGCACTCGGCCTCAACTCGTGAAATCGCTAAGTCGGATCGGCCCGAAGACTCGGGCCCAGCAACGCCGACTCACCTTCCACCCTCGAATCTTGCCACTAAACCTGTCAATGACACACAAGGCTGATGATGAGTGTCGCGCTATATTCAGTGGATTACCTCAGACTCAGTCTGGTGGCTAACTCACTCGACTGATCAAACTCGAAGAGTCGATCGGACGCACGCCTGCTGCGACGGATCAGAATCCAGCCCGGTCATAGTGTAGGAGCGTACTGGAGACTTACCCTATAATTCAACATCAGGTCCTGAAATATGCCTGTACACATCTTAAACATCTTCTCGTCGAGCTTAGATAACCGACTGACTGCTTACCTCGAAGCTCCCGTCCACAGCATCGAATCGGAGGCGAAGCAGTGTGACCTGTGGCACTGTTCTCGATGTGAAGGCAAGCACATTGGCATCAGCGAGCGAACGATAGAGCAAAGCTTGCTCGCACTTCTCTCGAAGTCAAAGAATGGCCACCTGTGGGCTTTCTGAACAGAGACAAGTGCATGTGACTCGGACCGCCGAGCAAGGCTAGGTCCCAGTGCAGAACAATTGATTGATGTGGTTAGTACACGAACTAAGGATACCAGATGGCGATTTAACCTGGGGAGCATTACAGAGTCGGTGGAGCAAGCTGCTGATCAGTGCGTCAGCGTGATCGGTGCGACGTACCATCGAGCGAGGCCGGGTCGGACACGTGACACCAAAAAAGCACGGGCCATGTTGAGTGACCGGGTAGCATCGAGATTGTAAGTCATCTGAACTCAGTCACTGAATTGGTGCCGATCAAGTTGGTGAGTCGAATGCTGCAAGTTGGCGATGCCAAGGGCGCTTCAGTTGAGTCGGCGGTGACGATGATGTCGGCATGCGTGGAGCAGGAGGGAGAGAGGCGGCGCGCGCTTCGTGCGCGCTTCAAGCAATGAATGTCGACTTGAAACTGTAAATTTAATCGGCAAAAATCTGATTAGTTTGCCTGACTTTTGCAAGCAGGTTGGACGTATGAGGAGCAGCGCAGTGAGCAAACGAAGATGCCGAGTAATAGGATTAAGAACGTTCATAGTGTATTACACTAACCTATGAGGAGCAGCGCAGTGAGCAAACAAAGATGCCGAATAGAAAAGGATTGGGAACGTTAAGGAAATAGAGAGAGAGACAGCTGCGCTAGTCGCAGCTCGAGTATTCTGAGTCCAAGTTCAAAGAGGTCCGAGCGCGAAGCGCGAGCGCGCCCAAGTTCCCATCCACCAATCTCCGCATGCTGGAGTTGAGAGCGCTCCTGCAATGTAGTGTACACGATGACAGGACGAATAGGGACATCAGGCCAGCGGAATCTGTTTCAACTCACACTCCCTTTCTTCAGATGTGTGGTGACAACATGTATAGGCTAATAAATCATGTCCAACCGGACGAAAAGAGTGCAACTTTCCATAGCAAAACCACGTCGACTTGGGCTGCTGACGGGCAAACATGCTGAACGACGTTCATGAGAAACGAACACGGCGTGGGATAGAAGAATACATGCTGAACCACAACACTTGGGTTCGAAGGTTGACGCTCATTCGGCTTTGAAGAAAGGATCAGTCTGCTTTGCCGACGACTCGAGGATCAAGCTTGGGGACGAGCTGGTACGACTTGCCATGTTCTACCTTGACGCCATCGCGGTTTTCCAAATACTCAAGCCTTCCTCTCATGCCCTCGTTTGCGGTCTCGAGCGCAGCGACTCGGGCTTGAAGAACGTCACGCTGCGCGCGGGCAAGATCGCGCTCGGACTCGAGTTGATGTAGTACCAAGGCTCGCTCGGCTTGCTCAGCACGAACACGCCAGTCGATGGTCTCGGAGTTGCTGGACGACATCGGTGGAAGTGATGTGAAAATGCTGTTCACGCGTGACCTGACGCAGAGGTGCGAACGAGGCGGCGTGGCGAGTTGCGTGGGGGGAGCGAGAGGAGAGGCCGGAGAGGGGCGAATGCGGAAGCGAACGCCCCTAGCTGGCGTGGCGGAGATTTAAGTCGAGCCGCGACAACGCTGCCGAACTCGCCGCGCACCCCCACGCCGGAACATCACTGGCGTGACGGGCGCCTCCAGCGGTGGCTACTGGGGGCCTTCATCCGACCCCTCTTTCTCTCCCTACGGTTGTGACGCCATATCCCCTCTTCCAAGGCGTCAGTCACACACTGGTTCTGTCATGTCTCACAGCAGAGTCGAACCAGACCTAGTTGCGCAGTGGAGACAGCAGATCGAGCAAGCAGATATCAACCGCATCCAGAAGAAGCTCGCAGACACACGTCCGTTGAGCGGTCTTGTCGAACTGCCCGAGCACGACAAAGCACACTACAATGAATGGAGGTACTGCGTCTGCTCAGTGTGCAGGTCTAAGTCTGGAGCCTGGCTTGCAAGAAGAACCTGGACAGCGCATCTCAAAAAGGACGTTAAACAGCAACGGCCAGGCGCGGGCGCGAAAGAACTAGCCAAGTGCTGGAAGCGAAAGGGGGCTACACCAGGTCCGTCAACGACTTCACTCATCTTGGCCAATCTCCATTCTGACCTTCGGGGACGTCTTTTGCCGGCAGCAGTCGGTCACGCGATCCCAATGGCGGTCGATAACGATAACGCCGATGATATGGATCGAGAATGAGGCGGAGAGGCGGACGAAAACGGCGACGAAGACGATTTCCAAGGAAACCTCAATGAAGCCGCAGATGAAGAGGGAGAAGAGATGGTCTTAGACGAAGAGGAGATGCGCGGTCCGAAGGAGCTCGACGATCTGGAACACAGTCCTCGCTGTTTCGTGGGCCGAGAGGAGGTGATCAGTAAGATCCTCATCTCGCACTGTAGACGTTACCCCACTCACGTTTTGACGCGGCAAGAGCGCATCCATACATGCCCAGGAATCAATGGTATCCGCCTCGAGATGGTTGCGAGGTTGAGTACGGTCTCGATGATTACACGCAAATCGTAAAAGCTGGGGCGTAGGCAAAGAGCTCTCTAAGTTTCGGAGCCTGCTTCTTCGAGCCTGCTTCAGACAGACTCACTTTCTGGCATCGTCTCCGTCCATCACCAAAAATTTCGGTTCCGTTCCCACTGCTTCTTGAAGCTTGAGCCTCGAGGGTGCAATGTATTCGAGTCGAGCTTCACACTCGTGCCCAGGCCCGATCGTGGCGGACCGAGTTCCGCCGAGTCGACTACTTTCGATTCTTCCCCTCCCTCAAATCTCCTCTTTAATATACGTTCCATCCATGACCTTCATCGACGTCAGAAAGAGCAGCAAGATGAGCACGACCAAATCCGCCACCGCTGGGGCGGCGCCCCTCCACCGTCTCCCACCGACGATCCACCCATCCTCGGGCCGTGTACGACTCTCTCCATTCGATGCGCCGTAGTCCCTCTCTCGAGTTCCTCCTTTCGCTTTTCTCTATCCTTCCTCTCTTCTTGATCGGGTACAATTCCGATCGATCGTTGACTCCATCTTCATCATCGTCGTCCGAATCGTCGTCGACCAAGCTCACGTGATCGTCACCGAACTGGCTCTGCATCGATACGCTCCATACACTATCCTTGCGCTGCCCCTCTGCCCCATCCAAGCTGATAACATACTCTCCACCGCGAGTAGGTGGATATGTGAGTGAGACGGTCATGGTTGCTGTCGGTGACGATACTGGAGGTCGAGCGTCATCGTCTCCCGCCTCCTCCGCGCCGCCGCCACTGCAGCCCCGTTCGAGCGACTCGGAGCAGCCGCCGGTGAATTTGGCCCCTCGATCGAGACAGAGCGTTGATACCGAGGTGATTCCCCACGAGGTTTCGACATGATGAGTTCACACGCTATCCGAAAGGAGCTGACGATAGGCAGTCGATGTAGGTTGGGGAGAGGGAAAGGTGATGAGGGCTCGAAGCTCGCTGCCGCCGTCGGAGCTTCGGAGGCCCCGCACCTCCCAGAGCCTCCCAGTCACCTCCCCGCGCCTCCCCGAGCAGGGACGCAACAAAAGCTCCGGCTAATACGAACGCCGTGTGTGGGTTAGTGATTTTTCATTAGACCCGGCACATTGCTTTGATTCACTGGTCTCTTCTCATTACTCTGTATCTGTAAGCGTGGTCTAACCGGAAATTCGTTCACCGTACATTGGCGCTGGAAGGGAGGGGTGCCAGTGAGGAAAGGGAAGGGCGCCGAGGGAATGGATTTTTTCGTGGCTGCTGCGGAGTAGGGAGTGTCCTATCTTGGTTCGGCCGGGCAAGCGAAGGTCGTTATTCAACCAATATAGAGTGAGACGAGCGGGACGGTAGAAAATGAATGTGTGGTGTGAGCTGCGGCTTGCTTAGTACCGCAGCTGCGACTACGCGATACTTACTCTGGAATGGCGATTGAGCGGAGATGCATCAAAACGCACTGCTTGTAATGCCATCTGAGATACTCGACCTTTGGCAATCGTTCATCTGGGCAGCGAAAGTGCGAGCGATGGATGCGCTTGCCGTGGCACCGGTTCTCCTCTTCACTACTTGGCTGAAAATAGTGGATTATGTACTCCCCGTTCTGCCGTGAGACGAAGGGACGCAGAGCCAATCAGAACAGCTCGCAGAGGTGTTCAGCACGGCGTTCGAGGATGAATGTGATGACTGACTCCCAGTGGGTAGAGTGACCATCCATAGTAAGCGAATTGTCTGTGCTGTATTATGCCCAGCAAGATGCCGCAAGAGGCGTCGTACACGTCAACTACCCCGAAGTGGTCCCAGATCTGCAGAGCGAAATCGCATCAGCAAATTTTCAAGTCAACAAGAAGGTGGGTGGGGGAAGAGGGACCCACGTCTTGACGGGTGATGGGAATGATGTGAGCAGCACCGATCCAACCGTGGGTATCTTTATTAGAGATCAAACAAGTGCCATCGCGAGCTAGAAGACTTCTGCGGAAGGAGGTCTGTGACACGCGGGCCACATCATTTCAGCCGAAGCGATCTGTGCAAAGTTGCGCGATATTGTATCGACGCATGTCAACAGACGATGAATTGCCTACCCGACCATCACTTGACGACCCGCTCGAGTCGCTGTCTGAACTGTTCGATCTGGGCGATGGTGGCCTTGGACTTGGAATTTCAAAGCGATTCTTGCCGATGGGGCCAGCCGCCAGATCGAACGGTTGACCGTCTCCCGGCCATCGCGAAGATCACCTTGTGCGTCAATTAAGTGCATTGAATGGGGAGGATCATACGCCACCTGGGCCTGTACGAGCTCGTCACTCACCTGTTGACACGAGCGTGTAGGCTTCTGCATTTGGTGCAACGGGACCTTTCACGTCGACTTGGGCGCCGTGCTCATCAAAGAGACGTCCTTCGAGCGGCCTTTCAAGACACATTTGCAGACAGTCAACGAGGTAAGCCCATGTCATGGTGCCAGAGTCAGCGAGCCAACTGAGAGGACTGCGTAAGATTTGTGTCGGTTTGCCGGGCGCTTGCGCGACCTCGGCCATAACAGTGAGCAGGGGGCTATTATCACCGGGCCAGCGCCCGCGGAGTGCGGAGCCGGTGTGCTCCATTCTTGGTCAACAACAGCTTCGTGGGGTGTAATCAGTCGATAGTCGATGTCAACGGGAGAATACTGGTGCACTGAGGAAGGAGCTGCTGAGGCGGAGAGAGGCATGCGCTCGCGTGCAAGGGGTTCGACCGCCAACAGTGACAGAAGAGAGAGCAGGTAAGACAACTCAGCCTGAGACAGTCCGATGGGAGTGTCCGGTCAAAGGCTGTGACATCAACGCTTGCGCGTCGTCTGGTTGGCCGAACGCCAAAGTGCATTTCCTCTCAGCTTTGAACCACCGTGAGCTGGGTGCCGCCTGTTGCTCTGTTGCCGACTCGGAGGTGCGAGTATTTGACCTCAGCCTGCCTGCTCGTCGCAAAGCCTTACTGCGTCTGCTGGCCCTTCATGGTACGACCTTTTTCGAGACGGGGTTCGCGACGGCGACGGCACCCGCGTACTCACAGACGGCTGGTACTCCGATTGCATCGTGGCGTCGATCGATCATTCGTACCCTCGTTCCGTTCCGATGCAAGTCGTGCACTTTCGTTGACCCTTCTCTACGTCTCTGCCCTGTTCAACTCTGGCAAGCGGCTCCGTCGCAATGACACGATCTCTTGTGCATATGCTGGCATCTCCGAGTCGGAGCGGACTTCATTCTCAATGGCTTCCGGTCTGAGACTACTATCAAACAAAAACCTTGCCAAGGCGTGCAATGCCGGTTGGTATAATGTCCGCACATTCCCAGGGGGTTGAACGCCTTGGCAAGGTCTTTGTTTAATAGTAGGAAGCCAACGAAAATGAGGTCCACTCGATGCTAGCACCTGCACAAGAGGTCGTCTCCGAGTCATTGCGACGCTCGCCCACCAGAGACTAGGGCAGGACGCATTGGAGAAGGTTGAATGAGAATGAGAATCTGAAAGCGCACGAGCTACATCGGTTCAGAATTCAACCCGGAGTCAAGTGATTATACTTGTAGTCGTGGCCGGGAGTCGGTCCTTCCTTCCTCGAAGAAAGCAGAAGAGACTACGAGCACTGCAGCTTCATCCTTGTCCAGCTGATCCATCCTTGTGCAGCTCTGATCAGAGGTGAGCAACAGGAAATCACCTTCCTTTTCGAGGCTACCCACGACGGGAATATCGGACGACGTGTCTGAGTTCCGGGCATCCCAGGGCTCAGCGGCACTGTTCCAAGAACGGGACCTCGTATCGTCAGCGCCGAACGTCATCTTTCTCCCATCTCAGGTCGTTGACATGAACCGGCCGCCGTTAGAGCCTGACCCAGACGCCGCACCCTCGGATGCCCGAAACTCAGACATATCGTCCGATATTCCCGTCGTGGTCAGCCTCGAAAAGGAAGGTGATCTCCCCTCGTTCACCTTTGATGAGCTGGACAAGGATGAAGCTGGTTTTGGACGTTGTCTTTCCGGAGTTGCTCATCGGATCCCCTTGGCCGAACGCAAGCAGTCCACGACAAATATGCTCTTTAGTGAATACACCGTACCGACTCTACATAGTCTGTTCAGCGATCCACTTACTGTGACATACGTTGACTCGCATCTCAGAATGCCACTGCGGAGACCAGCTCACTGGACTCCACACGATCGCGCGATTCAGCACTCGTTGTCTACTTTTAGGGGCTCGGGCTCGCGATTTCCGGTCCTTATACGGGCTGAGATTGAGCAGAGCACACCTAGACAGCGAGTATACCAGTTAGAATAAGTCATCAGAGGTTTTAACGTTCGCGCGCGTCTGCTGTAGCACCGATATAAGATGCTTCTCGCACAATGCCCACCCCTCATCACCCGCTCCTGCACAGATTGGCGGGGTTACCTCTGTTGTACCGCACAAGATGCAGACGGCGTGTGGAGAGCGGACCGCATTGCGATCGCAGGCCGGGAAATCATTGACAAACAATCGAACTGCTACTGATGGGAGTCAAAATAAAGCGAATGCGAGATGGAGAACATGCTCAGACAGCAACAAAGAAGAAGAATTTCAAGCCGATTGACAGAAGCCGAAGGTGGAGGATGCGATATCAGAGGCGCAGTGGTTCCGAAACATGTTGACAGATCAGCACAGAGGATATGCAGGCTTCAGAAGCGCGGATAAGTGTGGGATGAGCTGCAGAAGAAGATGAGTGGCGGACCACCGGGGCCATGGTCACAGCTCCACATGGCCCTGCGTTCCTCCCAAACTGTCTCGGGCACCGCGGCGTGGGGCCTGTCATTTTTGACAAGTGATGCACGCCTCTCAGCTGACATGGCACGGCCAAGGCTGTCAGACACGGTCAAGAATCAGAATCCATGCTTACTCTTCTCTGACAGCAATACCGCGCAGGTGCATCAGAACGCACTGGCGGTAATGCCAGCCGAGACACTTGAGATTGGGATAGTTCGCGCGCGAACCACGAAAATGCGAGCGAGGGACCACCTTCCCGTGATACGCGAAGTCGATGTCGCTACTCGGATGGAAGTAGTGCACGACCAAGTTGCCGTCCTGAACCGAGATACGGCGCATGTAGAGTCAGTCGAAGGGTCGGTACGACGCAATGAGAGGGGGTGCAGAGACAATCACGTCGAGACTCACTCCCAAGGGATAGAGGGCCCATTCGTAGCGCTCCCACGATTCATGCAGGCGCTTTGACAGGAAGAGACCGCATGGACTGAGGTAAGGCCAGACCACGTCGAACTGCTCCCAGATCTGCCGGGCCAAGCGGAGTATCAGTACATGTGACCACATCAGCGGAACACTAAAGCAGTGTCAATGAGCTCACATCCAGCCGTGAAATAGGTATAATGTGTGCGGCTACGCAACCCTGGTATTCTTCCTTCGAAACGATACACTCGCCATCACGCGATAGAAGATCTTCGAAGAAATTGTTCTGTCAGGTGGTCACAGTTGTTCGGGCGGAGTCGGTGGCAAGTTTTTAACGTCAAGCCAAATAAAGTGTGGACAACAGGTGGGGCAGCAGCCTAGAAAGGGTGGACTCGCCTGGTAGCGAGCTGCCACGGTGGGACTGGAGGAACTTTTCGTATCATCCGCGCGGCCCGAGTGACGCATCGAGGGGATGCTGCCCAGCTTATTGCCGATGGGGCCAGTCGAAAGAGTTACATATTCGCCGTCTGGAGCGCGGACATGGTTTGACGTTAGTGCATCAACAGCTGCGCTGAAGGCGAGACAAGGGGCGTCGGCTCACGATTAGGAACAAAAGTGTAAGTGCCTGCGACCGGCGGCGTCATCGAAGTCACGTCGACCCAAGAGCCCTTCTCATCCTGCAGACGGCCGGCTTCGTTCACACACATGTTGTATATCTCAGTGAAATAATGCCAGTGATTGGTGTCTGACGATTGCAGCCAACTGATGGGAAGGGTGGCGATCCGGACCGGCTTTGGCTCGTCGCGAACGTGGCGACGACGGCCACGCATGTGTCCGGGTCGTCCCAAAGTGTGAGGAACGCCGAATCGGTAAAGATCATCGCAGCTGATCTTGTCGAATGAGAGTTGATGGGCAGCAGTGGGAAGAAGTGCTCCGGGTGGCGGCTTGACGCGTCGCCGCGTGGCCGCCGGCTGCGAGGCGTGAAGAAGAGTGCGAGTGCAGGCGAGTGCAGGCGAGTGCAGGCGAGTGCAGGCGATTCTAATAAGGGTCGACTTTTCTTGTAGACTAACTGGAATCCAAAGCATCTGTCACGTTCCCTGTACAGGCTGGGCAGCGGAGTGGCGGAGAAGGGCAGAGGCAGAAGGTGGCAGAGCTGCAGAGGCGGCGTGCAAGCCCGTGAAGGCTCGTGAAGCCACGTAATATCTCGTGGCGTGCGTAGACGTGTGAGGACCCCCGAAATATACCGAAATGGGTACGGGCCCCCATTTTCAACCAAAGCAGCCTGGCACATGACTCTTCGCTTCCCGGACTGAGACGATGTAACACTCCGTAGTTACTCAAGGCCTGACGCGCGTCTGGCCTTAGCCTTGTCGGGAAGGACAAAAATGCCCTCGGATTCTCGACTCCTGTGATACTTGATATATCAGCTCATAACCAAGAGGGTGGCTTCTTGTAGTCGTTGTGATCAGCGCCGTATACTCAGAATCCCCAGAGATGCCGTGAGAATTCAGTGATCACCGTCGCAAAGTCAGGGCCCTATCGAGCGTCGACGCGTCGACGCGCGCGAGTTCGCGAATCGACGTTGGCCACCTTCCGCATTCTCGCCCCGACATCGAAGTCACCACCGACTTTCGAGGTGTTTCAGGAAGGGGGAAAGTCTCTACGAAAAGAAGGAGCTCACACATGCGGGCCATCGATATGCGCTTGATCACCAGTTTCAGCTCGACATTCGCAAGTCTGACACGCGTCGTGAGCAAGAGTGTCCAAGATCCTCCGTGCACCTTCTCTTTCATTGCTATCTCCAAAGGAGAATGCAGTGTTTGGATCATCATTGTCTCAATGAAGCCCACAGTTACTGATCGCTGCTACACACCGGCGACAGCAAGAGCAGACTTACGCGACACCGCTCCAACCTGTTCCATCTCGGGCCGAATGGAAGCTGCATCGTCTTCCTCGTGAGCGTCATGAGGTCACGGTGAAGTGGGCGATAGTGACTCAACTGGCGATGAAGAGGGTGTCAATATTATTCCGTCACATCTCTCCAAGCGTACACGACGTCCGATCAAGCGCAGGATCCGGGGTGCGGACGAGAGGTCCAAGCGAGACACGATCTGTGGTCTCTGCAAAGGCCCCGAACACAATCGAGTTACATGCGATAGATAGATAGACCATTTGATAAATCTGAGCATAAGTTGTCAAGACTGTCAACCTTACTAAAAGTTGAAGGCATGCTGGCCTGTTGCATATGGAATTCACTGCGGTCTATACGACTTGGACTCGCTTCAGTCGCGATAGGGCCCTGACTTTGCGACCGTGATAACTGAATTCTCACGGCATGCGTACATTATACCCGTGTCGCGTTCGGATGTGAGTTTTTATGGGTCCGTCTTATCGATCAGGTGTGCATTTGTGTATCAGCCCTCGGTACTGAACATGCGCTGGCGGCGGTGCAGATTTGGGATGACCGAGTCGGTGTGCGGTTCTTTGCGACATGCGGGCTCTTGCTTTCCAGACGTGTAAGGTATGCGCCTCTGATGTGCATAAGTTACAATCTGTCGCCTTGACCGCTAGGCTAAAAGCAAGTCGTAACTAGAACTCGACAGTTCTAGCTACTCAGAGGCTACTTATGGGGCTGTTCTGTAAGGCATCCCCTTACAAGACGCCTGCATAAGTCGTTCGACCGCTACGAATGGGCTCTCTATCCCTTGGGAGTCAGTTCTCCTGGTTCCATCTTGGTTTGCGCCTCTTCTCTCCTTCCATCGGATCTTAGACTGACTCGCTTCCGACATCGCAGGACGGCAACTTTGTGGTCCACTACTTCCACCCGAGTAGCGACTGCGACGTAGCGTACCACGGCAAAGTCATCTCCCGCTCTCATTTCCGCGGTTTCAAAGGGAAGCTACCTGGCGAAGTTTATGTCCACTGGCATTACCGCCAGTGTGTCTTGATGAACTTGCGAGGCATCGCCGTGCGAGAGGTGTACGTGTGGACTACGGTCCTAGTCTTTTATCCACCCTGCCTTGTCTTCGGGAAGCTAACAGCTTTTTACTACGTGCCTTGTGAAAGAATTGTCGTCGGAACGACAACCTTACCGAGCGGGACCGGCGATGACAGCGAATTATATGATGACGTGGAAACATAGATCGACCAGAGCAAAGTCGCTGGCGCTTCGTGGCTGCCCTGCTCCAACAAGTCTACACTCCCAGTCTTGCACTCGTGCTCAATCCCTTAAGTCGGAAGTCATTCCTTCAATCTTCCGACGGCCCTCATCCATCGCCGGCCCGAAGCGCTCTCCCCACTGCGCAACATAAATTTTGCATGTGATCTACCTATCTACCCCTGCCGCCACTTCAGTCGCACTCTCGAATCTTCCATTCACTTGTCGGACCCTACTTTTCGCATGTTCCTTTGCAGCATCTGTAATCACCAACCCGTCCGTTACGCAGCTCGCGGCTGGCGTTTTTTTTTTGCGAGCCCCTGTCTTTTTCAATTAAAAGCCTTGACGGGGAAAGCAACCTCTCACGCTTGAAATGCAGCTACGACACGGGTAAAGTACGAACTGGGTCTGGAGCTTAGAACGATTTAGCGCCGTTTACCAAAACCGCTCATCGCGCTCGCAAAGGACACCCATACCCGAATCGAAAGCTCCGTCGAAAAAGGGGTGCTCGAGACATTCCTCGGCGGTCCATCGTTTGGTGCAGTCGAGTCTGAGAAGATCACGCGCAAGAACACGTCAGCACAGACACCCTCGAAAAGGAAAGTTGACTTTGACTCACTCTAGGCACCTCTTCATCAGATCGACGGCATGGTACAGCGGACTATCGGTATACCACTTCTGATCGTCCCCCTCGCTACTCGGGATCGGCCCATACGGGGTCGGCGAGTTCTCGACAAAGATGACGGGGTTCAAACTCTTGACTAACGCGTGTAGGTTCGGATGCGGTGGTGATTCGAGGTGAGGGATGTTGGTGACGAAGGTGCGGTTGTGTAATGCGGCGCAGCGCTCCATCTTGCGTTTGCCGAAGATGGTGCCGATCTCGGCGAGCGCTTCGGTGTCGTCACTCGAGTTGAAGAAGGGGAAGCGACGCGTGAGGAAGCACAGCAGGATGATACCCGCGGACCAAATGTCCAAAGCTGCACAGATGCGCAATCTTTTGGTGTGAGATCCAAGACAAGGCGATTGGTTAGAATCGCGGCCACTCACCAACGGTCTGATCGGGGCATTTGAGCAGCACCTCGGGGGCTCGGAACCCCCTCGTCCCAGCTCGATTTGCTCGAACGCTCGGTCTGTAAGCTCAGATAGACTGGTCAGAACTGGCATATCATCGCCCTTTAAGCAGGACTCTGAACCCACCTTCTATCCTCCTTCAAGAACCCGATCCTGTCCTTTGGCATCGGTGCACTCTGCAACGCCGATCTCCACCCCTTGTAGAACCCGACCCTTTCCTTGGCCTTGAGCCTCAGATCCTCGACCCAAGACTCGGGTGCCCACCACGGCTGACGGCGTAGAGCCTCGGTCCTCATCTGTCCGCCGATGATGGGGTCTTCCACGATTTTGGCCCGATAGGCTTTGCTCCATTCCTTCCAGTCCTGTTGCGATTTGGTGACTTGGTCGTGCAAGTTAACCGGCCGCGGCATCCTCACGCCGTGCAGACCCGCATTCAACCCCGGTGCGACCCCAGGTGCGAGCTTTTCCATCATTTCCCTGCTACTGTGTCGCCCATCAAGACCACCCCAACTCGGACCCGGCAGTGAATGCAAGCATTCCGACTTCCACTCATACCACTCATCACCGCCGATCTTTTGCGCGAGCCCATAATCGCAGAGCACCCCGGTCCCTTTGGTGACGTCAAAGAGGAAGTTGGCGGGCTTGACATCACGGTGGATGATGTGGTGGACATGGGTGCCGGCGAGAGCTCGGAAGAGGCAAGCAAAGTAGGAGCGCATCAGTGGGATTGAGGCCGTTCGATAGTATGTCTGCGGGCGAGTACACGCGCGTGCTCATGTCAGCTCGGTCTCCCCTCCTACGAAAAGCATTCGAGGGCGACACCTACTCGAAAGTCTTGATGACGACTAAAGGGCATGATCGCGATGACTTGATCGTCGTGTCGCATGGCGTCAATCAAGTAGGCGATGTTGTCCTTTCCCCTGCTCGTGATCCCAAAAGGTTCATCAGGACACCGAGCGCGGGACACTTATCCGGCAACTGACCTGAGCACGTTGAGGATGTCGAGCTCGTTCTGGATGCGTACCGGCGAGCTTGTGACGTAGATGCGCTTGATGGCTACGTAGACCTGTCCATTTGGGCCTTCACAGGACGGACGACCATGCTTGTCAGAGGCTTCCCAGCTCGAGTTGTCGTACTCGTCGTGCCTGAGGTCGATCGCCTTGTACACGGATGAAAAGGTGCCTGCCCAGCCGAGACTTGCGCATCAGCTTCTCATGTCCACGGTCAGAAAGGTGTTCGATGTCACCCAGATATACCTTCCCCAAGTCGGTCGATGAGCTTGTACTTGTCCTTGAGGTGCGGGACCATCGTCTCGAGCTGATGCATCTCGTAGCGTAGTGCATCCCTCTCGCCGTCGGACCGGCTGTCCATTTCTTCGTCTTCGTCCTCGTCCTCGTCCTCTTCCTCTTCCTCCTCCTCCTCCTCTTCCTCTTCCTCTTCTTCCTCTTCCTCCTCCTCCTCCTCTTCCTCTTGGGCCTCTTCCTCATCCTCGTCGTCATCATGTTCATCGTAAGCACCAATGTTCCCCAGAGAGTTCCCACCCGGTTGCAAAGGTCGGCCGTCACCACCAGTGACGACGTCCATGTGCAGGTCGGCCGTGTTCGCCGCCGCTGCCGCTGTTGCTGCCTGCATAGTGACGATCTCCTTCGGCGGTGTGAAAAGGCTTTCGATATCGAACTCCGACCCCTCCTTTGCGACCGATCGGAGATTAGACGCGAGGTCCTTGGGCTCTTGGGTGGTACCGTTCTGAACGACGTCGTTGAGCGGCGTGCGTGAGAGCTGCGAAGGTCGAGTCGTCCTCGGAGTTGCCATCAATGTCTTGCCTGATCTGGTTGTCATCGAAAGACGAAAAGTTGTTGTGAAAGTCCGCCAGAGTGAAGGGGTATTGGCTGGCGAGCGCCGAGGGGATGTCGAAGCGCGTGGACGACGCGTCGGTGAGTGCACGGTTCAACGACGCGATGACGTCAAGTCGGGCAAGAAAACAGGACCTGATCGACCACAGACGGGAGGTGAAGTACTATCGAAAGTTGGTGAGCGATGTGAATGCTAGCAGTGTTGTGCAGCGCGTCGGCCGAGTGCTGTGAGTGGTGCCGTCGAGGGAAAGTGGATCGCGGTCGCGCGGCACCTCGTCTCGCGTGGTGATGTCCCCCACGCCGTCCAATCACGTGACTATCTTCGATCCCGCCGCAGTCCCGAGGAAAGCGGCCCGTCCTGGCCCGTCGGTCACCGGAGAAGATCCGATCCGAGCCCGAATCCGTCGGCGTGCGTTTGACGCTCTCCGTGCTCCAAAGAAAAAGGAAAAAAATTGCCGACTTCAGTCGACGCGTCAGCTCAGGCTGAGTCCCTGTCTGCGGGTCGAGCACAAGCGGGGACCCGTCGGAGTCACCGAACGGCTCAACGCGTAAGCTGTTCTTTGTCCATCGATCAACGGTCCAGAGTCACCGGCCTTCTCTCTCCCTCTACACGGTCATCCTCGCTCCGTGCTCGGTGCTTTCGAGATTAGCCACAGGGTTACCTTTCCGAATGCCTGGACCTGATCTGTCTGACCCACCTCTTCTGCCGTCGTCAAGGCGTGGCGCCCACGAGATGCACGGCCACGACTGGCGCAAGACGGGCACTTCCGATTCGAACCTCAGCTACCCCTCAGCTAGAGAACACCTCGAACCTCAACCACCACTTCCCACCGGATCACGTAGTCCTATTGCGGCATTGCACGACACCACCCTCGATGACCGTGTGCATCAAGCCCTCGTCACCTTTCTCGGCGAGCATGAACTGGCGAACAAGGTGCTGGCCAAGGCCGCCACGCTCTTGGAAGATTCCCCCCATCCCATCTTCTGCAGCGGCACGCCCGAGTGCACGGCGACGATTCACGACTGGCGCATCCGTGTGCTCGAACCTCTTCTCAAGTTTCTCCTACGTCACTACACTCACAAGACGACCGGGTTGCCCGTCGATCCGGATCAATATCGCTTGTCCTTCACCACTCCCGACGCCTCACAACCGTCAGGGATCACGCTCAACCTCCTCGAGCGGCATCGCGGTCGCATTTCGAGCGTTCCGATCGTTTTCGAACACGATTCCAGCTTCTGGTGCTTTGGACCGCAGCCGAATCTGTTCGCGCGCAAGGGACAGTGCAAACTCTATCTCGAGCAAACGGATCCCATCCCGCTGGACCCGAGCATCAGGAGTCACGGTGCACAGGCAATGCTGAACAGGGTCAGTTGAAGCTCCCAGAGGATTCCCCTTCGAGCAAAGTATGGCCACCGTTGCTAACGCTGTGTGCCCGCTGGGTTTCTAGCTGGCCGTATCGATGGAGTTGGCCGTCAAACGAAATCCGCAGACCGGGGAGATCATGTGTGCGCCTCGATTCGGCATGCTGATTAGCACGCGTATGAGCGTCCTAGCTGAAGTTGGTAAGCTTCCGTATCCCAATCCATTGCGGCAGCTTCTTCCAAAGCTAACGCCATCTTTTGGCATCCAGTCGAGAATCCTCGAAACGCTCAAGAGATTGGCTTTCTGTTCTCTTCAATCCTTCTCGATCCAGATGACGAAACGCAGAGCCGTGGCGGTCTACCTCTGCCTTTCCTCTTCAACCGCCGTTCTTCGACGCGTCTTGCTCTTGCAACGCTGGTGGACTTCCTCACTCATACTTGAGCTCCTTCCGCCGAGACAGTTGCGCGACTGTTCGGTGGTCCTTCGATCGACAAGCAGGAATGGAGACAAGTTTGGAAGCAAAATTGGCTACTAAAACTCCAATCTATACCGATGCAAAAAACTCCATCGTCGTCGGTTGAGGTTTGGAATGGCAGTCTCTTTGCCGTGCGGGCGGGGCTCGCCCAAGGCGACAAATCAGTGAGTGCCGAACCGGTTTGCTCCAACTTGCGTACTACTCAGATCCGCTCAACCATTGACCGGGTCCTCCCTCTGTATTTTCCATCTTCAGCTACGGTTTATCTGCAAACCTCAAGGACGTATGGGACGTTTCCTCGGGATAATCGTGATGGAAGCGATCAAATTCAAGGTTTTCCAGAAACCGCAGTCAGCCAATGCACAGTCGTATCGCCGGTATAAACCAAGTCGTCGTCTGAGTGCGCTGCCTCCGCCCCTGGTCGCCTTTCTCGAGCGCGGTACTCAGCCTCGTGAGGGATCCAAACGACCGCGTCGCTTATCAGGGCTCGAGGTCGAAGATCCTGAATTACTGCCTGCGCTGGAGTTTCATCAACTGATAGCTATGGGCGGCGCTGGGTGGGTATATGGTGGTATACTCTCTCAAGCTCCCTCACAGCTCCAGTCCAACCTGCCAAACGTCGTTTCGGTGGACAAACCAAAAACATCCTCGTCTAAACTTGAGCTCGAACACCGACAAGTGTCCCGTCCCAAGCGGCAGCTACCTACCAGGAAGAGCCATCTTCCATTCGACGAGCCGATTATCATCAAGGCCTTCCGTCCGGACCATAGGGACTCCTTCATTCAGGAATCCTTCTTTTACGAGAAGGTTTTCCCCCTCTTATCGCCCGAAGCTCAAGCGGTACTTCCTCGCTATCACGGGACCTTCCGGTCCACGGATGGGAGCGTTTACATGCTCATTTTGGGGTTTTCGGGTCGTCATATCGAAGAGAAAGACTGCACCGATGAGACACGTGCCAAAATTGCGTGAGTTGACTCGTACTGCTGGTTTTTCTTACCTCATCTCATCTGACACTGTCGGTTCATGGTGCGGCAAACCTTGTTGCGATGGCGCAGAGCCGCTTTCGAGCTTCTTGTCCAGCAGGGTGTCGCACATGGTGATGAGGAGGAAAGAAATATTTTGATTCGAGACGATGACTCGATCTGCATCATCGATTTCGACTGCGCCAGACTCGATTTTGATCCCGAGGTTTTGCGCGACCCGGTTTGAGTGAGCGGCTCACGTCGCTCGCACGGCGCTCAAGGGCCTCGTGTTCCATCTTGTACCTCGGGCGATGATTTGATCATTTTGTGGTTTGAAATAGAAGAAGAAGTAATTTCATATCGGGAGACTGCTCTCAGTCATATTCTATATGGTACTTGAGTCTCGTCCACTCACCCACGCTTCGCAGGCTGAGTGGTCCTCGCCCTATACTCCTGCGTCCGCCCGGCTCCAAGCTGAGATCCGTGCCGAATGGAATCAGTACTTCACAGATGCCAATTTTCGAGTTCTCTGCTGCTTGGTTTGCTCTGAGAGGGTCTTCGGGCACGAGGCATTTTTTTAAAGAAAATCCAAACATTCGGCGTAAGCCTAGGGGCCGCGTCAAATGCCCCTGAAATCAGCTCCTCAGAGTTTCGCACGCTCCTGGTCTTTCCCCCCTCTCTCCCACTCCTACACATACAATCCTCGCCCAAACGCTCTTTCCCTTCCTTGTTGAGCGGATATTCGTCCATCTTGAGCACAACAACGCCTGAAGGGGGTACCGTGTAGATGGCGCCAAGTACGCTCATGTCAACAAAAGCAATGAACCAACTGCTTCAAAACAACTTAGGGGGCCGCCCATCCATTGCGCTGCAGCAACAAGGCTCGCCAGAGCCATACGCATCGGAAGTTGAATCGGATCTCGATGAGGATGAGGACAGTTTGAAAATCTTGGCAGCTTTGGTCGCGGTTCCCCCGGAGTCCTCGGCATCTCGCACCTCCTCAGCCTCGGGGCTTTCGAACTCCCGCGAGAACCGTTCGAGCGACTCCGACGAGGATTCGGCAGACGAGGGTTACTACGGAATCAACGACGACGATTCAGACGAAAAATCAATTGACAACATCGTCTCGGCACTACTCCTGGCTCGTAACGACAAGAAGATCCTCGACCGGCACACGTATGAGCCCTCTCGGCAGGACAAAGGGTTATCGAACACGACGCGCGAGGCAATTCTCTCAAACATGACCCTCACGACTGCAGAGCACAACGAGCTCCGTCTCAGGCCGCTCATTCTCAATTGTCGCAAGCCGAAGTCCGAACAATGGGAAGTTGTACGCAAACTTTCTGTCCTGGAGCTCCCAAAATTCATGGCTACAGAGGTATGTCGAAGCTGCGTGCTGCGCTGCGTTTTGTTTCGTCCTGTGACAGTGGACCTAACCTTTATTGGTGCGATCTATCAACAGAAGCATGACTGGGCTCCACGCAAATATGAACGCTGTCTCGCTGTCGTCGAGCGACCTTACGGTGACGCGCTCTTGTCTACTCATCATCAACATCCGTCGGAGGTGGCCGTGGGGATCGAAGGGCGTCCAGAAGTGTCTATCACCCTTCGAGAAGCCTGGAGTCAACCTGGTGAAGGTCGACCTGCCGCGCAGGTTCTACGAATTCCCCATCGTTGCTCGGGGGCCTGCAAAAGAGTTCGGAGAAAGGATGGCGAACTTGGGTACAAGAAACGAGACAATGACAAGGACCCCGGGAAAACATGCTCTACTCAACTCAAGGTGATCATCCCGGATATGAAATCAAAGGATCTTGGTTTGGGTGGCTGACAAGTCTCTCTGTTTCCTTCCTCCTTCGTCCCTTGTGCAGATCCTCGTTCAGGCCAACGAGATTTCATCGGCGTTGGTGTACACCCTCGGCATTCACGAACGACGCCAACCCCGGCCGAACGTCCGACGTCGAGCCCCTTTCATTCGTGTGTTGGCGCCTCAGGAAGTCTTTCGGCAGGCCAACACGCCCACGCTCGATGAAACGTGCACGCCGGCAAAATCTGCTTATCCAACGATCTCAATCATCGACACTTTCATGGCTGCACTATTTAGCGGCATGCACTCGACCAAATCGCCAACCCAAGCCGTCGTGAATGGTCTTTTCCCGGCACCACCACCCCGGCCTGCAATCGCGCCAATCCATCCTAATTCTTCTCCCGATCGAGTTCCCCTTCCCCCGGTCGCTAATCCACGTGGGCGTACTCGAGCTATGGCTGAGTTGTCCTATAGAACCAGATCCCCCGCTCGAGGCGCTTGCTTTCATGTTCGAGGGCACCCACTCGTCGCTCCCGCCCTCCATGGCATCTTCATCATCCTCCGTTGACTCGTGGTACACTCCTGCCGACGGTCGATTACGCCCACGTGGATTAGCGACCGGGGGAAGGGGAACTCGATCGGGAGAAGAATTAGGATGGATTGGCGCGATTGCAGGCCGGGGTGGTGGTGCCGGGAAAAGACCATTCACGACGGCTTGGGTTGGCGATTTGGTCGAGTGCATGCCGCTAAATAGTGCAGCCATGAAAGTGTCGATGATTGAGATCGTTGGATAAGCAGATTTTGCCGGCGTGCACGTTTCATCATAGTCTTCGTCGGTAATGGGGTCGAGGCCTTCCATCGAGTCGCCGATGGGCGAATAGATGAGGCCGAAGTCTTGCGCTTGCGGATTCGGATTGTCGACTGCACATCGCCAAATTAGTGAGATCACTTTCGGTACCGTATGACATAGCAAGGAGGGACTGTGCGCGCACCCAGTTGACCAATCATCGAGAGTCGCGCGCCCGCAGCGAGAAAGTACACGACATTGACCGGGTTGGCCTCCTGCTGCTTGTTGGTCGGATCCGCTTTTTTTGAGTGTTGAGTTGAGGCGTGATCAGCATGTAAACAGCCCTACGTTGGAGCCGAGCCAAAGAAAACGTCAGTTGGGTCTCCCGGCACGAATCAACTTCTCCATCTTACCTTGGTTAGCAGCGCGATAGCCGCTGAGCTGGTACCGGTGGGATCGAGCTTGACCCGTCGAGCATCTTCGAGTCGGAATCGGGGCGCGGCGTGGATAGTTCGTAGGCGGGAAGGATACGCTATGCTGTGCATCACTGAGTCGGCCTTCAGCTCCATCGAAAACGCCGACCATATGTATTTGCCCGAGCGGAGAAGGATGTCAAGGTCGCCGCTTTGACCAGACGTCAACTCTGGGATCGCCGGCTCAACGTGAATCGGGTGTACAAGACAGTCCTGACGAGGGTCGTTGCGTTCTGCGAGGACCTGGGTAAGCACCACCTCGGCCAACGGTTGAAAGACGCTGCTGATCAAGTGTATCCAAAAATTCAGCACCGCCGCCTCCTTCTTCCAGCTGTACGACAAAAGCCTCAACGAGCTCCCAAGGATCTCGTGCACTTTCGCGTGATAGAGTTCGCGCGCGCGATTCGCGTCGAGGAAGTTGAAGTATTCTTCGACGAGATCTTTACGCGTCGAGTCGCATCGCATGGCTCCACTCGGCATGCGCAGCTTGGGATCGGTTGCGACATGATTCGCCGTGGTCTGTGGGTAGCCCGCCAGCGTCTTGTAGTTGGGTTCCGAGAAGATATCGGGACCCGGATATTGCAGCATCGTCTGGGGAAGATGAGGGTAGCTCGACATGACGCGCGGAAGGCTTATCGCGGGTGAGATGACGAGATTACGTGGTTGAGTGAGCTCGTTTGAGGTGAAGGAGAGGGGGAGGGGGAGGGGGAAGTAGTAAAGAGAGGGGGCGTGGGAAAGAGGTAAAGAGGTAGTTGCTCGCCCTTCGGGGTGGATCGTGATTTGAGTCAGAGCTTGACACAGCTTGTGTCTTCGATTTCGGGATCGGGAACTTGCCTTGCTCGCATTTCTTGGCACGCGCGATCGAACGCACGGCCCCGTCTTCCTGAGCCACTTGAGCCCGCATAAATGGGCAAACAACCAGACAGCACTGCCACCACGTCTGGAAGTATGCTTGCAGTTGCGGAACGAGCTAAAGGTGTAATCTGCAGTCTGCACAGACTTTGGAAAGGAGGTAGAGACGTAAGCCCTTGGGGAATAAAGACGGCCAAAGAGGCGTTCAAAC
Organism: Microbotryum saponariae; assembly: GCA_900102585.1. Classification (NCBI taxonomy): domain Eukaryota; kingdom Fungi; phylum Basidiomycota; class Microbotryomycetes; order Microbotryales; family Microbotryaceae; genus Microbotryum; species Microbotryum saponariae. Next base: position 237,258 of record FMWQ01000063.1, on the reverse strand, counting down.
ATATCTCTGTTACACCGTCCTTTCTACAAAAGGTGAGATCAGGGGTGGTAGAGGCGCTGACTGGCTCCAATGCTCGTGCTCAATCTGCTGACAGTCAGAGCATCCCAGTCAGTACCTGGGCATTAGACGGCCCTGAAAGGAATGCGCGCAAACGAGACGTCCACAATCACCGAACACCCGCACAAGACTGACCACATCCAGATCTACTCTACGCCAGTATCCCCTCACCCCACTTGTGTCATAACAACCGTCCACGGCAAATTGAGGCAAGGGCAAGTACTTCTCCGACATATGCTTTGGTACTGGCGTAGAGAGCCATGCCTCCTTTAGGCGAGGCAGAAGACTTTTTCCACCGAGCGCAGAGATCGAAGCTAACATAGTCAACATGACCGAAGGCTGTCTTTTGATAGGGTTTGAAGAGGGTGAGGTATTCGAATGAATTCACCAGCTGGTTCAGTTCGCCAACGTTCCGAGCACGAGCAAGAACACGCCCAACCCCTACCGGAAATGAGCACCAGAGCGAGCATGGCTCGACGGCCTCAGAGGGGTCGAACGTGTCGGTTAGAGCGTACTACAATTTGTGGATGGTTTAGGTACGACTTGCTATAATCGCGTACGCTTTGAATGCAGTCGCCGGGCGCATGCTCCCAGGTGAAAGAGCAAGAGGAGGTAGAACCGAGGTTGTGGTGATTACTAGGATGGGGGAACAAGGGCCGGAGCATCAGGATCAGAATGACTTAAAACACGCACAGACACAAACACAACAGGTGTTTGCTTCATTTTCTCATACTACTCTACCCACTGTGACCGCTTCGCCTACCCTCTGCGTGAAGCCGTCGAACTCGAGGCCTTTCCATGGATCGCACCGCCAGGATAATTGGGGCGTCTGCTCGAGAAAGGGATTCGCCGTGGCGTGGGCCGCCGGAAGAGATGGGTAGCAATCACACTCACTCAAAGCTCACGGGAGCCGAGCGAACGCTGGATAAGGGTGACCGCACTGCTGTGCTCACCTCGCATCAGGCGGCCGATGCTATCCTTGACTCTTCACGGCATGTCGTGGTACCGATTGGGCGCAAGGTAGGCGAGGTCGTGGTCTAAAAAGCGGATTGATCGTCGAGGGTTGAGATCCTCGAGTGATGCCTTACAGCCCTATAAGTAGCCTCTGAGTGGCTAGAATTGTTTGCTTTTAGTCTAGCGGTCAAGAACGACAGATTGTAATCATGCATATGAGAGGCGCATGCCTTACGCCGACATCTGAAACGGCGCTTGCTGACGACTGCAACATAAGCACATTCAGCACTGCTCGGGGTGGGTGGTGGTGGGTGGGGGTGTGATGGGAACACAACTCATCGCCGCCTCGCGCTGAAAACCCCAATAATTAGACGCGACAATAAACTCTACGCTAATTGATATTTACTCTAAGGCAGTAATAATAAAGTGTCGATCTGCGACCCATGTATTTAAAATCGCTGTTCTCGACTGTGTACCAGCCGTGGATGTACCAACATATTGCTGAGTTTGCCGCACCTGCCTGTGGTAGCCGCGTCCCGACCAGAAGTGATGTACGACCATTCCTGCATTTTCTGTACCGTAAAAATCGAGCTACAGCCCGAGTACGAGTTTTTCGAGTTTTTAAGTGGTATGGAACTGTTGAATGGTTTATTTTGTATTTACAAACGCGTGGGTTTGCATGACACTTCTTCTACAGACTCGCCCGTCCCGCCCCATCTGTCGTCGAACCCGTCCCCAGCTCGCGACTTCATCCAAAGGTCTTCCTTTGTCCGATGCTGTACTGCAGTGGCTGTCGGAAGATCCGAGGGAAGAGCTCACGGACGCCCGGTTGCCGCTTTCATCTCCGGATCCGTTCGAGGCCCATGTGGACCTTCGTCTCGAGAAGCTGGTCGGGACAGGACATACAGCCGGCGGCTGGCTGGCAAAACCGATGCGAATCAACGGGCCGTCGCCAAGTTCATCGTCATCGTCGTCGTCGCCCGATCCCGCAATCATCCTCGTTGACGGTCCCGATCCCACGTCGACTTACTTTTTGAAGCTGGTGACGTATGAAAATGTTGGGTCGGTGATTCGTGAATCGCTCTTCTTCCAACGTGTTTTCCCCCACCTTCCCGAGCACCTTCGAAGCCATCTGCCGCGTTATCACGGCACCTATCGAGGGCGCGATGGCAACGGATACGCGTTAATGTTCGAGTACGTGGGAACGGTCATGAGTTTTGCCGACTTCTACGCGACGGGTGGACAATGGTCGTGAGTTTATTTTGTGGTGGGGAGGGGGGACTCGGAGAGGCGGACCTCGAGTTTCTGACGCCTTGACGCGGGTCCAATGGACTTGAATCTAGTGAGAACGCTGACCGGCCCACTCTTCCTTCTTTCACTCTCATTTGAGGTACAGCGAGATCGAGGAGGCCTTGCACCGAATCGGAATCGTTCATAACGACGTCAGCGACGGCAACGTTCTGCGTCGACCCGACGATGGGGGCTTTTGCTTCGTTGATTGGGGACGCTCGTATCTAAAGCCTCGCAAAGTCTGAACTGTTCACTCTCCGTGCTTTATCTCTCTCTGGTTGCTATATATTTTACATTTTCGCCGTTTTACTTATGCAATGCCAGTGTATGGTCCAGAATTCAGATTGGCTTGGAGGGGAGAGACGTTCTGACCGTGATACTATACTATTCGGAATTATGCGAACTACCTGGGTATTGAGCGTACCTAATATTATGTGGAGTGTTCCCTTGGGAAATATTACATAAATTACATCATAATGTTCACCCTATTCAACTCTACCGCTCTGGCCCGAGTTGGCCGAGTTGGGCGAATTTATTAACAGTTCTTGTCTGCCTGAGGTGAGGGCGTGTGGTGGCAGCGCGGACTCACGCTCCTCTTTGGGCATCTCCCTCCCCACACCAATCCACACTTTATCATTCACACACGTTTTGCGACTGATCCCACAACCCTTGAGCTTGTATCACCTCTAGTACCCCCCCCCCCCGTTCGAGACCGCACCGCCAAGCTCTGTCCAGTTGTCCACGTCAGGCGTGCGCTCCCCTTCCCAGCCCCGCCCGCACCCCACCACCGCACCGCCCGCACCCCACTTGAGGTCACGCACGCCACGAACGCCACGTACGCACGCCACCGCACACCACCGCACACCACACCACTGCCAACCGCACCGCACGATATGGCCTCCCTCAACTGGGTCATGTTATCCCCCAGCCGTTCTCCGATTCCGCTCCCCTCCGAAAAGGTGCTGCACACGATCGGCTCCGTCTCCATCTCGCTCTTCCCCTGCGCCCCCGGCTCCGCACCGAATGCGAAACCGACCCCAGCTTCAAGCGAATCCAAATCCGACAAAGGCACCTTGTACGCTACGAACAAGAGGGTCGTCTATGTTTCGACTGTAGCGCGGGAGGGGAAGGGGACCACCGTCGATTCGTTGTCGGTTCCTTGGCAGAGTTTTGTCGATGGACGGTCAGTCCGCCGGATGGGAATCGGCCCCCACTCATTTTTGACGTGATGAAGTACAACTGACTCGTCATCGATCCCCCCCCCCCCCATGTTTGTCTTCCGGATGAATCTATAGGTTCGTGCAACCCTGGTTCGGAGCCAATTACTACGAAGCACTATGTCTACCCGACCCACGCTCCACAGACTCGGGCATATCCGTCCGTACCTTTCCCCCAGCCATCTGAATTTTCAACATAACTCATCTGAAAATTTCCAAGCTAATCACAGCCCTTCCTCTCTCTCTTTCGCATAACAGACCCCGCACCTCTCTCGCTTCTACTTCAACGAAGCGGGGGGTTATCAATTCTACGAAATTTGTGAAGAGATGAAAGCACGTATCGGCAATTCGAGCGGGAGTGGTAGAGGCACACCCGTTGAGGCGCTGCGTGAGTGATGCATCAACACGTTAACGCTGAAGGTGTCCAATCAGAAACGGAGGATATACTGACACGAATCACAACAGCTCTCTACGAACCCCCCTCAACCACCACCACCGGACCCGGACCCGGACCTGGACCCTCACCCTTATCCCAACTCCAAATCGATCCGACCACCACATCCACACCTACACCCACCACGTCCCAAATCGACCTAGCCTCTCCTCAAGAACCTTCCGCCACCGACCTGGCAGTAGCTCACGTCGCTCAACAAGCTCAATTGGATGAGGCGCAGCAGGCGGAGAGGGATTTGGATCGAGCGACCGCCGCGGGGGGGTCGAATCTTTCGAGTGGGATAGGCGCGGTAGGCGTCCCGCAACGGGATGGTGGGGAGGACGATGGTCCGCCGGGGTATGAGGCTTGATGAGGACTATGATTGGATTTTGGGGTCCCACTGTGAGGTTGCGTGACGGTGGATAGATTCGGGACGGGAGGAAGGTCAGGATTCGGTTCGAGGTGGCAGGTTTTTTCAGCACGCGATGTTCCATTTTTTTTTTTCGTTTTCGCGCAGCGTCTGTGTACTCATCAATTTCAAGTAAAACTATATGTTTATCCGTATTTACAATTCGAATCCACCTTTACATTCGAGCGCACCTCGCTCGGGGAGAAATATATTATACCACGCTGCACCGAAGCTCGGTCTCTTAAGCTACACGCTCTACCTCACACGAACAAATACAACAACTGCACACCCGATACCAAAAAAACATTTGCCTCCATTCCCCCTTCCCTACACCTCTCAAACCATCTCCCCCGCATCGAAGCTCGACCTCCCCGAAGGCGTATCATCATGCTCCCTTAACCACCTCCTCTCCTCCTCGTCCCCCTCGGGGTGGCGTGGTTTATAGTTGAGCGAATCGAGACCGTACATGAGGTAGTGTTCACCTACCAAGGCTTTGGTGATGAACATGAGACGGTCGAGGCGCTGAGGATGCCGAGGAGGTGAATCAGTGCTCGGCTTTATTTGCTCCAAATCTTCAGAGTCCCACAACGAATACGTTCAAAACTCACATTGACGATCGCATACACCTGGGAGATCCCACACGAGAACCTCAAATACTCGATTGAGCAAATCGTTTCCAACGTCACATGCGAGGGGATCCCCTCGACTTCATCTTCCTCATTGAGCGCGATCTCGAACCCATACTGACGATGCGCTTCCCTCGTTTCGGGCGATTTGAGGAACCTCTCCAACAACGGATTGTAAATCATAGGTAATTGCGTCCCGTCCCTTAGGGCCGAAGAAATGAGTTGAAAGGTCGTCAACATGTCACCTAGGAATTGGGGGTTGGACAGTTGGGAACGGTGTAACATCGCTTTGGTCCATTTCTTATCGAGCGAGGCGAGGACGGAGAGTAATTGACCGAACGAATCGAGCATCTCCATTTGCAGCGATTGAAGAGAGGTGTAGTGTTGTTCGGGCCATTGACCGGCCCAGGACCATTCGAATCGAACCATCATTTTCGAAGCCGTCGTTTTGCTGATTTTGGTGCGCAGCGCAGCCAAGTTCTTGAGGATGATGGTCGGACGAGCTCCAGAACCGTCTTCTTTGCATGCTGCGAAGGAGACGATCTGACAAAACACCCCGCCCATCGAATTGATGACGTTGGCGTACGTCTTACGGATCGCTTTCTTCTGCGTCACTTTGGGAGGGATGAACGCGACCAAGAAAGCGATGACGACTCCTAATGCGACGCACACCATTCGACGCCAAGTGACGGGCCAGCCGCTCCCTACCGATGACCCGGAGGGGTGGTGCGCTCCTTGCCACGAGTAGCCGAACACGAGCATCGTCGTCACGGTCGGGATGATGGCCGTCGGTACGGGGGTGTAGTACAGGCGGAAGAAGAAGATCAAAGGCATCGCGACGGCCATGACCGCACCGGCAGCGAAAGGATTACCCCCACCGGTCTGCGCCGCGATGGACCAGAGCAGCAAGCCAAAGATGGCACCGGCAACGGTGCCGACGAGTCGAATGATGAAACCGAATGTCGTATCACCGATGTAGAGCGTCGAGGTGAGAGCGATCATGACCAAGGGCCAAATTCCTCGCTCGCGGTAGAAAAAGTAACACGACGTGCGAAAGAAAGCCGGCATGGCGCACACCCCAATCACAATCGCAAGCTTGACGGCGAAGAGGAACTCCTTGCGGACGAAAAAGTGGAGGAAGTGATTGAACTTGACGCCGAAGAGGGCCAGCGCCGTACGCGGAGGACGATGGTCGGGATCACGAGGAGCGCGGAACACGGAGCGATTGATGAGTTCGATCGAGTCTGGTGATTCCTCTTCGAAAGTTGCTTCGGGATGACTCGTCGCAAAGTGGAACTTGGCCCACTCGGGGGTCCACAAACGAACAGTCTGTCGCTTCTTGCCGATCGTATGACATTCCTTACTGAGGTCGAGCAATGCCTCGCCCCACGAGATGAGCGAGAACTGGTACGACAGGGCCCAGAACAAACCTCGATGACTCGGCGCTTGAAAGGTATCGTCCGCGATCGTCCCATCCGGACCGAGATGCGAGATGGGGTCGAACAAGCCCGCAAAGGGTCGAATGACGTCGAGCCTCCGCACATCCCGATAGTGGCTGTGCGCCATTTCGACGCGTTCAATGCACGCGCCTAATTCTTCCATCAATTGCTCCTGCGTCTTTTGATCGCTTTTTCTGATCCCGAGGTCCTTGAGAAGTCGCCAAGCGATATGGCTCGCCATCTTGAAGGCGTGAATCGTCTCGATCAAGACGCTGACCAAGTCCTTCAAAGCATCGAGCAAATCAGTCGAAGCCACCGCCAACAACTCCATGATCTCGCGCAGGTGTTCCTCATCGCGCGGATTGTGTAGGTAGTCCTCCAAATCCATGTATCTCTGCGATTCAAACATGCCGACAGGTCGTGGTATCTCGACGTTGGGGTGCAAGATTTCGTGCAACAGCGACGCCGAGCTCTTGTTCTTGTGGTGTTGCGCGTGGAGCCGGGTTCTCGACTTGGACCGTCGCTTACTACTCGACGGGCGAGAGTGGCTCTGATGATTGTCGACGAGGCCCTCGTGCAAGTCTCCGATGGAGGCGCAAGACGAGTTTCGACTCGAGGTCGTGAACGCGGGGTGCGAATGGGAGCGATACGCTGATACCCGCTGAGAATCTGTCTCGTTCGTGGCTTTGGCAAGTGCACGCGAGAGCTGATGTGGGTCCGCCGAGGTCTCGATTTCACGATGTTGGTTCTGCTCTTGCGCTTCCCCAGGCTTGGGTGAGGCCGGTCGAGAAGGCGAGGGAGTGGCGGGCCGAGAATGTCCCAGATGAATGACGAGTTCGTCTGCGATAGCCCCACCCTTCGCTTGCGACAAATCACGATGGAGATGCTTCTCCACAATCTCGTAGAACGAGATGAAACCGGCTGCAACATCGACGGAACTCTGTCAGCTCGTGCTTATTGAAGGAATTGAAATCGATCCTCGTCGACTTACTCGACCTCGCAACCAGTATCCGCACCCCCTTCAACAACTTGATCAGATCCTTCCCACTGACTCTCCCATACGAGACCTCCCTCGTCAAATTCGCCTCACTCGCACCGAGCAACGCCAAAGCTTCCATCGCCCCCTGCACGCCCGATTTGATCGTTTTGAACTTGAGCCAGTCGAGGGATCTCGGGTCCGTAGCGAGCATGTCCTTTTGCGTCTCGATCACGCCTTGTAGGGGTGTTAAAGTGGTGACGAGTCGATCGGCGAATTGGTGGCCTAATGTTTCGGGGAGGATGAGGAAGCTGGCCGCGAGTTGGATCGCTTCTTGGCAGGTGAAGGGCAGGAAGAATCTACCGTTGCACAAGATGTGAATCAGTAGCTGTGTGAACGCCGTCACAAGAGAGCCCCATAACTTACACGAGTCCCACAGAGGCATAGTAATAAGGAAACAGCACCGCGATAGTGAAGCAAATGATCATGAGGATGATGCCGAAAATGATCCCGAACAAGGCCGGCCCAGGCCCGAGGCGCTGTCGCAACCACAACAGGAAACCCACCCCAACGCCAAGGAAGATTCCACAAACCGCTGAGCTCGTCGGCTCAAGGTATCTCCCATGAAAGATCTCGAGCAGTGCACGATTCGAGATATCGTAGCCCGCAACGCCTTGGGCAGCAAATTGCTGTCCGACCGCGACTTGGAACTGCGCTTGCGAGTAACGGTACTTGCGTCGCGAAATATGGGCGATGTAGAGCCCGAAGGCCGAGTATGCCCAGGATGTGGATACGATGGCGAATTGGAAAAAGGTCAACTCGAGCATTGTCGCTATCGGATAGGCGGCGGGGGAGATGACCGAGACGATGAGGACGAGAAAACCCGCTGAGAAATGGGTGTTATGGTCGCAAAAATGCATCAGTTCCACGCTCCCACGTTCCCACGTTCGTACCTGCTACTCGGCTCGGAAACTGACCTTGCCCAAGCATGACCTGTGACCGAGTCGCAAGGATCAAAGTGAGTCCTGCCCAACTCGCAATCGAGGCGCGTAGGACCGGTCTCCACGACTTCCAATTCATCTTGGGTTTGGCCCAGCCGATGTAAGGATCGATCGCTTCCTGCACAACGTGGAGGAGCGTGTGTTGTGGTTTCTTCTCCTGCTTAAGAAAACGTGGAAAGAGACCGTCGGTCATCAGGAGTGCTCCTAACCAGCCGAACTAGTGCCCTCGGAGACGGGATTTAGACCCCACCTTCGTTGCTGCCTCTGCCCCAGTCCCTTGCGCCGCATCCGCCTCATCTTTGGCCGGTGGGTACTTTTCATCATTCCCCTCCCCATTCTGTGCGTCATGCATCGTCCCCCCACTGGTTTGCTCCGACCGATCTTCTCCATTCGTCCGATCCACACCGGGTCGTCCCCCCTCGTCTCCTACAGCCTCAACGATGATCTGAGGTGCGTTCATGCCCGGAGGAGGATGATCGCTCTCGCTGCCACTGTGGTGGTCTTCGTCTTCGCCGAGGTTGAAGCGCGCGTGACCACCTGAGCGCATATTGGTCTCTTGCGAGTGGTGTACAGGCCCTGCGGAGTGCGAATCGCTCGCTCGCTCGGCTGCGGAAAGTCCCTGCGAGTCCTCGTCCGAGTCCTCGCGATCGGCTGCGAATCGAATGGGCGTCCTCGAGTGTGGGCCGCTTTCAGATGGCGGGCTCAGTTGGCCAGAAAGCAAAGATTAATTCAGTGGAGAGGCTTTTCCCGGTAGGCGAGTGCAGGACAAGCGAGGTCGAAGGTAGACCACCAAACGCAAGACGACTGACTCGGAGGAGCGGAGTCCACGCGCGTCGATCGCGATGACGCGCCCGCGCGAGGCAAAGTAGACCCCGAGCGCACGTGACTTTTGCGCCGAACCTCTCCCACGCCGCGCCGTTGCAGAGTCAGAGCGCAGCATTTGTTTCCTGTCCATCCTATATCATTTTACATATTATAGTTCCTACACCTCGACGACTGATCTAATCCGACTCATCCCCGGCCCGACATTCACCTGTGAGAGCCCCATGGATCATCGAAATCAGCACAGCATGCGATTTGAGCATTTCGTGCACGGAGGAACTCACAATCGCAATCCGCGACGGGGCAGACGACGCTGCGTTCGAACCATTCGAGCATATGGTTCGTATGGCCTGTTATAAAGTGGCGAACATTGCCAAACACATCAGTGTCTTGATTAACCTTCTCCGTGTGTTTCGAGCCCTCCGCTTACCCCCATGCCGACATTTCTGACACCAGCACAAGCTCGACGCTGAGGAAATTGATTTGCACCAACTCAAGGTCAGTTTCCTCAATGGAAATTTCCCCCGGGCCTCACTTCAAACTCACAGATATCCGTCGGGATCGAATGCAAATTCGGCTTCTTGAGGCAAACCGCACAGGCCGGTAACCCTTTCGAACAACTCGGGCACAACGTCGACTTGACCCCCACGGGGGCCGTTCGAGACCTGCCTTCGTTTTCTCCCGTCGAAAGCCCAATAAAGGGTCCCAAGTTCGTCGCGCAGAATTGACACCTGATCACGATTTGAGGTGGAGCTAACTTGCGTAGGGCGGACTCGACTTCGTTGGCTTCGTTCGTACGACCGCCGACGCGGTCTTGTTCGATCGAGGCGCGGGCACGTCGGCCTCGCGCACCGTCGAAAACGGCCCGAGCGGCGTAGAGTTGCAGACGATCGAGATGGGAGCGGTAGCCTTCGATCCAGCGCCGGAGTTGGAGGTCGTTGCGCAGTATGCCGGGAGAGATGAAGGCCGCAGCGATAGCTACGGTCTGGAGGTCCGAGGTGCGGTCGATGTAAGAAGAGAGCAGAGAAATGCCTTCCGCATCCCGAAGGCCGAACAGGACGACGGCTTCGAGATCGGCGGTCGTGCGAGCTTCCTTGGCGAGGCCTTGCACGAAGGAGAGCAGCTGCGAGAGGAGAAAGTCAGGCCCAGTGGGAATCTTAGCGTAGTGCTGCGCGACGAACCTCGTTGTCCGGCAAGAATCTGTGCGGTCCCCACGACGTCGTCAGTGACAAGCGAAAGCCGTTGCTCGGTCGTTGTGCTCACCTCAAAGCAATCGCGACTCGATCCTTCAACGGCAACCCAGTCTCTTCAACCACTTCTCTCCACTCTTCGCCACTGGCCATGTAGGCAAAGAGCGCTACGAGCAGCGAAGCACGAGGAGCAGGCATCAGCCACCAGACGCAAATTGAAGTATTTTGGAGAAAAAAATTACCTCGAACCCATGGCTTATAAGCGTCCGACGATAGTGTCCGACACAAGTCCGCAAACGCGCCTTCTGATCCATTTGTCGACTTTTGTGCGATCTGTGGGTCGTCAAGGATCCCCTCAGTTATGCGAGCTCAATACGGAAAAGGTAGGCTACTCACAAACGCCGCCAAGAGCGGTGCCAAAAGCCGCAGTTTTTCATCTGTGAGCCGCGGCCGCCTGGTATAAGCTCATGCAGTGTCCAGCAACCCGTAGACATTCTCGTCTTGCTCACCTTTACACCCCTGCAGATACCCAATCGCACTCTCCAAATGCCCACTGAAGAACGCATGCCTCGCGGCCTTTTCATGATCGCCGTGCTTGTCGTACGCGGCACAGACTTCGCCCGCTTCCCTCTCCCAATCCGTTCCGCAAACCTGTGTCGCCAACTTCCTTTGACTCGAGAAAGAGCTCGAAGAGATGGGACTCATGGCGTCGAGCTTGCGACGGGATACGAGCAAACCTGATGCAGCGACGAAGGCGGCTGCCGTGACGGGCGCTTTCCCGCGAGACGACGATGACGGCGAATGTTCCTCTCGTCGTTCTCGCAGTGATCGATGAAACTCACTGTAGATCGATCGCGACGACGTGTTTGCCGCATGCGTCTGCAATTTTCTCTGTGCGGTATGCTGAGTCGGGCTCGAACCAGGTGACCCCGGATTGGCAGCCGCAGCCGAAGAGGACGGAAACCCAGACAAGATGGACATGACGCCGCGATAACGAAAGTCGTAGTCCTGAATCAGACCGTCATGAGAAAGTGCCTCGGCACGAGCGATCCACGTCCAGAATTCGCCGAGCGACGACGACTCCGCCAGTGAAGCGTTTTTCATCGGGTTCGAGCCGTAGCCTCTCGCCAATCGTTCGCGGTACAGCATCGAGACGTCCGATCTTAGGCCTTCAAGATTATCGATGTTGGTCGCCAGTTCCGAAGCGAGCTTTTGTGCTGCCTCTCTTGTTCTAGAGGCTCCTCGAGGGGTGACGGATCCTCCCGAGGTTTGCAAAGGCGCCTCCTTTGGACCTCCAGGTCGAGGCGTCTGATTCCGATCAATGACTTTGACGATGCTGCTCAGCGATAGACTCCTTCCGCGATCCAGCAACGCATTGACCTTCCTCGTCGGCGAATCCTCATCTTCATCATCGTCGGCAGCAAGGGAACCTCGTCGGGAACCAACGGGTGCCGGACCCATCCTCACACATTCCAAACCAGCGTCACTCGACAGCAGCATGCCGTCCTCCAAGAAGGCCGCATGTGGTATCCGTGGCATCTCAATGACCTCGAGTCGATGTCCCGAGTTCCCAGGTGTGGCCGTGTCCCTCGAGATACCCAAGAATTGTGTTCGCTTCGGATGCAGCGGCGAGATGGCGTAGGTGAATGAAGTCAATGGCGCGGCAAACGCTTTCGGTCTTCGATCGTCGAACAAGACGGGCATCTGAATTGACTCGGAGCCCGGTGTCGACCCTTGCTCGTTCGTGTTCATGTTCCCTTCCATACCCAAAACCCCCGCATTCTGTTTGTGCTGCATCTGCACCGCACTCGGCCCATCGAGCAGATCCCACACGCGCAAGGTATGGCTCTCCCGTTCCAGCGTCGTCAACTCCCCAGCCTTGCTGAGGTTCCATTCCATTTCGACAATTCCTCGCGGTTGAACACTACTCCTCTGTCGACTCGAGAGTGCTCCGGCATCGATCTCTGACCAACTTAGGAGCGCATCCATCGGCTTGCGCATGTCCCACAATCGAATGACCCCATCGTCGCCGGCCGAGACGAACTGGTTGCCTTGGGACGGGTTCGGCGAGATGGACAACGCTGCGCGAGATCCCCACGATGCTATCGGTGCGGTTGGAGATCGCAGATCATAAACCCGCAGCCACTTGCCCGACATGCCTGCGACGACGGGCGGAGATGTCGCAGAAACGGCCGAGTCGGCATAGAGGAACCCGGCAGCCGAGACGCTCTCCGAGGGACCGAGCGAGAGAAGTGGGGAGGGTTCAATCAGTCCAGCCGACGAGTTGCCGTTTGCTGAAGACGATCTCGAAGGTGAATTGCCACGACTGCGTTGGGTGCCGTGCTGGGATCTCCGATGGGACGACGTCGAGGGTTTGTCCTTGCCGGAGTCGAGTGCTTGAGCTGACTGCTCGATGTCGTAGATGAGGAGGGATTCACCTCGGCCTTTCTCTAATCCAACGGCGACGAGCCTAGGTCGATCCTGAGAGAAGGTGACGACATTACACGGCCGGGAATGGCGCACTGTACGACGTAGCCACACGATCTGGTCAGCAGCGTAAGTGGGGCCCGCGCAGCCCATTCGACCGAGCTCCGCCTCGCGTGGACACGACGTACGATTTATCTGCAGAGCCGAGTGACCGCCATGGTTCGATTTGGACGAAGCCGATGGTGACGAATCGAGTCGTAGCAACAACACCTTGCCGGCGTAGGTGCCAAGGGCGACCAGATCCGGATAGCTCGCATGTGGCGACCACGCGAACGATCGTACTTGCCCCAAGTCGGTACAGGCTGCGACGGTGTTGAATCTTGATGATGAAGGCGTATGCTATGTAGGCAAGGGGCACGCGCATCAGTACACCGGCTGATGGGCTCCGGGTCGTACGCGCCATCGACCCCATCATCCAGCATCAGCAGCAGCAGCAGCAGGTTGGACCAACCTCCCATTCCATCAACCGCAGATCACTTCCTCCACCAATGATGAACCTGTTCGATCCAGCAGGATCCCATATGACCTGCTTGGTGCGCGTCGTCTGCATCGTTGCTGCTGCTGTCACCCGAGACCAGGCGCAGTCCGCAACCGAGTCGATCAATGTGGGGCGCGCGCGAGAGAGAGAGAGAGAGCGGCGGCCTCGCGCCACGGGTTGTGCCGAGAGGGTGCTTCGAATTTTGGAAATAGGATCACAGGGCAGTATCAGACATTCAGGACGACAGGTGTAACATTAACTCGTTCCGACCTGGACTCGCCGTCACCGCTGTTGTGAAAAAGGCTCTGGGGGAATATTAACGCACCGCGGGGCAGCGACGAGTCCCTGAACCTCCAGTCTATGAAGTCACACTCACACAACTATGGCCCGAGGACAGGCACTACCTCCTACTTAGCCGCAAGCGAATAACCACCCCAAGACAAGGCTAGAGCCTTTAACGACGAATCCACGTTTCATTCAATTTCGACTTCATTTCAGTTTGAACTTTCTTCTATGTTTATCCTCATTCAAACATATCTATTTTCGTTTCCGTTCTCTAAACAAGTTCCATGAACCCTTTCTTTCCTCACCATTCGCTTGAGACCAATCAAGTATGAGCCTTCCCGGTCCAGCGGTAGGAGCCAGCCGCGCGTCCCGAAGAGACTTCGTGATCCTTGTCGACGGCCTCTTCTCCGAAGTCATCGACGCCGTCAGTCGCCTGCGCGTGAGCCGTACTTCTTGTTGTTGTCAGTCACTGTAAAACGCCAAGAAACGTGAACCGTCAGTAGTGAGCCGGTATAAAAGGTGTTGTGGAAAAAATTGCGGGCTTGAACTCACCACCTTGTCCATCGGTGCTCGACAAGTCAATGTCCAGCTTGGCGTCCATTGCCGAGCGCCTAGGACTGAGTCGGACGGCCGGCCCGGGGGTTGCGGTCTGGCGTGTCATCTGCCGCACATCAGCCAGAGAAAGTACATCAGGCGGATGCAATATGCACATACGATACATTCAAGAAGTAGTCACGTCGTTCTGGCCGTGCACGCGAATCCTGAGGGGCATGAAGTTTAGGCTCCCGTGCCATTTGCCGGAGGACCTGTCCCTCCAAGCGCGAGCCTCGACGGTACAGACAGCCGCCCACAGATCACCACGGAGGATGGTGTGTGCAAATCGCCCAGGGTGCTCATCGACAGTCACGGGGAGTTGCGTGGGATATCCTTTGGCGTACTTGCGACCGGTAGAGAGCCCCTTCCGGATCTCCGCATAAACTTGACTGTAATCGGGCAGCTCAAGAATGTTCTCCGGGTCCAAGTGGGAACAGGCGGAATCACGCCGGCCTCCAGCACCGGCTCGCCCCCTGTGACTCCCTCCATCTTTCCAATGACTGCACACACCCGGGTCAGCCCAATCATCAGACGCTGGAGCACACAAAAGCAAACATATACATTACTACTTACATCTTGGGTGTGATTAAATGGTGGTGGATGAAGACCACCTGCGGCTTCACCGTTAGGTGTGGCGCGTTGATTGCGATCGCTGGCCGGGCCGGTGAGGGTGAGAAAAGGGAAGGAGTCAGGTTTCTAACTTTGCAACGGATTCAAACACAAACAAATGCGACGCACCACAACTTACATTAACTCTTTCCCAAGCTCCACGCCGTTGATCTGTGAAGTACTGATTCCATTCGGCGCGGATCTCAGCTTGGAGCTGGGCGGACGCACGTCGCAGGAGTACAGGGCGAGGACTCGGACCCGCTCAGGGCGTGCGCGGTTCGGCGAAGCCGTGTCTAGCCGTGTGACCTCGTGTGACTGCCGTGTGTCATCGTCGGGGCGGCTGTCATTGTTCAAGTTTGTTGGTCGCCGCTAAGACACGTGAAATGGGAGAGATCGACATCGCCGCAGGGTGGGGAACACAAATGCCACTTGTTAGTGACTGATTTGTCGGACCGACTGAGCACCGTTCGTGAATGATTAACTAGTCCCCGAGGAAGGTTGTACCATGAGCTACTGAGATGTTGATGTTCGTACACAGCTATTAGATAGAGCTCAAGGCATGCTTCCGCGCCGATCCCCGTGCACGCCGGTCTCTGTGCCGGCCTTCTGCCGGCTGAATGCCGGCTGGCTGTCGGCTGCTGGCCTCGCGCAAGGGCCCGTGCCGGAGCCGCCCCCCGCCATCGAGAATTACTAACCCCTGAAGCTCTTTGCTCTTTATTAGTGTTGAGACCGTCATCAATTTCCCCAGCTCGCGGACCCCCAAGTTTTCGTTGAACAAACCTTCAGCTCTAAAAGAGGTTCAGGGATTATTATTGTCACACCGACGGCAAGAGCATACACGACTCTAGCAAAACAAGAAGTGGGGTGGGGAGGATCTAGATAATTCAAGCAGCAGATAGAAAAGCGAAGTAGTAAATCAATAAAACAAAGTCTACACATTACCGGGTATCACACGCCTATGCCTTTGTTCAAACCCTCGCTCCCATCCCATGCAACCTCGCCTTGAGCGAGTCCACGTTGGAAGCCTGCGTCATCCCAAAAGACTTGGTCGATAACGGCACCACGACCGGTACGAATGAAGGGGCATCATTCCTCTCAACCATCTTCAAAGCATCCCTTCTCATGGCAGGTGACAAAGCAGCGGGCTTGATGGGCACAAAACCGTCTTGTTTCGTCGAGATAGTAATAGGGGCGAATGTGCGAGCGGAGAGTTCGTTCTCCTTGTCGAGAGACCGTGTTCGCGCCATCGGCGGCATGACTGCTCGAGGAGCTGCAGTCGCCGAAGGAAGGGGATCGAACTCGTTCGGTGCCCGTCGCTTCTTGGCTGCTGAGGTCGGCGCGACATCGACGTAGACGGGAACAGGCGGAAGGTTCGCCTGCTGGACGGGGGTGGGCTGTGTCGGGACCGGAGCGGGGGCAGGAGCCGGTGCAGCAGCGACTGAGGCTGCTCGAGCGACTTTGAGATCTCGAGTGAGGGATTCAATCTTGCCCTTGAGTCGTTCGATCTGCGACACGTATCGCTTTTGCTCACGCAGCACCTGCATGGGAAGCTAGGCATCAGCACAAACGCTTAAAGCACAGAGGCCACCGATCCACTGCGCGAACTCACGTCCATGACCTTCTCGTCGAGCTCCTCCGCCTCAATCGTCTTACACTCAACCTGCTTTTCCAACTCCTCAATCTGCGCCCTCGACTCATCCTGCATACCCTGATTCTGCGTAGCTTCTTGAACCGCCCTCTCAAGATCCCTATTCCGATCCTTAAGCGCCTCGATTTGTACAGCCGAACTACGTTCGTGCAGTTGCAGGTTGTCGATAACTTCGCGGAGTTGGTCTTGGGACTTCTTTTCGAGTTGTTCGAGTTGTGATCGCGCGCCATCGAGGTCGGCTTGGCGTGCTTGCGAGTCTTGCTCCAGCGTGGTGATATCTGCAAACGCAAAAAGCCGATCAGCCCACCGGCCCAGAATCTAAAGATGATCCAGTACTCACAGCTCTGGAGGCCATTGATCTTGTCATCGGCTGTTCGACCTAACTGGCGAAGGGTCTGGATCTCCCTCTTGGCGGCCTCCATCTCTGCATCGCCGCGCAGCTTGTCCTCCTCGAACCGAACCTGCGCGTCCGCCAACCTTTCAGTGGCCACGGCTTGTTCCCTGGCAACGTCGGCCTGGACCTCCTCGACTGCTTTTCGAGCAGCGGTCAGCTCCACCTCGAGGACTCGAACTTGTTCGTTCACCTTGACCGCGCCATCGAGTTGCTGATTCAACACGAAGAGTTCCTTCTGAACCTCCGCAAGCTGAGCACGCATGTCATTCCGTTCAACCTCGAGCTCCCTCACGCGCTGTTCATCAACATGCATCTGTTCCGCCGCTTCCGCCTCAACAGTCGAAAGCTCCGCATGCGTCTGTTCGATCTCGTGCTCCAACTCCGCAATCGTCTGTTCGAGCTGTCGACCGCGTCCAAGTTCGCTACTAAGCTGTGCCTGGACTTGAGCGAGCGTGCCCGTCGTCGAGGAAAGAGCGTCCAATGCCTCGGCGAGACGTTGATCGGTCGTACCGATTCGAGAAGCAAGCTCGGACATGTCACTGTGCGCGGATTCGACCGCTTCCCGCAGGCCGGCGATGGTGGACGCTGAGCTTTGTTGCATCTCCACCGAAGATCGAGTCAGTTCGGTCAATTGGCGCTCTAGCGAAGCCGTCAACGCAGAGGCATCGACCGTGGCCTGCTTAGCAATCCCGAGTTCGTTCTGCGCCTCCGCAAGTTGATCCTTGAGTTCCGTGAGCTCGTGTTGAAGTGAATCGCGCGCAGAGCAAAGCTCTTCGACTCGGCTCGCAAGTTCGATATGAGCTGGTGCGAGCTCGGGAGAGGCATCGAGTTCTTTGGTATCGCTCTCGTCGTCCGGTTCGACTTGCAGTCGCAGGGATTCGATCGTCTGTTCGTGCATGGCGATGGCGGCATTGCGACGCAAAACTCTGTGAACGCCACGTAACTTCATCAGCTCAGGTTAAGCGAAAGCCTCCCGCTCAAATGTTTCACCACTTACCGTCCCTCGAGCTCGTTGACTTTCGACTGCAGGAGCAGGCAGGCGTCCTTCAATTTCGACGATCCAGCAACGGCCGTCTGGAGCTCCTGCTCGGCTTGAACAAGCTTCTCATGAACCTGCCCCTCCTTGCTCGCTTCCTCCAAAGCATGATCCAATCGTTCGATCTCCGCCTTGGCATGAAGGAGCTCGATTTTAGTCTCTGCGCATTCCTTTTCGAGTTCGCTGATGCGGTGCTGAGCAACTTGGACTTCCTCGGACTTGATTCGACCGGACGTCGTCTCCGTTTCGAGCTCGACGGTGCGGTCGAGCAAGGCGACCTCCAACCGGGCCAACTCGGTTGCCTTCGAATGTTCCGCCTCGAGTAGACGATCCTGCAGCGCCTCAACGCGGAACTTTTGCTCATTCCGGGAAAAGTCGAGCCGGGAGCGCAAGTCGTCTCGTTCCTCTCGTAGGCGCTGAACCAAAATGGAAGCCGCTTCAGAGTCGGAGAAGCTCGAGAACGTAGGAGAGGTCCCCGAAGCGGGCAAGTTCGTCCTGTTGTCCGTATCCTCTGACTCCGGAGTAGTAGACGGGGACGACAGGAGTTGATCCTGGGCATCGATGAGCTGTCGCGCAGCACGATCGAGATCAGTTTGAAGTCGGTGAACATCACTTTCGGCGCGCTCGGCCCGGATCGTGGCATTGCTGACGCGATCCGACGCGAGTCGTTCGGCTTCGCCCACACGCTCATCGACGCCTTCCAGCTCCGCAGTCAATTCGGCGATGCGCGCCTCGGAACGCATCAGCCTAGCTTCACCCACGTCTTGCGACTCGGAGGACTCGTGCAACGATTCAACTTCCCTCTCGAGCTCCTGAATCCTTCTTTGCAGCTCATTGACGTCGTGCAAGTGGGCGAGCGTAGCATCCTCGTTCGAGTTGCGACTCGCCTCGAGCTCCTGTGTCAACGTCGCGATGGTGGAATGCAATTCGACGAGCTGGGCCTCGACGGCTGCATGGTCTCGCAACTTGCGTTCCAAATGCTCCTGCGCCTCGATGGCCGCATCGCGTTCCACCATCATCTCATCCAGAGATCTCGTCGCCTGCTCCAGCTCCAGCCCAGCACGCCCAATCTCCACTTCTCGAGCCTTCAAGTCGACGCGCAGCTCCTCTTCGTTCCGAGCCATTGCGTCCATCCTTTCACGATGCACAGTCTCTGTCTCCTCGATCTGAGCTTCGAGGCGGTCGATTTCGCCCTGTAGAGTATCCCGGTTCTTGGCCGACTCGACTTCGATCTGGCTCGCCTTGGCCACACCCTCCTCAAGAGTTCGCTTCGCCTCCTCAAGCTCGGCCTCGAGAGCCTCGACATGCGCATCCTCGTAGCTGCGACCATGCGACGAAGAAACCAGCTGTTCGATCGTCGCATTGAGCTCAGCAATACGAGTCTCGGCAGCTTGCAGTGCCTCGTCGCAGACGTCCAGTTCGGCTTGGTGGGTTGATGTGAGCTCGTCGCGTTCGGTTCGTGCAGTCCTCAGAGCAGAGTCGGCGGCTTCGAGCTCAAGCTTGACAGCTCCCAGCTCGCTCGTGAGCGGCTCGAGCGACTTGGCGATCGTATCACGCTCCTCCGAGATCGATGTGAGTTGCGCACGAAGCTCGTTGCGCTCCGCCTCGAGTGACTCTTGCGCCTCGTTCGCCGAAAGGAGTGCCTCGATGTGAGACGTATCCAGTGCCGCTATTTGCTGCGTCAGGGTGACGATCTCGACCTCTTTGTCCACACGCGCCTGCTGTGATGCCGCGAGCTTTTCCTCCAAATCCGATCGTTGTTCGGCGAGGCTGGCGACCTGGGCTTTGAGGTCTTCGATCTGAGCTTCGGCTTGTACGAGCTTCGATCGAACCTCTTCGGTATCCTTAGCTTGAGTCTCGAGCGTCTTGACCTTATCCGCAGCGACGCCGAGCTTGACTGTGGTCGCCTCGAGTTCGGCCTCGAGTTGGGTGTGGATGACCTCAAACTCGGACTCGAGCTTGCTCCGTTCCTCATTCGCGAGACCCTGTGAAGCATTGGCGAGCGCATTCCGAGACGAGTCGAGTTCCCGCTCCAAGTCGGTGCACTTGGTCTGCAGTTCCTGCACGAGCGTGTTGGATCCCTCAAGCTGCTCTTGCGCCAGTTCGAGTTGTCGCTCCATCTCGTCCGAACCCCGACTCGCCTCAAGCATCAGCTTGAGCCTCTGCACCTCGCGCTCGAGATCGTCTCTACTCCTCTTGAGGTCCTCGAGCTGTTTCTGGGCCTTAAGCTCTTCATCCTTCTTCGCTTCGAAACGTCGTTCGGCATCGTCCTTTGCATACTCGGCCTTCTCGACCTCTTGCTCCTTCCTCTCGACTTCAGCCCTAAGCCTCTCAATCAGATTCTTGGAATTGATCGCCTCGTCTTTAGCCTTGAGTTGCGCCCGATCCAACTCGGCCCTAAGCGTCTCCCTCACCCTCCCCATCTCCCTCTTACTCTCTTCAACCTGATCCTCCAACCCACCCAACCGCGTCTGATTCTTCTCATTCGAATCAGCCAAAGTCTTTTGCGCGGCCATGAGTTTATTCTCCAAAGTCAGAGCTTCACGTTCCTTGAGGGTGAGTTTTTGCTTGATCGCGTTGAGGTCGCTTTCGAGGCCTTCGATCTTGCTGCGCGCCTGTTCGACTTCTTGAGTCAGCTGGTTCAATTTGACCGAGGTAGGACCGTTGGGCCCGGGTAACGCGACGGAGGATGATCGGCGATGCGAAGTGGTGGAAGAGCTGGAGTTCGGGATCGAAGATGGCTTGGGGATCGCAGACGAGGTACCGGACGCGGTGAAGCCTAGCGATGAAGCGGGTCGAGATGGTGTGGGCGGAACGATCGAAGCTCGGGGAGCACTCGAGTTGAAACCGAACTTGCTGCCGCTGTTTCGTTTGGGTGAGGGCGCCGCTGTTGTACGGCCAGATGAAGTTGCCTGAGGCGCGCCGCGCAGAGAGCCAACGTTATCAGCACAGCCAGCGGTTTGCCCAGGTGGGTGAAAGTATAGTACCTTTGTTTTGAGTAGAGCAATTTCGGCCTTCAATGAGGTGTTCTCGTTCTCCAACGCGATCGATTTGTCCGTCGCCGCCGAGTTGATGACGCGAGATCGCTGGAGGGGTAGAACGCGTGTAAAGTCACGTGAGCACGATGTTTTGTCTCGCGCGCGCCAAGAAGCTCGCCCGATGTGGGTTTTGCAGACGGTGGCAGCAAGCACTCACATCGAACCCGAAACTCGTAGCAGCTGCAGAGGAGGCAGGCTTGTTCTCCTTTTCCTGTTCCAATTGGGTTTGCACCTTGTGTAGGTCGGATGTGAGTTGCTGCACCTTTTGCTCGAGCGCCGAGTTGGTCTCGGCCAGTCGGGTTTGACTCGATGACGCGCCGCCGTTCCCATTCGGCGCGGTCGAAGCGGACATGTTTTCCAGTTCTGCAGAGTAGAATGAAATATTGAGTTCTCGATAAAGGCAGGTTGAATATAGCAGAGTTCTGCACTGACGATAGTTCAATCTCCGAACCTCGGCTTGCTCGTCCTTCAACTTTGCTTCAAAGTTGGAGCACGCCTGTAGCGAGTTGGCCTTCTGTGTCTGGCATAGCTTGAGTTCCTGCATAGTGTTGGATCAAAGATGTGAACAATGTGCTCAAAAGTGAGGTGCGTAATGGACATCTTTGACTTACCTCTGTTCGTTTCCTCAACTGCTCCTCCGCGACGACGGCCCTCTGGGATTCCTCCTGCAGCTGTTTGAACCAAGATCGCAATTCGTCAGCTCCGTGACACGGATTCCAGGCAGAGACCCCCATACTGAACTCTGATAGCTCGTACCTTGCGCAGGTCATCCTTCTTGCCCTGCTTGAGCTCGTTCAGTTCCAAGTTGAGCGACAGCTGCAAGTCCGCCTGGTTCGCCAACTGCGCTTCCAACGACCCGACCTGCCGCTTCAACGACGCGAGTTGCGGATCATCCGAGGTCGACCAGAGCGACATGTTGGCGGTCACTGTGTTCCTGCCGTCGCACGTGCGAAGCAAAGTGGCACACGATGGCTCGCACGAGACCTGGCTTCGGAGAGATGTTGAGCCAGTCAGCCCGCGCGACCAGGCGCGACCTCTCGCGACTCTGCCTGACGCTGCAGGAC
This sequence comes from Microbotryum saponariae, assembly GCA_900102585.1. NCBI lineage: Eukaryota > Fungi > Basidiomycota > Microbotryomycetes > Microbotryales > Microbotryaceae > Microbotryum > Microbotryum saponariae. The sequence continues at coordinate 215,211 of FMWQ01000063.1, read as the reverse complement.
GCTGCTCGATTTCTCGACGCGCAACTCGTCAGTCTCAAATCTCGGCTAGCTTCAGCTGATACTATACACTAGTGTCACAAAGAGAAGCCGACAAGTGATGCAAACTCATATATTCAACCTTTTCTCTTTCGAGCACTCCCAACACTGAGCCAGAGACGGCAGGGAATACCTGGCAGAGGCACCAGTAGTTTGACTAAGTAGGCAGGCTCATCTCTATTCATCCCGGCTCAGAACCATACGCCGCGACGTGCCCTGCAAGTCTTCACGTAATTTGTTGATGCCAAACATGCCCCCCCCCCCCCCCCCCCAACATGACTGAAAATGTGTGCTGATCCTCTGCAAACATCTCACCGCGTTTGGAGTTCCAATACTTCGAGTAAGGCACCGGTCGATTGAGATCGCGGGTTCGGCGAGGCTAATGCGAGCTACCAACGAGTCTCGAGTCACCCTTCTTGAGGACCGTTGTGTTGCGCTCGTATCCGTCGGAGTACATCCTGAATGGAGGATTGAGTCGTAAATTGGAAACATCAAGATACCGAGGATGCCCATGTGAGAATTGCAGGGAAGGATGCCGATCGATACCGATGCCGATAATGATCAAGCCCAAGTCATAAGATCTTGTCATATGGTCCGCCGAGCATGAACTCACGCCAGTCCTTCTTCTTACGAGCTTCGATACAAAGGCCGTTGGTAGCGCGAAGTGATGGCACGCTGGATGGCAGGTCGCGGAGCCGATCTGCGTCCTCCGAGTCCTTGTGTTCCGAGTGGTTGCATCGGTCACGATTTCGTTCCGCCGCAGTTCCAAAGCACATTTCGTCCTCCATCGCCGATGGAGCACAAGACCCGACACTTTTACCGTCTGCTGCTTGTAAAGTGTGTTCGGTTCTTCTTGGTAAGAATTGACTTTGTTCGTTGCTCTGCTTAGTTGAGAAACGGCGTCCATTCGGATCTTCGACGATACGGACCAGGTGGGCTCGGTAGAACTAAACTCGAAGCGACTGAAGGGTAGCTCAAAGTGACCGATAGATGTGTTGAACTAGTCGGACTTCGTATCGGAACATGAATGAAATTCGTTCTGATCACTTCTGGGGAAGGGGAACAAAGAAACGTCGACTTCAGTACACGAGATGGATCGGCACGGCGAACGCGCTAACGGTCGGGCGACATTTCACGGTACCTTTTCTCGAATGGCTCTATTTCATGCCAGATGTTGTAACGATGGATGTCGGAATAGCAACGGTGATCACAGAGACGATCCTTAGTATTCGAGCTGCTACCATTGAGCTGCACTGGTTGTGTAGTCCAATGATCGTGGTCAACCAACGTCGGCTCTGACCTGATCCTTATCCCTGAACTTGCCTTATCTGGAGGTATCGCTCAGCCTGTCTTCCAAGTTTCGCTACCTGCTTCTTCATCGGTCTGACCGTCTTCAAGAATGCTATGGAGCGTTGTAGGCGGTTGACGGCGGACCTCGGGAGCCTGACGTCGGTGCGCTCGTGATGCTAGATTGATGGCGGTCTTGCCCGATCGATGGCTCAGATGAGCATTGAATAGCAGCCCGACTCCGTGTCTTCGTCGACCGAAAGTGTAAGATGTGCTAGTTCAATGTCTCGCCCAGGCGTGCTGTTCGCGCCAAATTGTTTCGATCGGCTTTGCTGAACGGCATCGGATGGGATCAACAATTGAGAGCGAGTCTTGCGGTGACGTGGCAGAATACGTTGTGTTGGCTCGAAGGCCGAAGAAGTGCGGACATTGGGCATAGATCAGGACAGGTAGGGGGCTAAGCAGAAGCTCGAAGCGATTGTCGCGCCGCGGGCAACACGTGACTTCTGCTAACTTCCCGTGGGCCAATGCCAACTTCCCCCACGCCTCTGCCAACTTCGCCAACTTCGCCAACTTCATTGCCTTTAAGCGGGCGCTAAGCGCGTGCGCGCGCCTGAAGGCCTGAAGTTGGCGAAGTTGGCACTCCCTCGACACCGCCAGCGCCCCAAACTTGCTACTACATACCAACATTGCTACCGGCTCAGGCTGCCGATCTGATACGCTTTCTCACGGCCCCTCGCTGGGCAGGTGCTAGGCGAGGCAGTGGGCAGTGGCTAGGCAGGGCTAGACGGGGGTCAGCGCCGGTCAGCGCCGGTCAGCGCTCAGTACGCTCAGTACTCAGTACTCAGTACTCAGTCTCGGTCGGCACTTGCGCCGCTGACGACAACCCTCCTCTACCTGCAAGACAGCGGCCCGGTGTTGGCCATCCCCACCGGACTCGCCCGTAGCTCACTTCAACACTATGACCTCCAAGTCACGACTTTGCCCCGCCGTCACAAGCTCCAATCCAGAGCGTCCGGGCCAGCGTACCCGCAAGCGAACGCGCGAGGTCAGCATGAGCGCAGACGGTTATGCTGAGTGTGCTGCAACAAGTGTCGATCCGCCCGTCCTTGCGCTCGAAGGCGATATCACGGCAAGTCACCAGTACCTAGTGCAAATAACAAGGTGACTCAAGGCATGAGCTCAGGTTCGAGCGCTGACCTGTGCATCCGTGATGTCATCGACCGCCCATGACATGGCTCGACATGGCTTTTATCAGAGTCCGTCCCCGTCTTCGTCGCCGTCCCAGTTGTCGTCATGTTGGCCATCGTCATCATCTCTATCGGGCTCGAACTCAAGCCCTCCCACGATCTGCGACCTGGACCCAGTAGTCACAGCTCTCCAGGACGGAACCGGCCACATTAAGGATTACGCTCTGCTCAAAGGCGTCATCGTACCCCGCCTTTCGGTGCGCTCGGCGCCGGACTTGGTTGAGCAGGTATTTGGAATCGATCATCCGGCGTTCGAAGAGATCTCACAACGTGCTCGCCAGTTAGGCAAACAGGTTCAGTCCGGCCAGGATCAAGATACCCAGGCCGAGCTCCGCAAACGCTTCCTGGAAGCCCACGACAGCAGTCGGGACCCGCGGCTTGAACCCTCGACCAGCCAGTTGGCCTGGATGCAGGGGGTAGCACGACTTGTAAGTCAGGACGACGGAGACGCAGATCGCCATCGCTCCGTGAGCACGGGTGCTTGGAGGGCTAAGCCAACACCAGTCCCATTTATCTGACCGAGCTGGTATTCATCTGCGGTAGGCTCAGACCGATTCCAAGCACGGGAAACAATTCAAAGTCGCCGTTGCAACTGCCGAGCGACCGGCTCGGCTTTATCTCAACGACATTATGGAGCGGCCATTCGACTCTACGCAAGAGTCGGACAAGGAAGCGAAAGAGTGGACGCCTTTCTTGACATGCTGCAAAGTCGATTCGAGCTCAAAACGACTTTTGTGGAACCGCGTCCTGGTGCCGTGCGCGTTCGATGCTTCCCCTCAGCGCTCTCAGTTACCTGGCGGTCCGGGGCCATTTGCGCCCGAACTGGTCAAGGTAGTACTTGATCTCACTCAGCATGTGCTCTCGCATCCGACCCGACTGTTCGCCCCTGGTCTGGCCGTCAACGAGAGGCAGGCATACTTGGTCGTATCGGATCTAGAGACGTGCCGAGTCGCGACTATTATGGACTGCTGGGGTCAAGGCTTTGGCGAGCTAGCGGCGGTGCTCTCGATTCTGCTTGACCTGGATGTCTACTCGGCCGGGGTTTGTCCCTTTTTCGACTACACACACCACCCCACGAGCGATATCGCACCCGCGTCGTTACTCACGTCGGTCTTTGAGTCGTCCGTCGGTCGCACAGTCAAGTTTGAGGACAAGGAGCCGATCGAGCTCTTGTCCTGCGCGAAGGGGGACGGCGGGCACCATCTGTCCGGACGTTGCACGACGGTTTTTCAACTGACCCGCCCGAGCCTGTGCGCGCCCGCGACCGCTCCGGAGGCCTCGACTTTGTCGCCCTCGTTCGTCCTGAAAATGCAGCTCGTCGGTCCGAGCTTTGTACGCGTCGAGTCAAACGTGCTTTGCAAGATCAACGCCGCGCGCGACAAGGGTACTCTACTGCCGGCCGTGTTTGACCACCTGGCTGCGCTTGAAACTTCGGCGTCCGTCGCCCTTGACTCGGGCTTGCCAGTTGACGATGGGGACCAGTCGTCAGCAGCATCAATGCCCGCAGCGAACAAGAGGAGCCGTGACGAAACCTGGCGCACCCCGCATGCCCCAACACGACGTACACTCGAGCTCCTCGTCCTGCGCAACCCGTCGCCACTGCCACAGCCGCTCGTCCGGCGTCATCGTGGCCAGCAAGAACTACCTCTTGCTCAAGTCTTCCAAGTCTTTGATCAACTCCTGACGGTGCTGACCACGCTTCACAAGCTCGGCTTCCACCACCGCGATCTTTCGCTCGGCAACATTCTTCACTTTGAAGGCCACCTTGTACTCATCGATTGGGATGGCGGTGTGGCGGCCGATCCCGGAGCCTGGTTTGGCATCGCAGCCCGAGAGGAAGGCCGCCTCCGGGTGACGGTGAAAAGCGCTCCTCGACAAGCGCTTCAGTGTAACTCGATTGGGCTGGATTACGTGCCTGATTACAGGCTAGCACACGCGTTCGAATCGGCTGTGTATTGCCTGTTCCAAGTCCTGGCCTACCGCATCAGGCCAGAGGACCCTGCCTGGGACTACTTCAACTTCCGATATCACTCCGCCCGCTCTGGTGCGCGTCCTGATCATCCTGAAGAACGGGAGGCGCAACTGGTGGACCGTCGGGCGAGTCTTTGGGGCGAGGGCGCGGGCAACGACGTGGATCCGCAGCACAGGGAGCGTTTGATCAACATGATCCGCCGTGAAGATCCCGAGCTGGGCGAGTCGTTGGACTCGGTGACGCGGCTCTACCCAGTGAAGATGACCTCGTTGAGGAAGCTGCCCCGAAGAAGGCTTTGCTGATGCGTCCCCAATGACGAGGAAGTAGTTCGACAACAAAAGTTCTATGCTGATTTAGGCTTACAGTCGGTAATTTCAGCTTTTGATGTCTCTGCACCCCAGGCATTCATCATGGACCAGCCGTACGAAGGGGAGACAACAGTAATGTGCAAAGCCACGCCCTCAAGGGACACGCAAGGGCTATCATGAAGCATGGTCAGACAAAATTTGGACAGGTTCACAGGAGCGAAGAAGCTGGAATAAGAAATAGCCTCACAAGTAGCAAATGATGAATGATAAGAGCTGTAATAGACGTCTCACACACATCCGTCAAAGTGTTTCTCGGGATTAGCAGGAGTGTCGGCACCCCAGGCTTAGCGCTCACTTCTCGAGCCTCATGTGTCTTGTAGACGAAACGACTTGTGTAAACCGTGTACGACGGTGGAATCCGGAATCCGAGTGGTGCGTGGTGGTAAACATCGGAGCACGATGCCAATACGATCGAGCACACGCTCACTTCGCTTAAACGCAGCCGGAAAGCCCCTAATTCGAAGAACACGGGCGCGAACTAAGTTAGTCGCTGGCGAGAAGCCTATCGGTCGATGAGGTAACTAGGCCACTTGCCTTTACTCTCTAGCGTCTCAATGCTCCTTGACCCGCACAACTGTTCATACGCTGGCTCGAGAGCTGTCAAAAAGGAACAACTCTGCATGTATAGACACGTCTCAAGATCGCAAACTTGACATGATTGCCGAGAAAGCGAGTTTCGAAGCCGCTGCTTTGGCAGCAGCTGCACGTACAGTTATCCAATGACTTCATGGTTTTTAATGAATCATGCTTAGATTGAATGACCTTTATTGAGCCAAGGAGACACGAAGTGAGGCCGAGTAGTCCGATGATGGAGAACTTGGACCGCGGGTCCCGGCGCCCTCCCTTCCGTTAAGTTGATGGGACACGATCATACGCAACAAGAGCGTCAAAAACTGAGAAGCAGGGAAGATTAAGGAGTGAAATGAACGAATGCTGCGACAGAACTGGTTCGGATTCATCTATGGGTCACCAGTGGGAATGCCACGGTGCCGACTCAGACCGGCGGCGACCGGCAGTCAAGCCGATACCGGGACCCCAGCCACCCGCTGCTGTAAGAAAGCGTAGAGTGAATCCACGCGCCTTCCATAGGTTAAACGCGTTATCGTTTACCCAATCAGCCTGTATCACAGAAATAGTCGAGAAACAAACTTGGTCGCCCGGTAGGCCGCTTTCCGAATTTGCAGGAATGGTCGTACATGGCCTCTGATCGGGACGTAAACACCACGGGCAAGGCAGGCAGGTCCAAATAACTTGATACACCCTCCTCATGCGGCTCCCGGTTCTGCAACATGGTCAACAACAGAATTTTAGGGTACATGAGGTACATGGGTCCCCGGACACTCTTCAGTTTCTTCCCCCCCCCCCCCCCCCCCCCCTTTTTTTTTTTTTTTTTTTTTTTTTTTTTTTTTCTCTTCTTCTTCCCTCATGTTCATGCTCGAAAGTAAAATGCCGGTTCTTACAGCGTGTAAAGAGCGATGCTTTGGGATTTCAAGTGATGTGGATACAGAGCCTTGAGCCACAGGTCCATGGAGTCGTCGCTGCCCCGCGGTGCGTGACAGTGTAGCACTCGCATTGAGTCGGAGGAATCGACTGAAGCACGTGCACGGCTACCCAAAACGATATCTTATGCGGGGCCCCACACCACGGTCACAGGGGTCGATCAACTCGAGTCGATGCCCGTTGCAGTAGTCGAGTGTGCTCAGACAGGCCAGCGCGTATTGTTGAAGATTCATTTTAGCGCGAGTCACTCTTCAGATGGGCTGTCAGGTGGATGCCACCGCCGTCCCCAGCTCTCACCGAGATCTGCGAGCTAGTCTCAGTCGGAACTTAAAATTTAGGCGCTCCGCGGTGAAGCTCCAGAGTTTAGGCGCAGGTATGCGGAGACGAAGGTGGCTCCACTGTCATCAGTTGCAGCCAGCCGACATCAGCCTGAACTCGTTCTTGCAAAGCTCCTTTCGACTGATTGTCCCTCATGATCCTGCAGTGCTGCAATTAGACTCATTTTACCGCTACACGTCGCGCGAATTGAAAGCGGTTCAGGGAGGCGAGGTCCTGGCGAGTTGTGACAGGAAGTAGTTACTGTGACGATGAGTCTCGGCTCCGGCCAGCCATTTGCAATCCTCTACGTCAAGGCCGGGGTCCCAGAGCTTTCACTTGGTTTGAGAAGCCATTCCCTCCAGTGACCCTTGCATCGCACAATCTGGCCCACCGCTTCCGCCCATCCGTTCCGGCATTCGGGCGGGAACAGGCAGGTCCAAAAATATACCTGCTGGCTGGGAGCGACCGCGGTGCTATTTCGCGCCAATCTGCGCCAATCGAGGCGCGCGCAGCATGCAGCACCTTCTGCAGCAGCCACCTTGACTGCATGCAGCCGAGTGCCGGCAGCGGGATTCATCAACATGCAGTCGACTTTGGGAAGCTGATCGCCTCTTGATGTTTCACCCTGACTCATCTGGCTCGACAGGTTCCGCCTTCGCTTCTCTGTAACGTTACGGCCGCCCATTAGGTGTTCTCAACCCCGCTTACTGCAGCTGGACAGCGTGTCACTGCCGAACTCCAAAGCGCGACCTCGCTTGCGCGTGCTCCCACCGGCTGCCGTCGAAGCGAAACGTCGTCCGCCGTGACACACGGCACGCGACCACACTGCCGGCTTTCTCAGTACCTTCTACACACTCCTTCATGTACTCTTCGACCCAGGCTCCAGAATCACCGCCTTTGGCCGTGACTTCGATGGCTGCATGGGCTGCCGGTCCCCGCTTGCCGATGCCATCAACTGTGTCGCACGACCAGCGGACGCCAACTTCTGACTGCAGAACACCACGCAGCGCTTGCGTTTCGGGCTCGGGCCTCTTGTCGACCCCCGCGACGTCGCCGCACTCCTTCCATGACTTCAGTACAACACCCGACCTCGAGAAGGGCCTTTATTCGCCATCCTACTTTCATGCTCAAGGTCGAGGCGGCTCCCCGCTGTACCACCATTCCACGCCCTCCTCGTCGGAAGAAGATCTCTCAAGTGGCTCGGCCAAAATTCCGCTGCTCGTCCACCTCAGCGGGCTACGCGGGTTGGCATCGGGCTCACCAAAAATGTCTTCGACTCGGTCACTACGATTGACCCAATACGTGCGATCAAGGATAGGTCGATGCGCTCGATTGATGGTCGTCGCCTTTGCAATTTCCCTCATGATCTTCACCTTTCAGTCGCGGGTCCGTCATTTGGTCGCGCCGGAGACGTGGCAGTTCGGCGACAGCCTCCTCAGCGACCTTCACTTTGATTACAATCAATCGCCGGCGGCACTCAACGAATCTCGAGAATCGGCCGCAGAGTTCCTGTCAATCCCACGCATCAACGACGGCGTGGTCCCCTTCTCGCCCAATCTTTACGACCCGCTCCTCCCGCCGCGTCCATATCAGAAGGCGGTCGCCCAGAAGGCCTTCTCTTCCGTCTGCGCCGACATCTGGGTCTCGACGGGTGAGCTGTGCCAATCGGCCGAAGACCAATGGGCAGACCAACCCCTGCAGATGGACGCTCTGTGGACTTGGGTCAATGGCTCGAACGAGGACCCCTCGGCAGCTTGGCGGGCAAAGGTTTCGGACGAGATAGGCTTCGGGACCGGGACAAAAGTCGTGCCGGCGAAGCCGATCCTCGATGCTCCCGCACCACCCGATCCCATGAGTCAATCTATGGCGGGAGCCCCAGATCGAGCGAGGGGATCGAGGCTCCCCGCGGAGCAGCAGGGAGCCCCTGAACGCGAACGCGTTTCGCGCGCCAAACGCGCATTCGGCGCTACTGTGGTCCGACACTTTCGGTGAGCTCTATGGCGCGTGACCTCGAGCTAAGCTTGCTAATCACTGATCGCATGATCCTGGGTGTCGTGTTCAACAGAGAGCATGATGAGCTTCGGCACTCGATTCGCTCCGTGGTCGCGTCTTTCGGAGCCTCGACGCTCAAGCACCTGCACCTCGTGGTCAACGACGAACCGTCTCTGACTCCAGATGGTGAGAAGATCCTCATCGGGGACTATCCCAACTCGACCATCCTCTCGCAAGTGCCTCAGTGGGTCAATCTCGAACGCGTTCAACTCTCCGGTGTCGAGCCGTCCCCCAACGCGACCTTTTTCGACGGCCGCAACGACCGGCCGGTCCTCAAGCTACACCCACATACCTCGTTGTTCAAAAAAATGATTGCCCCATCATCGCTCGAGAACCCTGCGAAAGATTTTCGCGCTCGACAAGCCGCAGCTTTGAAGTGGAGGGAGTCCGTCACCCCTAATTTCAACTCGTTGGCGGTTGAATCTCAGCTCGCGAACGTGCCGGAAGACACGAGCGATACGCTCCTTGCCCTCTGCGACGATTTCTTCACCATGCGCGTGAGTGTCGCATCCCTCGTATGGTATAGTTCTTCCAGCTTGACACCAGCTGATTTCATCTTTTCGTCGCTCCGCCTGATAGCCCATGACCCTTTCCGATATCGAGTCGCCGTTGACCGGCCCCGTCATTCGACTGCAACGTGACCTCATCGTCGAGTCGAGCCCGCCTGACCATCTAAAAGGAGACGCGGAGGGGGAGTGGCGAGGATTGGGCTTCACGAACTGGCTCTTGGGTAAGCGGTGGAATCGCGAGTGTATGTTCCAGCCTGTAGGCTAACCTAGGCTAACCTTTCTCCTCCACAGACCAGCGCTTTGGAGCCCGGCCTCGACCGTATCTGCTGCACGTCGCCAAAGCAATTTCGGTCCCGATGCTGCGTGAGGTCCAGTCGGTGTTCATGGAGGAGATGACTGCCACGGCGGGTGCTCGCTTCCGCGGAAAAGCTCCCTACGAAATGCAATTGTGGTTCTTGCTGCACCACTACACCATCGAGAAGCATCGCGAAGCTCTGTAAGCCTCATTTTGACCTCTGATGGCCGGAGATTATCTGACCAGAGCGAGCTTGGATCTAACGCTGCGCTCAATGCCTTTCGGTAGGCTGTGGTCTTTCTTTGTCGCTCGATCCGACTCGGACCAAGATGATCGATACTCGCTTGCTGAACGCCTCGCCCTCATGTCGGAGCTCGACATTGAGCCCGCCGCGGCCGTTGCCGCCGTCGCATCATCGAATGCACTCCTGCCCTATACGGTCGCGACGCCGTTTCGCCATACACTCGCGGTCCAGATGCAGCCCGAGCACGATTACACAGGCCTACCGCGCGCCCTCGAATCGCGCTACAGCTTTTCTTCCAAGGATGGCTACGCCTTCTTCAAGCCGGCGCCAAAGTCAATTCTCCCCACCATGGCCCAGGATTGGCCCCGCTTCGATCAACGACATTCCGCCCAACTCGACGAGGACTTGGGTGTGCCCCCTCGGTCGAGCCCCTGCACAATTGACGACTTGTCGGTCTGCTTCCCCAAGAACTTCCTCGACGCGGAGAGCAACTCGACGATGAGTGTCGACGAGACGTTCCGCCGACTGGCGTTTGAGCAGCCCAAGTGCGGCGATTGCTTCATCGTCCAATTACTCGCCAAGAGTGGAGAACTGGGTTTGACCAAGTTCTTGCCTGACGCTGTGAAGCAAGACGAGGAGGACGCCGAAATACCTGTAGAGGTCATTGGTGGCACCGACAAAAAGTGGCATGACGTCACCTCCTTCCGGGGTGACCTCAAGGGCTTTACGCAGCGACAAAGGGTGAGTTCGCAGATTTGACCTCGTCACCGACGGTTGGAATTGTTAAACCAGTACTGACAAGCCATTTCTGCGATTAACAGGCCGTATCTTTGATCCAACGATACTCTTACACCATGGCGGATACCTCGACGCGCTTCCATTCGATGCGTTCGCCCTTGCCGCTGATGCGCGACCTCGCCGCTCTCTCTCGAATCCGCCCCGCGCTCATCGCCTTGAATGACGACGTGACTGGCGATCCCTCCATGATCGACGTCATTCTCGGAACTTGGTTCAAGAAGGAGTTCCCCGTCCCCACGATCTGGGAGATGGAGGAAGAGCAGGAACCCTCCGACCAAGTCACGAATCTCGACTCGTGATCTTTGGTGGTGGCCGACCCCTATCCGATCATCATTTCAAGCGATCAACTCTCGACTCTCTTCACCGCATATCCCCATACTATTCACAATTTGATTGTGCTCGATATCGTTTGCTTACATTTACGAACATGTGCATATGTTGCTCCCACTACACGTTGCTCAACACCCTTTTTTTTGTCAAAGCTTATCAGCATTCTCTACTGCTGCAGGCTCAGACATCCTAGCATTTTCTTCTTAGTTTATCTGCATTGTAATCTGCAAGTCTCGTTGAGCCAAGTGAACATCGCAGTAGGTCTCTCTTCATATGCGAGACCAGTCTCGGCCGGCCGCCGGTAGCGTGGTGCGAAAAACTTGCTTGCGAGGATTCTGCTCTCCAGTTTGCGCCGGAATACGAAGCGTTCGGCCGAAGGGCGTGATCGGGTAACGTCCCTAGAAATTTGGTGTTTGTCCCCCGCCAACTCTAGTGTTCGATCAGTGCAACCTAGATCACGTCGCACACGGCCGCTTCGCTCTGTCGGGCCACTAAAAGCAGGCGGCGCGTCGCGAGGACGTCACCTCACCGCGTCGCCGCTGATCGAGACAGCGCTAAGGCCGACCGGTGCCACTTTCTCGATTATCGGCCTTAAAGGTGTGCCGGTCTGAATGGCCCATGGCATCGTGTTTTTCCTTCTCTCTCTCTGCTTTGCTCCAATCCATCTTGGAAGCACACAAAAACAGCAAAAACGACTTCCGATTGACCGCAACAAATAAGGTGCTCCCGGTTACATCTTTCGGAACTGGCGGCTTCGAGATTGAAGCAGCTGCTCCCTGCCTGCCGCGCACGCGTGTGTGGCACGCGAGAAAGCGACGCGTCGGTACGCACGCGACGATCGATTGCGCTTAACCTCCCCCCGAGCCTTCACAGACCGACTTCCGCCCGCTTGGCGCGATCGGGGACCCACCGCCCAGCTCATTGGAGGTACCTGCGCAAAGTAGAGCATACGCAGGGGACAGCGTCGACTTTCTTCTTGTGAGTCGGCAAGCTCTGTTCTGTTCTTTTGGATCTCGCGGTCGCTCCGGACGGCCCGTGCGCGCGTGGCGCCGGAGATGCGCGCACGAAGAAAGGGGAGGGGGTGGTGTCTCGCGTCGGGGACAGGAACCTCCTCTCGAACCGTGTTTGAATGCATTCATCCTGCTTCTCATCGCTGATTTGTTCTCCCGGTGCTATAGGCTCCATCTCACGCCATACATTGACTCTACCGGAAGGATCTGTTGCTGGACTGCTCGTCGCGGTTCGACCGACGTCGTCCTTCGTTCAGCAAGTCGCGACGTGACCGTGTGACCGCCGCCGCCTTCACCCCCTCTGCCAACTGCGCCGCTCGGTCCTCGTCCGGCTCTCTCGACGATCGCCCTCCTCTCAGTCAATCCCACGCCTGTGCTTGCGCGAAACACACGCGCGGAACACACGCCCCGTATGGTGTTCCCACCGCCCAATCCGTCCGCCGTCCCACCGTTTTCGTCGTCGGCTTCGTCGCTTCCAGCCTCTGGGACCGCGCCTTTTTCCGCGAGACCTGCGCTCGGTCAACTCGACGTCAATCGCGCCCCCAACTCGTCGTCGTCGTCCTCGTCGCAACCGCCGCACAGGTCGCTCAGCCCGATGACGTCCAAGGACAAGCTCAAGCAATGGACCTTCCCGCGCAACGGCTCCCCTGTGCTTCCTTCGCCTCCCGTCTGCTTCCCATCGACGGGGACCAATAATTCGCATTCCACACCGCTTATGGGGTACTCGCTCTCGGACGATGAAGCCAACGCCCAGTCCTCCGAACCAGAATCGCCCGTCATCATCGAGAGCCGAACGAATCAATACGATCGACACGTCCGGCGTCATTCCCAGGACGACGAGCGGTCCTCCGGTTCGGATCGAGGGATCGAATCGCCGTGTGGTGCATCGTCGTCGATCCCGTTCATGCAAAAGCGATCCGACAATGGCGCGACCAACAAGCCCTCCCCCAGTAACAACGGGACCAAGCAGCAACACAAAACCACGGCCTCGACGTTCCGCCATCGTGGCAACGCGTCTGTAGCGGTCGTGCCCATCTCATCGCCCGACAACTCACCTTCTGCACCAGGTCGACCTGGCCTCACGCGTGTCACCTCGTCGCCTCGTCAACTGACAAATCCGTCGGCCAACAACCCCTCGAGTTCTTCGCCCGAACCCATGGCGATTCCAACTTCCCCCTCTGAATTGATTCGGATGATCTACGCCAATCTGCGGCGCAAATCATTGCAGGATTTCGCATGGGCCCTCATCTTTGGCGTCTGCTTGCTCCTCTTTGCATCCGCGCTCACAGGACACGGTTACGCACCTCCCGAACTCGATCTCGACTTCTCGAACCAGGTCAGGGTCGAAGCGGCGTTCTTGCCCAAGGGGGGTCAATTCCGTGACTTGCCTGTGCCGGCGGATGTACATCAGCCTACAGGGGATGATTCGCATGATGTAGGGCACGATTGGATGAAGGATTCGCCTGATGATAGACGATTGGATGACGAGCATGTGCAGTAAGTTTACTCGCTGGCCCAGCTGGTTGTAGCTCAACATGATCCTGACCTTCAATACACTCTACTTTCTGCCCACAGCCACCACCACGAGGGCCCCGACGCGCTTTTCGAAGGTGACCACTCCGTCGCAGCGGATGATCACGACCATTCAAACCTCAACGCCGTTTTGGACAACCAGAAGCCGGGCAGAAAAGAGTTAGAAGAGCTCGATACCCGTACCGTCGAAATGAACGCGGGGGTTGACGTCACCGAGCTGACGCAGGAAGATGATGTCGCTGAGGTTGACGGGAACAGCGAGGAGGAACATGTACAAGTACAGGGCGAGGAGGAACATGGGGATGGAGCTGCAGCGGATGAAGAGGGCGAGGAACAAGATGTAGACGACTCTGTACAGGACGAGGTCGAACACGACCACGACCATGGCTCAGGCGGCCTTCATCTCGAACCCGAACCCAAAGCCGAGGACGCGCCTGTATCCTTCAGCGAGAACGCGAAGAATCGCGCCGTGGCGACCGACCTCCCCGACCAGGGCCCTGATGGGGAGGTGGAGCACTCTATACAGTACGGCGAGGACGTGCAAGCGCTCAGGGTCAAGAGGATGTTGAAGCAGCGCAGGCGGCGTTAAGCGTCGACGCTCTTTTTCAGTACCCGGAGTCTGAGGCTTATGGCTTTTTCATGAGCCATAATACTCGTCCCTATCATTTTCGCTCATGCAACAAAGCGGACATTCAATTGCTTTCACCCTTCGTCCTTCAGCTATGTGCAGGTCGAAGGACCTTTGGTGTGGCTCGAGCCTACCGAGGAATTATTCTTATTCGGCATTTCTTCTCATCTCTCTATTGGAAACATCGTGTTCTAGTCCTTGCAACGTTGTATTTCATCGCATTCGCTTCCAACCAAATGGTGCATCATCAATTCACGTCCCCTGCACCAGACCGCGACATACTGCCGGATCGAACGTGTTTCACCGGGATGGTCAGTGCCCCCTATCTTCCGCCTGCTTTGCCAACGTCAATTTTCCGGCCACCAGGCTAAGGTGGCTCGTTTGCATGGAAAAATGTTTGAAAAGGTATCACTTGACAACGAGCATATCTTCCCACACTAGGAAGTCCATACCCAATTTACCGAGCCGAGAAGAGGACTGAGAAACCGAACAGATAAAGGTGGATACCCGAAGCGCGAGGATGATCCCCGCGGCGATGTTGAGTCTTGCGCGGGGAGGAGCGTATTTGAGTACTTAGGTTCACGACACCACTAGACTACGCCACGTTCCGATCCCAGGAATAAGGGCCGACGTGATCGCGCGAAACGTCTCGGGTGAAGCATTGACGACGCTTCAAGTGAGGAAGATAAGATGGGACCGGCCGTCAAGCGGACCGGGAGAAGGTGAGGAACGTAACCACGCGCAGTAGAGGGCCTGGGAGTTGTGCACGGTCAGGAGAGAGATGGATCCTGCTGCGCTGAATCAGCAGGTGAAGGCGATGCAGAAGCCGTGCTCGAGCGTGCGGAGGCCAGCCCAGAACATGAAAATTTTGACGGCCGAGAGCAACAATCCGCTTGAGGAGCTATTCCCCAGACCATGACACCGAACATCTGGAATAACTCACGACCAGAAGACAACTTGGGCTACGGTGTGACACGGAAAGGTGTGGGTGGGAACAAACAAGGAGAAGAACTTTTCGTTCCAGTACAAAGTACGGTTCTACAACAATTTATCAGCAAAATGGGCACGCGCGAGATCCTCGATTTAAGATTCGCAGGTTAACGGGGGGGTAAAAGCGCCGTCGTCCCGCTTAATGCGGCCCCGCGCCGCTTAATGCCGCCCAAACACTTAAGAGTGTTCCTGTCAGGGTCAAGTCCGAAGGGAAGAGACGATGATAGGAGTGGAGGTAACGAAGATCTATCCAACGTCACACCGTGAAAGGTATAACGTCAATAGCACTTGTATGCCTGGTGCGTGAGATGATAGGAGGTGATCACGAGGAGGTCGGTTCGGAAGCGGAAGCGAGGGCGCGAGAGGAGCGTCGGAAGGATAGCATTCGGACAACTGAAGAAGAAGAAGAACAAGAGAGAGAGAGAGAGAGAATCTACCAGAGAGCTAGTCTACCACAACCAGAGGAAAATCTATTGCCCGAAGGCGATACCGTGCGCAACAAAGGCTGTGCCTATCGGAGAGCCATTCCTTTGTTGAGAAGTGGCTGAGGCAGTGTAGTGTATGCTGGATGAGGGGAGCCCAGTGTAGGGACTACAACGGGGTTCGAAGAGGAGGCGGTGCCCATGCCGATGGGAAGACCCGAGGTCGCGTTGAAGGGGAATCGCCCCTTTGATCCGAGGCGCCTTGGACGAGCGCAAAGTCTTGGCGGCGCGAGCGGGAAGAAAGGGGCGCGCGCGAGAGAAAGGGCGCGCGAGAGAAAGGGCGCGCGGGAGCGATGGGTGAAAATCGAAGAAGAATGACCGGCGGGTGGAGGACTTAAAGGATGTTGAACAATTTGGTGACCAAGACACTCCCTCCTCTTTTACTTTTGAACGTCTCGGTTGAACACAACATCATGTCGATGAACAACTTGCCGAAATTCGTGAAGGTCGAGGACGCCGAGGGTCAAGGCGGGGAGGCCGGAAATGTTCGAGGTCTTGGGTCGGCGAGTGACGGCGACGATGGGTCCGACGCGTGTTCGGAGGCTGAACCTGATGGCGTCGAGGGTACCCATCGGTCCACCGGTGTACCATCTTGTCGACTACGTAGAATTAGTCGTGAAACCCAATCCTGAGGACGACGAAGAAGATCGCAGAGCTGCTGCTGCCCAGGTCGCTGTTGAAATGTGTGCGGAATCCTTTCTCTTGCTTGCATCAATCAAAGCGCTCGACTACGGTCTGCCTTCGTCTCGACTACGGGAGCACGAAGGCATACCGTAGTCGAGCGCTTTGATTGATGCAAGCAAGAGAAAGGATTCCGCACAGTGTCGCACAAGCTTGACGTGACGGGCCGCCATTTCAACAGCGACCTGGGCAGCAGCAGCTCTGCGATCTTCTTCGTCGTCCTCAGGATTGGGTTTCACGACTAATTCTACGTAGTCGACCAGATGGTACACCGGTGGACCGATTCTTGATACTTCATAACAAAAATATCGAGAACTCGAAGCCGAGGAAGCCGCCTTCACGCAGACGCGCAGACCTCTGCCGCTCTAGAGACCCCAGAGACCCACTTCCACCTGGAGAAAGCTTAATTTGTTGTTTTGTCGTGCATTCTCTAATGCAGATGTAGATTTCAAAAACTATGCATTCATTACCGGTGGCTGCTGCACTGCGGGCCGCAACGTGACGTTGCCCTGCAAGTTCTCACGCAATACGTTGATGCCAAAATGCCGCCCAACATGACAATCTCTCTCTTCTGACGGTACTCCCTTTCCGGTCGATCGTCGTGGGCACGTTCGTCGTCGGAGTCGGCTGAACCGTCGCTTGAGGAGTCGTCTTCGCTGTCGTTGTCGCTGGAATGATCGGGGCTGTCCGTATCGATGCCACGGCTTCTGAGTCTCGACTGTCGCCAGAGGAGTAGATGAACATACGCTTGACGAGCCCTTTGTTGTGCAAGAAAGTGCAGGTGATGCCATTCAGCAGCCGATGACGCTAACAGGCTGCCAGTAGCTATAGGTGTTTGGCCCCGATAGACGCGCGTGATGCTCGAGCTTTTTGGACACGCGGCAGCTAGGGGCCACAATTGGGACAAAATAAGCCACTGTGCAACGTGTCGCCGGCACACGTCTCTTGTTTTTCTTCTCTCTCCTTCCTTCCGCTTACATCGCACTGGCCCGCCTCCTCCCAGCCCTCGCTTCTTCGCTTCGACAACGCAGCACTAGTCACCAATCCCACCTCGCCATGTCACCACGACCTTAGGAGGCCACACTCTATCTTCAGAACACTCGATGGGCAGCAAAAGAGTTGCGGTGCGGTGCGGGAACGGTAAGTCGGTCATCATCAGCTATCTGTTTGCATCGACGCAAAGCTTCGGCCGGGCTCGAGTATTCAGGATGCGAAGACCACATCTTCCACCGCAGGGAAGCTCCGACCTGGATCATTGCGCCTTCGAGCCCAAGGAGGATCTGCAGAACAATCTGCTTTACGATATTTTGGTCCAGATCGTTGCGGGGATTATGCGAGACAGATCCGCCGCGTTGCAATGGCCAGAACGAAATCTCGATCCCAACGACGATGATCATCGCGTGGTGGTGGGGTGAGCAGTTGCATGGCTGATCGAATCTAACGTTTCGACGATTGTATGAGGAGGAGGACGCAAATGTCAGGTCAATTCAAACATGGATGCAGCGCAAATACAGGAGGGACTTACTCCTGCATACGCATTAGTCACTAGAGCGAATGCAAGCTCGCGATCATCATCGTTGTTGTGATCGAGACCTTGCTCTGGCCATTGTAACGCGGCGGATCTGATCTGTACCAAAACGTCGTAGAGCAGATCGTTCTGCAGATCCTCCTTGGGCTCGAAGGCGCAATGATCCAGGTCGGAGCGTCCCTGCGGTGGAAGATGTGGTCTTCGCATCCTGAATACTCGAGCCCGGCCGAAGCTTTGCGTCGATGCAAACAGATAGCTGATGATGACCGACTTACCGTTCCCGCACCGCACCGCAACTCTTTTGCTGCCCATCGAGTGTTCTGAAGATAGAGTGTGGCCTTCTAAGGTCGTGGTGACATGGCGAGGTGGGATTGGTGACTAGTGCTGCGTTGTCGAAGCGAAGAAGCGAGGGCTGGGAGGAGGCGGGGGGTTGGAAGGAGGCGGGCCAGTGCGATGTAAGCGGAAGGAAGGAGAGAGAAGAAAAACAAGAGACGTGTGCCGGCGACACGTTGCACAGTGGCTTATTTTGTCCCAATTGTGGCCCCTAGCTGCCGCGTGTCCAAAAAGCTCGAGCATCACGCGCGTCTATCGGGGCCAAACACCTATAGCTACTGGCAGCCTGTTAGCGTCATCGGCTGCTGAATGGCATCACCTGCACTTTCTTGCACAACAAAGGGCTCGTCAAGCGTATGTTCATCTACTCCTCTGGCGACACTCCTCAAGCGACGGTTCAGCCGACTCCGACGACGATCGTGCCCACGACGATCGACCGGGTCGGAATGGGAGTACCGTCAGAAGAGAAAGATTGTCGTGTTGGGCGGCATTTTGGCATCAACGTATTGCGTGAGAACTTGCAGGGCAACGTCACGTTGCGGCCCGCAGTGCAGGAATACATAGTTTTTGAAATTCAAGGACGTTTCTTTCACAAAATTCAAGTCGGATCATTGAAGCCCTTAGGAAGGCTGATCTGACTTGCCTGGTGTCACTAAGCACAAGAGGAGCACTCTCAAGTGTGGCTGGGCTGCATTAAGTAGGGCGGCGTCGCATTAAGCGGGAGGAAGTCGCCAATAAGCCCGCTGCGAATGCTTAATTGAGGCCGCACTAATAGGGCGGCGTTGCGTTGAGCGATTAGGAACGGGCAATTCGGCGTTAGCGAATGAGATCGAGGCGGATCAGCGCCGTAATGAACGCAAACCGTACAATAAAGCCGTTCGCGGTTCCGCTCCTCTCTGCCCCCCCACTCACACGGCACCCCAACTCTCGACCCAACTCTCCACCGCCTGCCCGTAGCGATGCAGCAGCTGCACAACATGGGTCGCAACGGCCCACCGCCGCCACCATCCCACGGTCCACCTCCACTATCGAACCAGCACCAACAGCACCAACAACAACCGCAGCTGCAACAGCCGCCACAGCAACAGGCCGGTCCAGCAGCGGGCGTCGTCGTCCGACCGGGCGAAGAACCGCGTATCCGGGAGGTCTGGGCCAACAACCTCGAGGAGGAAATGGCGCACATTCGAGCTAGTATCGAAAAGTACCCGTATGTCGCGATGGTGAGCCCTCCCTCTCCCTCGTCCGCGCTGAGTCGGCTCGACTGCAACTGCAACTGCAACTGACCGCGTGACCCCCCCCCCACTGCACTGCGATGCTGTGACGCTCCGACCAGGATACCGAGTTCCCAGGTGTGGTCGCTCGACCCATCGGTTCCTTCCGTGGCTCGTCCGACTACCACTACCAAACGCTGCGGTGCAACGTCGACCTGTTGCGCATCATCCAGCTCGGATTGACCCTCGCCGAGCAGAATGGCGAGCTCGCTCCCGGGGTGTGCACGTGGCAGTTCAACTTCAAGTTCAACATAAAGTAGCTCATCGCATCATCGACAGAGAAGGCGCATGTAGCATGGGCATGGAGCGTCGACTTTGCTAACTGACGTTCCTCCGCTCGCGCTCCCCCCGTCCCCGTCCGTGTGTTCCTCCTTTCACAGTGACGACATGTTCGCCCCCGAATCGATCGAACTACTCGTCAAATCAGGCATCAACTTTAAACGCAACGAAGAGTACGGCATCGACGTCGAGCACTTTGGCGAACTGCTCATCTCCTCCGGACTCGTCTTGCTCGAGGACGTGCAATGGGTGTCGTTCCATAGGTCAGCACACTTTTTCACGGTGCACAGAGAACTGAGTGACACTGGGCTGATGACTGTTGTATGCATTATCTCAGCGGCTACGACTTTGGCTACCTCCTCAAGATCGTATCCTGCGCTCCCTTACCGCCTACAGAAGCCGAGTTCTTTGACTTGTTACGCATCTGGTTCCCGTGTATTTGGGACATCAAGGTGCGCTCATCCGGAGATGAGAAAAGCGGAACCTCTCGGTGGTGGGACTGACTCGCGGTGTTTCCGGCGGGCGAAAACAGTATTTGATGAAGAGTTGCAAGTCGCTCAAGGGGGGTTTGCAGGAAGTGGCCGATGACCTCCAGGTTCGTAAACACCCATCTTGATGCTGGCAAAGCCCAGAATCTGATCCCGTCAAACCATACCCGGTACCTCAGGTCCCGCGGGTAGGACCCCAACACCAAGCGGGGTCGGACTCGCTCCTGACCGCCGCGACGTTTTTCAAAATGCGCGGCAAGTTCTTTGACGACGCGCTCGACAACAAGTTCATGGTCAGTCCAAAAAGGCCCCCATTCACCCAAAACCAAAACCCGCCCCATCTAAGCATACCCTCCCTCCCCAACAGGGCGTGCTCTACGGCCTCAACTCGTCCTCAACCGAACGCAACCCCGCCCATCCGAGAGAACACAACGGTGCCGTCCATTACCCGCATCCAGCTCAAACGCAACCCCCCGCCTCTGTACCACCACAGAATGTGACCCCGTTGGCGGCGGCAACGTCCGCGGCGATTGCGATCATGAGCCCGAGTCGGAATAATACGGGGCGGTAAAACGCGTTCGATGAGCGGGCTGTTTCACGGATAAAATTGGGCGGCTTTCGCTTTGGGCGGGCGAGGGGAGGGTACCAACTCTCTTGACGATGTGCGTTGGGTTTGGGTTGGATCAAGGCGGGCTGGTGAGGGAACGAACAAGGGTGTGGAGCGACGACGGGGAAAGCACGCATACGGAAGAATGCGAAACACTACACATGAAGATATCTTGTCAGGCCTCGCATCGCATCTTATCGCATTCAGATACGCCCCACATTCCCCCTCGTCTTTTGGAAGCCGTTCCTACACTATTTGACGATCTCTCCTTGTTTATTGTTTTTGTTTTGTGTTTGTACACTTGTGCTATTCCAAATCTCTTTCTCTCTCAGTTATACCGGGGGAACGTCTTCGGTGAAGTGAGTTGAGATTCCAAACAAAAGAGAGTACTATCTACTACCCGCTTGCCCCCTCTTCCCCTCCCGTCGTCTCAATCCTCGACGCCGACGCCGACAACGAAGACGAAGCCAATTCCCACCTCCTCAGCACCCTCGGTTCCCCGAAGGCCCTTGTCCCCTCCGCCTCCGCCTCCCCATCCCCACCCTCGTTGAGCTGCATCCCCTCAAACTTCCAATCCACTTTCTTCCCCTTCCCCTTCCCAGCTTGCATCCTCCATCCTTCCGCCCTCCCACCACCACCATCGTCGTCGTCGTCGTCGTCCTGCTTGACCCGTTCATAGAACAACAAAAACGGATTGCCCGCCAGAACGTGCTGTATCGAAGCGAACTGAACGGTCTCGTCCGAGATATGATACCATTCCGCTCTCGCTTCCCCCCCAACGAAACGTTTAGGCTGAGGGTCGAGGTCTTCATTCGGTTCTGCTTCGACCGCGTCGGGGTCGGGGTTGGGGTCGGGATCGGATGCACGACTTCTTCTTCCACCCGGTTCCTGAGTTGGTGTTCGATCGCGCTGGCGTAAATGGGGAGGTAAAACGGGCCTTCTTCGAAAAGCGACGTAATGCCCATACGAATGCGTTCCATGATGAACGACGACCGAAGCCAGTCGATAAAGATCCCTCTTCGGTCTTTCGTTCAGTACGTCCGCACTGGCCGGCGGAACGTTCGTCGTGAACGCCGGATCGTTGGAAAAGGGTGCGACGTCGAGGTATTCCGGAAAGTCGACCCGACAATGGTTCTTGACGGCCAGACCGCCACCCGTAGCGTAATGCGATGATCTCGAAAGGTGAAAGGTTAAAATCTCGGGAGTCTGTACGGATGCTACCGACCGCCTTTCAGCTATCGACTTGGGGGGCAAAAGGCCGAATCTTCAACTCGGGGTTCTCGCTCGCACACGTACCCTAGCGAAACGAACCAATTTGCCCGCCGGCCCCAACACTTTTTCAACTTTGAGCTCGTTCCCGAATTCTTTCTCGTAATCACCCGCGTCCCAGGCTTCTTTGACTTGGTTGATGAGCTTTTGCACTTTGCGTCGTCGGTTCGCGCGGGAGGACGTCATTTTCGGCGCGGGTGCTGCTCGTCCTGCGTCGATCGTAGTCGAAGAAGAAGTCGAGTCAAGTAATGGTTCAAAAGCATTCGCGTCGCTCGATTTCACGACCCGATTTGACGTCGATCCACTCGGATTCGTGGTGCAGCCCTCGGTTGACGCCGTCAGCGTCGTCACCGAATCGACGAGCGCTAACCGATCGCGTTGCTCCTCTAATTTGGTCAACGTCGCGGCCAGACAGCATTTTCGACAGGCGTAATCGGACAAGAGGTCGAGTTTGGTCCATTCGTCCAATAATTGGTACAACGAGCATCGATCCTATGGAGAAGGACGGCACTCGTCAAGTCAGTTCGCAATGTGACCAGCAGCTTCGCGCTGTACGATGAACAAGACTTACCATATCCGGCACCTGCAATTCGACCTGTCGATCACTTGTATGCCTCACGTCCCTCGTATACGCACACGTCAAACACTGTACCCTCTGACTCGTCAACAACAACCACGGATCGTTCTTTCCCGGTGCATGTACCCCTTTTCTCCCCTTGCGCTGATCCGCGGACTCGCCGAAACGTAAAAGAGCACCCAAACCCGGCGAGTCGTTCTTGCGAGCGTCTCTAGCGATCTTGTCAACTTCTTCCTCGACGGCTTCCCTGATCATTCCCAACAATTCATGCGCGTCCTGTTGTTCGCAAGAAGCGAGTAACCTCCTTCGGGTTGGGGAACTCGCGGCGAGCGCATGCGCGAGTGCGCTCGGTCGAAGTGGGGGTGGACGCATGAGGCAAGGCGAGTTGAGCGCATGGAGCGTACGTCTCAGGGTCGGGATGACCGAGTTGGGGGAGTTGGAGGTGGAAGGGAGGGATTCGAGGTAGTCTAGAAGAGGGGTGATGGACGCGATGGACTGGGTCGAGGAAAGCAGGGGAGGGGGGCAAGGTCCTCGTGGGTCAGCTCGGCAGCGTGGCAGCGTACGCGGGAGGGGTGGGGTGTAGGGACGCACTTGGAGTGTGGCGTTGAGGAAGCAGAGATTTCCAGCGGCATTGAGTAGTCCTGGGTAGTGTGTCCCATTGGGATCACCGGAGGCAATAGGGAGATGAGCGCTGGGAAATCCTGACGACGACGGAAGCGCAACTTGAACCATGCGGGAATGAGCTCTCGAGTCAGCACTTGTCAGTTGGGAATGAAGGAGAAAGAAGAAAAATGAGCAGTGCTGACCTGAAGGTTCATCGTCATCAGCGTCTGGGTCGATCGCCAACCCTGCGCCGATCCGTGTCCAGTCGACAGCTCCAGCGCACTTGATCACCATCGCCAGGAACCAATTATCGCCTACGAAGCCTTCGATATAGTACAGCACCGCCGACGATCTCGGTCGACCGAGCAGCGCGATCGAGGTGACGACGATCACGAGCGAGCTGAGCACCAAACCGACCAAACCGACGACGAGCTCGTGGGAAAGACGACCCGCACTGGGGGACGTGCAAGACGGGTGGGGCGACGAGTAGGATGATGGCCGGTACGAGTAGTAGGTGGTGTCGTCGTAGCTCATCCTTCTTCAAAGGCGAGGTCGCGCTTGTCCGGCCGGCTTTCCTCCTTTCACGCGCTCGTCGCCATTCCCTTTGTGCGCCGATCGGTCTCGTGTGTGGGTGGGTGTGTTTCGTGTGCTTCTTGGTCGGACGAACGTCGTCAATGGGGGAGCGTGCGAGCAGCCAGCGTAGAAGAGAGATCGCGCTCATTCATCGTCGAGCACTCGCGGAAGCCATAATTATGCAAGTCCGACCATCTGTCTTGAACATGCAATCGTAAAGCATGATGCACATTGTTGCATATATATATATATATTGAAACAATTTCAACCCATCGGCATGCGTTGAGTATCGAGCTAGCGTCAAAAGACTTTTCCCAAAGGCGAGTCCCCTCGTCCGGCATGACATCATGTAGACGACATCGTCGTCAGGTTGCAGGCTATGGTCGCAGCATGTGTTGCATTAAACAAACCCGTATTCGATGAGTGCTTGTGTGTGGACGAGCAAGGCCCCTCCATGTTCAGAGTATGAAATTGTGCCTCAGGCATCCGTGTACTACGAATCACCCGGCCGAGCCCATATTTAAAAACTTGTTGCGAGAGTTGGCAACGATCAGGCAGAAACTCGACTCGGAGTTGGCCGATTCGGGAATCCCAAGTGAGTATGGGCGGCGCTAGTTTGGTGATGGAATTGACGATCAAGATTTCCAGTTGAGATGCCAGGGTTCGTTGGCCCGTCCGTGCATCACTAGGCCTGAGAAGAGTGTTGGCGAACTTGTTGCATGCGGAGTTAACCCGAATTCTTACTAGCCGTGACTTCGCCGAACACCTTGCGCTAAAGAGAGATAATCCAGATGTTTGTAGCGGTGTTCTTATTTACAACAAGCCACAAACAAAGAAACAGACAATAAAGAGATGCACATATCGGGACAACAAGACATGTCTACACAAACATACCCAGGCGACGTGGCCTACGTTCGCCAAGGGGGAGCACTTCCGGAGCATATCAAAAGACATCGAACCTTCCCTTCTAAGACGCTCCTCGACTGTGACTCGATATATACCATGAAGCACATTTTCCGCCTACTCAATACGCCGTCGTCCCCGTCCCCGTCGCACCAGGCGTCGCTCCAACAGTCGAGCCTTGCGAATGAGGGCTCTGACTGGCCCTCTCAAAGACCCTTACGGCCAATCTGGCCCGATCTCCTCGGACCATGCTGGAGAATTTGGAGCTGATGGCCCATACGAGACCCATACGGTCGAGCGCGTCGCAGAAGCAGTCGACAAAGGCGAGGCGTTCTGGTTAAAGGGAAGTGAGGAAGTGAGCTTATGGAACGAGCAGGGGAGAAAGGCGATTGATGCGAATTGCACTTACTGTCGTCAAAGCCCACGCCGAACAGAACGTCGGATTGAGGCAAGACGGGGCCGGTAGGGCCGGTGCTGACCCGACCGGGAACATTTTCAGTTCGGTTTCGAGCGGCGACTGCAGAGAGGCAACCACGCATCAGTAAGGTTCCGAAACCGATGCAGATTACGACTGCTGACTCACCCAAAGTTGACCAGTCACCGATAGCAAATTTGGCCGGGAACGCTATAGCGTACGACGTGTCTAATACCGAGCACGAACAGTTGGTTAATAGTCAGCGGAGGTGGTGGTAGAATGAACGAGATCAGAAAAGACTGACAAGGCAGAAACGACGAAAACGTCGTGATCCTCGACCGCTCGAGCGTCGTCCTCAAGTTCTCGTACATCGCAGCTTGGGAGAGGATCTGAAATGGAGTACAAAATCAGCAATCAAGTTCCACGTTCCTTCGCACGATCGCACGAGACGCGCGAAATACTCACCTCGTACAAAGCACCCATTCCTTCGATGCAGCGCTGCATCGAGTACTCGGCCGTGCCAAGTGTCCCCGCAAGTTGACTTGGGTACGACGGATTTGCGTGCCCTTGAGCCACAAGAAGGTGATGCGCATTAATAAAGTTGCTGTGGGGTACGAGACAATCAGCAGTAATTCCAGTACAGTCCAAAGATCATTCACAAGTTGTGCCTACCAATTGAGCACAATCAGGATCTGAATCAACGCCGCGTTGAACCCCTTGCTCTTCTGCGAAGGTTCGTTCGCAAGCCAGTGTAGCTTGTGGCGGAACGACTCGAGAACGTGGTCCATCTCTTGGAGCGCCCGGAGATCGTCGAGCCCCGCAGCCCGGGTGTGATAAGGTCCTCCGGCAGGTTGACCCACAGAGCCGTACGCGTTCGACTGGATTCGAGCACCGATCCAGACTGCGACAAGAAGCGTACACGTAAATATCAAACGAAGGGAACACACAGCCCCACTGAAGTGTACTCACCAACTCGAGAGAACCAAGCAAAAGTGCCCAACCTCGGGCCCACATCCGAATTCTGACCGTTCTCAGGCCACCAGATCGGGTTATCGCCTTCCTGACACCGCCCGCTTTCGAACAGCAGCTCATCACAGGGCAGTAGTAACCGCACATCGTGTTCGGCCAGGGCGGTTGGCCAACCGACGCATGCCGACTCGAGTCGATCGACGCAGAGCACGGTCGCCATCGTGCGCCGGCATTCTTCCAACATCAGCGGGTCGTCCGGTAGTTGGTGCAGTGCCGGTGGGCGCAAGCGCCGACTCGATGTTTGCCCCGTCAGCCCCGCCAGCCGATCCTCATCCATCCTGTGCAACCCCAACATGGCACTAATCCGGACGGCCTGGCCGATCGACAAGAAGGCCCTTTGGTGGTCTGAGCACCCCATCTCGATCATCGTACAGATGCACAACGCTTGCACGGTCTCCACCGTCAACGAGGCGATCGTCTTGCCGGTCGGTTGGACACCAATCGCAATCGATGTCTCGATCTTTTCGCGTGCTAAGAGGTAGAACGACCGCGATTGAGTTCGAACGGCCTCGTGGTCGTGATAGGGAGCTGCGATCGCGAGGACGGCAAAGATGAGGGAGAGCGAAGGGGGAGAGGCGAGCGAATGGGGGTTCTGGAGCGAATACAGAAACCGTGGTCGGTACAAGAAGGGCAGGTGGATGTGGGTCGTAGAAAAATAAATGTCGGTCCTTTGAAGGTGGTGGGTAATCGCTGACAGAGTCAGCTGCAGGTACATCACAAAAAACTTGGGAGGAGACCCTGCCAAGCGAAGAGAGCTCACAAATCGAGCATCAACTCAACGTCGGGCAGCCGAGCACCCCACACTCGCTGCAGACCCATGCCCTGCGTCTGGCTCTGACCCGGGGTTTGCGTCTGGTGGCCATGCGCGGTCCAATCCGACTCGTTGTAATATTCCCCCTCCAAGTTGGCAGTTTCGAGACCAAGCAAAGGGGTTGTGGAGGGAGGAGCCGGCTCGGGTGGGTACAGTCCAAGAGTCGCTTCGCCGAGAGCGGAATTTGGATGAGCGCTCGACGCAGATGCGGCCAGAGGATGGGCCGGTAGGAGCGTCGCATTTTGGGCCGCGTCCAGCGGCGAGTTCCTAAGGTTCGCGAGCTGAGGACTCTGAGGATGGGTGACACTGTAAGGAAACGACTGCAGGTGCGAGCCGTTGAGTCCTACAGCAGCATTTGGACCCGCAACCCCTGCCCCGGGTCGAAAGACGAATGGTTTATTCTCGGGCTCATCGAACGACGCCGGCGAGGAGCCGTGAGAAAAGATCTGCGCCGAGGCCGGCTTGGAGTAGAGCGAATTCCCCGAGGATGAGATCGGGTCAGGTGTGGGGCCGTGTGACAGTCGGTATCGAGACAGTTCCTCCTCAAGTGATTCTGGATGGGATTGTCGAGATGTGTTGGGGTCAGAATCAGTCGTTCACCGCGGTCCTCGTTGGATCGGAGTGAGGGCCAGCCAGATCCCGGCAAAATCACTCGCCGACTTACGAACTTTGGCCTCGAGTTCTCGTGTTCGTTCTTGCAGTTTCTCGTGCACCGGGTCTATCCAATACAAGTGTCAGGGTTCGCTATGTCCATTTCGACTTCAGGATTGCCTCTCTCAAAGCGGGCACTCACCTCCATATACGCAGTCATGCCCGAGTCGCACACAGGTCTGGCACTTGGGCCTCGAGCCATCGCACCTCTGTTGAAGGACGAAGTGCATGGGTGAGCTGACGTTCAAACCCATACCGAGTAGAGTACAAACACATACCAGCTTCTTTTTGCGACAGGCGGTGCAAGCAGCGCCCTGAGGCAACGGCTTGATCTCGTCCCGGCGGCCCCCACCGGAGCCCGTAGCTTGTGTTCCTACCGCCACTCCGGCTCCGGGTGGTGCTGACGATGATGATGTGGATGCTGACGATGCTGAGGTTGTGGTCGGCTTCATCTTGCTCGATGTCGAGGTCGGGTCCGAGTTGTTCGGCGATGAGCGTGGCGGGGTCGCATGAGGCGTCGTAGTGCTCCCCGATGTGGTCATCATCGGTGTCGCCGACAACACGGGGCGTACGGCCGGATGCGAACTGGGACCGAAACCCGTCGGGGCGAAAGCGGCGGCGGCGGCGGCGGCGGCGGCGGTCGGAGTGGGCGCACTGGAGCTAGAGCCAACGAGGACCCCCGAAAGCCCAGCCTGCGTGTATGGGCCGCCGTTTGGGCAACAAATGGATCTGCGCGCCCGGGGCCTCCGCGCGCCCAGAAATATGGATATGCGCGCGCCGCCGAACGCTTCTGCGCGCCCGCGACTCGTCTAGTAATAGCCTCGTCTCCGGTCGTTCATGCGCGAGTCACACGCAAGCTCACGCGCGACACTCGCGCGGACTCGCGCGGCCGCCTTCTTCCACACACACCGTGGCACCGCCCCCACGTCAACCTTGTCCAAATATTCCCCGCTTTCATAACGACTCTGTTTCACTCAACAGCCTCCAAATGCCATCATGAGAAAATTAGAAGGCATCATTCCGACTTGGGAGAGGGACTCGGAGTTGGCCGCCAAGGTGCAGGTACGTTGCAAGCTGGGAGCTCTTTGTCGAGTCTTTGAGCCCTCCTGCTTCAGGCTGGATCAGACTTCCAATGCTGATGTTTGATATACGATTCTGCTGCTGCATACCAAGACTCTTGGCCAGGAGCACCGGCGCAGGATTTGTCAGGCCTCCCCGACAAATAATTCTCTGGAACGAGCCCTAGCTCTAGGCTGGAGCTCTGGAACGTTAACGTTGGAGCCGGAATGCCCAGCCCTGAGCCTCGAACGCTTTCAACAGCCACACCACCAATCCAGTACACCATAGCAATGTCACTATTTGCAAGTACATCAAGACTTAGCAATCGGAGCAAACGCCCTCCTGCCATGAAAATGAGATCGACACCGCGGAGTAAAAAGGCAATCCTCCTCGTGTCGGTTGTCGCGCAAGTAGAAAAAGCCGCGAGCGAATCAGAGCGCCGCGAGCGTGTGAGAGCGTTTCCGGTCGCGCGCATCTGCGATTCTGCGAGCGTGAGAACTGTTTGCGAGCGCGCGTAAGCACACCTCGGGCAGACATAAAAAGTACGCCTCAGCAGGCGCGCGCGCAGCGCCCTCCCACGCGCCTTCCAAGCCACAATCCCGGCGGGTTGCAACCTTGCTACCCCAGGTAGCAGATTAGGCCCAGGTTGCGCCCAACTCCCTGCTTCGAGTCGATTCTGTGTACACACAACACTCTCACAGCTGCTAGATTGATAAAGAAAGTGCGTAGTAGATGCATTCCTTCCTTCATCTTTTTCTCGCATCTTTCGGATGTCGTCAATGTCACGTGTCCGAAGCGGTCGCGCGCCGGGATTTCGGTCCCGAGATCGAAGGGTCCGAGCACACGCGTTGGCTGCAGCTGGCCACGCGCGAGGGACCTTTCACTTGACTTGCCGCCTCACCTCGTTGCTTCCGCTACAGCTCATTGTAGCGTCGCCATTGACCGTACAGGCCCCATGGCTCGCGTTCGTCCTCTTGCTCATGCACTTGAGTTGGCGTCGCCATGCCGCCGAAGAGAAGATACAAGTCCAAACCGTTGGTCTACAATCTGCAGTTCACCCTCTGTGCCTCCGAGTCGCGGTGTGCTAACTTGGACGTCGAACGCTTGGCCCAACTAGGGTTCATCTCTTCGACCGCTTCAATGCCGATGACCGCCTTCTCATTTCGACTGGTCGAGCAGACCCACGCGAGCTGGAGGGTCACCCCCCGCGCTCTCACCGGCTATGCGGACGGCCTCAAAGAGTATTACTCCCGTTGTGGGTGGGTTCGGGGTCACTATACAGGACATCCTTGGGTCAGTTTGGACGCCGCCATCGTTTCAGGGGCAGATGCTTAAAGCCTGCCTTCCGCGCATGCAGGACAAAGACCTTCGGAAGCAACGCGATCGACGAGTACCGCGCTCTCGAAACATGCGAGCAGGACAGCGGGGACCTTCTCGTAGGCACCGTCGATTCGTTCCAACAAGGGTCCCGCGTGCTTCGGGCCAACGTGACTTAATCAACCTTGTCACGACGTCCCATTGGATTGCGTGCTTGCATACGACGGCAACTTTCGGCAAACGCGTAACAAAACTTCGAAGCACGACCAGATCGTTCCGGACATTTTCTTGGGTGAGGAAGAGGTTCAGGCGATGAAGGCCGAGGTTGAAGCTTCGGTGCGGCCGACCAAAAAGGTGAGTAATGCCGCTCTTTGCATTTGCCTTAATGGGATCGCTTACCTCTACACCCACCCAACCCTCGTAGGCGTGCACAGAGTCGTGGAAGGCTGCCGACGACGGAGCTGGCTCAACCTCGTCACGAGTAGTCGACACTGGACTCGTTGCCTGCGTATGCCGTCATGATGTAAACCTGAAAATGGTCAATCTTGAGAGGTCTGGTGAAAAGTGAGCGCAGAGCTGTCTGGTTGGGACGTAGTCGCTTCCGCTTTCCTCTCCCAGTACTAATGCGCATATTCCCCTCCGACCGCTCAGATTATACTATGCGCTTGCCATCCTCAAGTGCATCTCAGAGCGCCTTCCTGAAAACGCCAAGATTGGAGTCTTATACGACATTGCTTGTAACTTCAAGCACCACATTGAAAAGGTATGCTTCGATCACGACGCGTCCCTTCCTCCTCAGTCTCGTTGGCACAGACCAAATGCGCCTACTTTCCTATCATTTGTCACCCGAGGCAGCTCCTGCCAAAGCTTTTCAAGCGACTGGAGTTCGCCACGAGCGTCTTCCATGCATACGCCCATATCTGGTCCTGCCAAGTCGATTTCAACCCCCGCCTCATTCCGAACTTCGGGTTGACTGATGGAGAGGGCTGTGAGCGATTGTGGAGCGGGCTACGGTCGCTCATTCCGAGGAGTAGCAGCTGTGCGCGCCAAGGCTCGAGTCGGTGAGGAGGAAGCGCGGATCGGCGCCGAGGTGCGGCAAGCTTTGGCTTGGATCGAAGATGAAAAGACTCGTATCACTAGTTGCCAAACACTTTGGACTAAAGTGTCGGGTAAGTTCTCGATACAGCGTGCTCCATATCACCTCTTATGTCGCCCTGACATCTTTCAAACCATCCCAACAGATACCCTTTCTGAATCGATCGACCCAGCTGATGCCAAGTCCATATTCGGCACTGAAGATGTTGAAGAGATCCGAGACCGCGCGCTCATTTATTTTACTGGATCGCCGGATGGAGCTTCTTCAGTTGCGCGAATGTTCTTGGTCCCAGAACGACCATTTCTTCGATGTTTGGCTCGACACTCGCGGGCAGTCAGACGGCGATTCCGAGCCCATGCCTCCTGCACTGTCAGAATTTCGTGGTTTACATCAACGATTGAACGCGACGGGAAGAAGTGTCAAGAAGGCGAAACATCACCAGCTACCTGCACATAATCGATCGGGAACACGCGGTCCTATGGAGACATCTGGCTCGACGACTCGGCGCGGCCTCCATCGCTGGCCCGTGACGTTCAGCAAGTGCGGGGCATTCAGGCGCAGATGGATATGAGCGACGAGGCTCAACTCGCAAAGGAGGTGGGGCCTTTCTCCGCATAACTCCTCGAGCAGGACGGTGAGATGGGCAGCTCTTCGGATGAAAGCTACGGCGATGACTTTGCTGGTCAGGAAGACGAATACTTCTCGGGCGTTTAGACCAGCTTCTGATTTAGATTGAATTGGTGGAGCAAGTTAATGTTGGAACAATGGACATGGTCTTTGAAAACTAAAGTCGTCTCAATTGCGGTGGGTGAGAGTAATATCACCGTCTCAGAGAGAAATATTGTCAGACCTAATCTCTGGGCTGCGCCTGCCTTACTACTGCCGGGTGACGTTTCAGTTAAAGCGCATGCAAATGCTCGAGTACCTAGAATGTCTACCACATGAAAATGGGTGAGTGGGTTTGGTCAACATAGAGAATGTATCTCCCACCCTCGGACAGGGTTGAATAGCAAAGTTGGCATGTGCGTGCAAGCCCTTCTTCCGAACAAGATGGCTCGGCGGTGTCCCTTACCAGTGCCGGGTGACTTTTCAATCAAAGCGCATGCAAATGCTCCAGTACCTAGAATGTCTACCACATGAAAATGGGTGAGTGGGTTTGGGCAGTATAGAGAATGTATCTCCCACCCTCGGACAGGGTTGAATAGCAAAGTTGGCATGTGCGTGCAAGCCCTTCTTCCGAACAAGATGGCTCGGCGGCTCTCTCCCTCTGAGGATTCCCGCTCGAAGGATTCGACTTCCTGCCATGGCGCGGCCAAAGACCCTTTGGACCGATCCCGATCCCTGCTACTGAGCCTTGCGCCTGTTATAAGAAAAGCTTGGTGTCAAGATCTCAAGATCAAGTCTAGTCTATGCTTGACGGGGGCAGAAGTGCTGACAATTCATTTTAGTGCGGCGAATGCAAGAATTCTCTCTGCTTTGAGCACTCATCATGTGGCCTGAGGATTGGCGGCTTACCTCATTGACGAGAGGGAATGTTTATCAAGTAAAAGGTAGGTATGAGCGGCCATCGATCATGTCTCGGAGTCAAGTGAGGGTTTCGCTCCAAGAGCCTATTACAAGCCTAAGCCTTCCATGTTTTCACCGAACCTATGATCGAGTTCGACCCACCTCTCATCAAGCACGTACTTTGTCGCTACTTCGCTACTTACGACTGATTACCTACGTGTTCCGCTCCGCTTGCGCGTTCAGGGGCTCAGATCA
This sequence comes from Microbotryum saponariae, assembly GCA_900102585.1. Classification (NCBI taxonomy): domain Eukaryota; kingdom Fungi; phylum Basidiomycota; class Microbotryomycetes; order Microbotryales; family Microbotryaceae; genus Microbotryum; species Microbotryum saponariae. The sequence goes on along the minus strand of FMWQ01000063.1, from coordinate 182,358 downwards.
GTTCGCATTCTTCTGGGAGCGCGCGCCGCTTGAAGTCAGCCGGCCGGGGGTCGTCACCGTGGCCCAGCAGCTCTGATTGGCACTTTGGCGAAGACCGAGCCCGGCCAGATGTAACCCTTGCCCGTTCACTTTAGTGCTAATAGATCATAAAAAGATGCTAACATACACTGCAATTAGTGGAAGCGCGTTGCGAATTCTGTTCATTCATTCTTTGCTCAAAGAGTCACTTCCGGAAAGCAGACGCTCCGTCTGGACCACGGGTCAGGGAGCACTCCATTCTCACTAGGCAATTCAACTCTACATAATACTTCGAAAACAACCCAGAACAAGAGTAATAATGTTTGTGAGCAGGATTACGTCACTGGCACATCTCACGTCAACAAGGAGAGGTCGATCTCGAGCGGCCCAGGGGAAGATTAGGCACGAAGGGCAACGAACAATCACCCTCTCCGCCTTTAGTCACCAAGAGCCGGATGCATATGAAGCAAAACTTTGAAATAAATATTGTGGTGGCCTGTGTTGTCCAACGAATGTTGGCCCTTCAACAGCCAAGATCTCCGCACCGCATGCGCGTCGACGAGTCTGGCTGGCGCTGAGAGCTCGGCCATCGTCACCTCACTCGCTGTCCTCGTCGGAGCTCGTGTTCCGAGTCCGCCGGTCAGCATCGCTGTCGCCGCCTTCATCGCCGTCGGCCGTTTTCTGTTCTGCACTTGACCCGATTACCTCTTCCTCCAGCCTGAAGCTCAGCTCGCCTGCACGCAGCAATGGGATGATCCGATCCAGGTCTGGTCCCAACAACTTAAGCTTGCCACTCGGGCTTCGGAAATCCGCTTTGCGAAGGAGCGCGCCGCGCTGAACAATGATTCTGGCGTTGTCCCTGAGGGCCTTTACGTCATAGACGAACTTGGGCGATTGGATCTTCTCGCCGTCCAGCACGGAGCGTCGGCGCAGCGCGGACTCTGAAGACAGCGAGCCGGGTCAAAATTAGTCACCGTGTATGGAAGAGTAGGCAGGCTGCACATCTTGTACTCACGGAACAGTTCTTTGAGGATGATGCTGTACCATTGGAATTTGGTCTCAACGTTCTTGTCAGCCACGGGTGCGTTCCAAGCTGTGCGCAGGTATTCGCTGATACACCCCTCCCTCCTGATGCGCGGCCTCCCTCCTCGTCTTGGGAAACTTGTGCGGCCCGCGACTTTTGGCGATCGCGAGCGGAAGGTGCAGTATTTGGCAAACCTGCCGCGTCAAAGACAATACCCGTGCCGTCAGGATTGTTCCCTCCTTGTTCGACCATGTTTGCGAGATTGTTGCTTGCTGGCGGAGCTAGATACGGGCCATCGATGCGTCCAGGATGGGAACGTGGGACGGTAAACTGGTTGGTTGGACGAAGCAGATCCCGGAGAAGATTGATAGTTGTACGACGCAGGATTCGAGATGGCCGTTACGCCAGCGGAAGTGGACGCTGGATCGGGTGCACGACGGTGTAACGTCAGAACAGACCGATACTGTACGCGATCGACGCGACGGCCACCCACGGACCCGAATAGTCGTTATATGCGGACTGGTAGGGAGTCCAAGGCGAGGTGCATGACGTGCATGACTCGTACCCAGAGGCAGCATATGAACCTATGTGTCAGATGTGATCGTGAGCCGGTAGTCCAATCAGAGCACCCGTGTCGATCGGCGGCAAACATACTGCTGTTCGTCGCCGGAGCGCCTGCGATTCGGGAGGTGGTTAAGTTGATTGGATTGACTCGTCATGATAGGAGCAGCAGAAGTATGACTAATCCGGTGTTTCGAAGTGGGCGTTCGTTTCAGACTGTCGCAAGACGGATGCTCATTGTATAGTTCGTTACTTCGTATACGTAGTAGGGGGCGATTGGGCAAAGCAGAAGAATGGGCGGTATGCGCGAGCGCGACGCGTCGCCGCCATCTCCAGCGTCTCCGGAGTCGTGACGCGTCGACGTCCCGGCCATCCCGGCCCCAATTGTTCCGCGCGACCCGTGCCGAATCACGTGTTCGAGGTAGAGCGCCTGTTCAGCTTGCAGAGGACAACAATAACTCTCGAAAAATCTCCAAAAATCCGAATACACTATTGTTCGCTGACTGCGCCTTTGTTCCCAGGTCTTCGATGGAGTTGTAGTGGGAGTGAACGTCTCGGCAACTCGACATCGAGGAGGGCATACCTGACCTGGGCCTAATTTGCTACCTGTGGTAGCAAGGTTGCAACCCGCCAGGCTTGTGGCTTGGAAGGCGCGTGGGAGGGCGCTGCGCGCGCGCCTGTTGAGGCGTACTTTTTATGTCTGCCCGAGGTGCGTAAGCAGCTTCCGAGGCGCGCAAATCGTAAAGAGCGGGGAGTGCGGGGTTCGGAATTTAGCTATGAAAATTGAAAAAATCAAAATTATTTTTCTGATTTTCTTTTTATTTTTGGAAAAATGCCAAAAAGCGCGCAGATTGAGTAGATTGCGCGCGCATGAGTGCGCTGGAGCGCGTGTAATACCCCCTCCGTGCGCGGATACGGTGGGGCGAGCGAGTCTAACAGCGAGCGAAACGCGCGTGGACCGCCAATAGGGGCCAGAAACAGATGTTTTTCCTGAAAAGCGCGCAACTCCGACGGATTCAGAGCGCGTTAGAGACCAAAAGTGCGTCCAAGGGATGCAAAGCTGTGAATGACGCGCGTATGAAGGCCCAATGGCGCGCAATTGCACGATTTTCGGCGCGCGCACAAACGAGTCGTAACGCGCAAATGGCCCCGGGCGCGCAGATCCATTTGTTGCCCAAACGGCGGCCCATATGCGCGCCAGTCGCAGAAGCATCACTGGCCGTGGTCGCGCCGGCGCCGTGCATGACGATCTGTCGCTGCTGCTGGTGAAGCAGGTCCGCGTCAAGTTGAAGGAGGAAAGGGAAGAAGAAGACACGCGATTGTCAGGTGGTTGGCGGTGTGACATGTGCTGGGTAGGTTGGTGGTCGTCGTACCCGTATCGAACCGAAGGCGCCGTCGTGCCCGAGCCCAGAGCGCCTCCGTGGTGATGTCCAAAGTCGGCCGAGGATGCCGTCGTCGGAGTCGGAGTCGAGTCGGTTCGGGCTCGTTTTGAGCTCGGCGGTCCGCCAAGCACGGGGGTCGACGACACTACTCCTGCTCCTGCTCGACCAGAAGTGCTCGACTCGTGAAGCATCGCCATCGCCCCTGACCAATTGACCAATGACCGTCGTCGAGCTGAGAGCGAGCGGCTTCAGCTGGACGCTAAAGACCGGGCGGGCGGGCGGACTTTGGAACTCGGTGAATTGCGCGCAAGTCCCAATCGTCGTCTTCGCAAGTGCACCGAAAGGCAAGAGATACGAATCGGACGTGCAATGGAGTGGAACGAGATGAGGGGGGAAAAGGGGGGGAAGGGGGGGGGCACACTTGGAAAGAAGACAGACAGACTAACAGCACGTAGGTGACTCTCTTGGGAGGACGTGAGGCGAAAAGTGCGGAGCGAAAACCAAATCACCGAAGCCTGTCCAGGAGAATCTGGCTGAACTGGGGCTGAGCGGCTCGATAACCCCGCGGCGGTTTCCGGGACGGACGGGACCTGAATCCGACGTCTGATCTTCTTCCTACCCCTCAATTTGGCTGACGATTGGGCTCGTTACGAAAGACGACGCACGAGTCTACCGAGTCGTCCAATTGGTCGGATCGTTGCCCACCGCGCCGTTGCGGGCCTCTAGTTGATCGGATTAGTCAACTCTTTGCAGATTGGCCTCATCTTCGGCGAGCACATTGCCGAGCTCAAACGCCAACCAGGACCCACAAGGCGATCAAAAAACACAACGATTAGACAGGTGTCTGGGAAACCTCCTGGTTGTTTTCATTATTTTCAACTTGGGAAGGATTCGGGTCTATCAGAGAGAAACGGCCAGAAGAAGTAAAGACATAAGGTGCCACCCTGATTATCGGCGGACGAGAGAAGCGCCAGCGAGCATATCGGTGTCCTGCTGGCGCGGGGCGCGTAACCTTAAAAGCTTGTTCCGAGCTGATTCATTTTCACACGAACGCTTGGACCTCTACACCCGTTTCCAGCATGCACGAGAGGTGCATGTTTTGGAACATTTGTTCACTTTCGGGTTCACTAGAAATACTCGAGAACCGGGGGACCGTCAAGGCAGGGAACCCAAGAAACTACAGCACGAACTTTCCTCCGGCGCGTTGACATGCCGAAAACACTCTCGATACACATACCAAAAAAAAAAGGAAAATAGTGGTCAACAACGTTTGAAGACTCCAGAGTCACTCTTTTTCAGATATGTTAGGTACCGAGAACGTGACTATCGTCGAACGATGGAATAGGACCCAATCGCAGCATGGCACCGGAAGACGAGCCGGTGTGATGCATAGAAGGATTGGAGCCAGAAGCGCTTCATCTTTACCCATCGTATCATTTTCCTCGAGTGATCGCTCATCAGCGACAACAAGCGCTTGTTGAACCAGCCCACTTCAAAAATTCAAGCCAGAAGCAACGGTCCGGGGCGTGGGCGCCACGAGCGTTCGAGTGACCTTCGCCTGCATTAGAGTGATCGACCACTCGCGCGACGGTTTACTCGAGGCAAGTGCAACGACTCGAATGGGACCTCGTTGCTCGATGCACGACACGTTGTTGCTCGCAACGCAACGCAGCTCGTGCCCAGCAGAGGCCTAATAATAAATCGAGATCTGATCCACGTAATCTGATCAAGAAGCGTCGTCTGATCACGACTTGGAGGCGGTCGAGCAGACCTGCCTGAACGAGATGGGGCGTTTTCGATCACCGGTGAGGCTGCTCGGTCAAGTCGCCGACACCCGTCGTCGTCCTGAGGCCGTGTTTGTAAATGGCCGTATCGGTCCAAATCGACGTTTTTCTGTCTTACGAGCCCATAATGTTGGATTTCTACATCTTCTTTGATTCCAAGCACTGCGCACCGCCTATACACCTGTGCTTCAGAAACCACTCTTCAGTGAGGCGGGAACATCATTTACCCGCGCAAATTTATTTAGCCGCGCGCCTGCGTCTTTCTCTGTTTCTATTTTTATTTTTGTTCGTTAGATTTCGAAAACAGCATAACTACTGTATTGCCTAGAAGTCGTCGGAAAAGGCCGAACAGGTGCATTTAGGCACACTGACTAAGCCCGTCTCCGGAACATCGGCCTTTTAGCATCATTTTCATGCAGACGCAGCGTTTCACCACGTTCACGGTGCATTCGCAGCACACAGTCAAAGACTATCCCACTTACTTAATCAGGCCCGCAGAGATATCTTGGGAAGAGGCACTCGATAGCCCTACTAACATGTCCTGCTGCATACGATCTAAAGAGAATTGTCTCGGGGCTCCTCCAGCAACGCTTCACCGCTCATTGGTTGAGCGCGGATCAACAAGCGCCCACTCGGCCTCCGCCACGCAGTCTCAGAAGGATACTTTGCGTAAATTAAACCTACAACCTCGGTACCTTCCAGATTCCTCCCTCTATACCAAGAGTGATGACACCTTTCTTTGTTCTGCAATATTACCTTGCTTACCGACTTTGAAAGACCCAAGGACATGGGAGAGAACAAGGTGGACCTCTGTGAGGGCGAAATTGCGAAGCGGCGATCACAGGGCGAAGTCGACGAACGACGAAGAAAAGACGGTGAAGCGCTTGAGTTGAGTTGCAGGGGATAATGCAACTACAGTTGGTAGATAAGATGTGTACGAGATGGATCGGTAACTAGGCGAGGGGTTGATTCCAGTTAACGATGGCGAGAAAAAGCTAAAGAGAAAACGAGAGCTATCCGGGCGTAAGGCCATCTTGCGCGCGGATCCAAGGGTGACGTTGAGGTCGGAGCGAGACGGCCGCCTTACAACCTCCGCGGAGTTGCCTTGCGACGGGCTCATGGCAGCTGATGGTGAACTCCTTTGAAGCTGCGGAGCAACCACTTCACCCAGCTCTGACGACTTTCGAGTACAAACTCCTACTTGTATTCGCTAAAGGAGTCTGGATCGCGCTGAGCCACTTGATTGCGCTTCGGGAACCTTTAGCTGTCGAGTGGCGAGCGCGAGCGGTTGACGAGTACGGCAGGGGGTCTCAATCAAGCACCCTCCGAGTCAAATGTCTCAGGCTCAAGTCGAGAAAGTTTCCTGGTGCTCGTGAACGGGACTTAGGCTGAGGAATGATGCTGGAGGTTGCTGACCATGTTTGAGCCCAAAGATGCAACTTTTGCAATGTACGCAGCATCAACAACTCCGAAGTACGGCGGGCGCTGTTTCGGCGACAAATTGGCGAACCGTTGGCCAAACTGAATCTGAGACACACGCGGCGACCGCTGTTCGGATACCGCGAGACTGCTGCGGTGGAACAGCGCTGGCGCCGATGCGCAAGGAACCGTCGACACTGTGATAATTAATCCGCCCGGCCATCTAACACATTGAAATGCCGATCATGATTGTTTCAAGCTCAAAGGCCTCGCTTCGCCGCTGCCTTTCGTCGTAAAGGCGAGAGCTGCAGTGGGCCGAGACACTGCGAGCTACAGAGTCGATCTCGTGAGGCCAGCGGCCGACCAGGGAGTCGCGTGCTTGCTTCGACACTACACCAACTCTCTTAACCCGCCCAAGGTTCGACGAAGAGAGGTTACCCTCGTTTTGTGACAGCTGGGAAGTGGTCCCTCTGTTGCACTACTCACCCACCCCAGCTTCGACCGCCGACTCGGTCTCGAAGCTCACACGGCCGCGCCGCGCGCTCTTCGCTTACTTCCAGTCGTGGATCGCATTTGAGACGCACGAAGGCAGTTCGATATCTCGAAGGAGCGTTCAGACTGTAACGAAAAGGCTCACGACCTGTTCTTCACTTGATTCTCGCGTCTAAATCCTCGAAAAGACCGCTTTCTCTACGATGTAAGTGCAGTCTGTCCGTCTCGAACCTTGGCGCACGAGGTCCCTAATGAGATGAGCGCCGCCCGCGAGCGTCGAGGTTTGAGCCACCGAGTCTGCGATGCAAAGCACCACCGGACTTGAGTCTCGAGAGCTCGACCGCGCCCTCGGCTGCATACGAGATTTGTATTGTGCTCGAGTTGACGGAACATTTACTTTTTCTCGTTTTCAAAACTCGTCCATGTCCAGCAATGGTACTCTCGAGCGCTGTGCCGATGCCACCCTCGCGAGCTGGATCGCCGGAACAAGAGCTCCGCCGCTCGGCGGTACCTCGGACTTCGTTCTCCGCTCCTCGGGGCATCGCAATCGGAACGGTGGCGCACCAGCACGGTACGAATGATGACCCTGCATTGGTACCACTGCCTCCGTCACCCGAAGAGGCGGGATCATCTCCGTTCCTTCCTTCGAATCGACCTTTTCGGTCACGGAGACCGAGCCCTACGGGACCGATCGTGATTCCTCCGCGTGCGGTTTTGCAGGAGCCGTACTACGTCACGCCCTCTCCCATCCCCAGCGTATCGACATCCAGCTCGATCTGGCCACCTCCACCCCCAGCGTCGCAACCGCGTGGACCCCGTCTGGACGTGCCTGTCTCGAGTGTGCCTTTCAATCCAGGATGGACGACACCTTTTCCTTCCGTCCAACTGGAAGCCTCGCCTCCGCGACCGAAACGACCTGCAAGACCTGACGAAGCCTTGATGTTTGCTTCGCCACTCCCTTTTCCTGGCTACGAGCAGCTGATGCAATCACCGACTTCGGACACCACCGCCGTCCACGGCGGGATCCGCGAGCGCGTTGACCTCTCCACATTTCTGCACGAAACGACGCACGCTGCCTCCCCATCGGTGGCTGCTCGATCTCCCATCTCCCCCATTAGCTCGACGCACTCGTTCGGTCGGGTATCGCCATCGAAGCGTCGAAAACCTGTGCCCAAATACGAATCTTCGCCCGTGCGCCGAGGTCCAGCTTCACCCAGGGGCGCTCCGCCACCGACGTCGCCGGCTCGTAGTGCGAGGGGTCAGGGAATTCCAGCGACACCGAATAGACTCAGCATTGGAGGATTCGAAGCTCTTCTCGCGCGTGGAGTACCTCCTGTCTCCTCATTCGTGGGCGCCGGGCGTAAACGAGGACTGGGGGATGTCGACGAGGAAGATCTCGCGGCGCCGCGACACCGTAGCGCATTCGCGACCGATGAGTCGCCCAAGGACGGCAAGCGAAGGGCTACTTTTCACGGGGATGGCATCGGGTTCGAAATGGACCCTGACGATAATACAAATACGCATACTTCGGGGCTGATAGGGTCGCGCAAGACTGACAACAAGACCTTTTCGTGGTCCGAAAAGCTGCGACAAAGTCCCTGGATTCCCGCATGGACGGCTCGGAAAGACACAACCGGTCGACGGGCTTCTCGCGAGAATGTTTCCCGTGACGTCGGCATCGCCCCCGTTTTGGCCACGAGCGACAACCCCGGCTCAATACAAGTCATCTCTCACAACACATGGAAAAAACAAGCACCTTCGACAGCAGCCAAGGTGAACCGCAACTTTGTCTCGCTACCACTGCACAACACGCCGCAACAAAGTGGTGGCATGAGACGTCGAAGCAGTGCTGTACATCGAGAAGAAGAAAAAGCCAACAAGGGCCTGGGAGAGGTGATCGTGATGCCGGGCTCGTGGGAAAACGAGAGTATCTACGCTCCCGAGCCGCAACGCGAGCTAATTCTGCATCCTATGCGGATCAAGATGAGCGCACTCGACTATCGAAACCGACTTATGCGACTAGTCTATCTCTTTTACTCGCTGCTCATCGTATTCCCCATTCCAGCGACCCTCTTCCTCGACTACAACGTCATCTACGCGCTCGTGCAGATTGCCCTGTCGCCTTCCTTACCGACTGCGTCCGTTTTGACTCGACGGGATCTCGTCGGTGTGCCTACGCTAAGGTCGAGCACTCCCTGGTGGATTGCGACGGGACTATACGCGGGGTGCACTATGCTCTGGATTTTTGTCGTATGCATCTGGTTGGGCTTTGTTCGGGGATACGTGCGGCACTGGCACAGGGGTGATGTGGCGATCACCAAAGTGTATCAAAACTTGACGTGAGTGATGCGTTTTTCAGGCGATGTAGGACGGCGCTAATGAACTGACTACCCCCATTCAACAGCTCCTTCCACTCTGCATCTTTATCATCCTTCTCGACCTTCTCGATGTTGTGGCGTGTTCGTCTCGCCCCATTGCTGCGCTCGAGTATCTTGTCCAAGTCGGTCGTGGGGAATCGGCGATCGGATTGGTTCATTGAGACGTGCCACTACTACCGTCAAGGTGAGCATCGCTGTTCCATCGAACACCTGGAAGGTATGGAGCTGACCTGAGTATCGCTCGTCGACCTAGGCTGGCCGACACTCTTGCTTCTGGCACCGAGAGCCGGACTCTCGCTGGCGCTCCTCCTCCTTTTCGGCACGACGGCATACGGCTCTGCGAGCGCAGTAGCTTCGAGTCGAGACACGGCCTACTTCAACCGTGATGGAACATTGACTTCATTCTCGGTCGGATTCCTGATGGCGTAAGTTCACAGTTCTTCTCACATTCGATAGCTCGAGAACGAAATTTGACCTCTCGCCAATCTGTCTACAGTAACCTCGTTTGGGCCGCCTGGCACCTACTCTTGTGGTCCCTAGCCGTCGTCGGCATTGGCCTCTACAAGCTCTTCCCGTCGTCGTCGCATCCTTTCACGGCGGCCTCCGACTCATCTCTCCTGGACCTCACTCGTACGGTATCGTCCGACTCGGGCCAGCCCTCCGATTGGCGCTCTCGACGGGACCGGCGATTGCGCGCAGCGATCTTGTTGTGCCTCCCCCGCTCGAGTCGATCGTTCTCATCACTTTCTGCAAGGCATACCTCCGAATCCAAGGGCGGGCCCTTTCATGCCAAGTCCATTTCGTCACCCGAGTTGCTCCAAGCGCCTCCCCGACCCGCACCGCTTGGACTCGCTCCCCAAAGTGTCCGTGTGGCGAAGCGCGACGAACGAGCTGGATCCACAGCTGGGAAGGAGAAGGAGAACCGTACGATGCATATGGACGCCACGCAGAGGCAAAAGATGGCTGACCTGGATTACGAGCGTCGTAAGCTCGCGCGTGACGATGCTGCGGCGACACTGTCGGGTCAGCAGCCCATGGCTTCCTCGCCTCCTGGCGTGCGTTTCCCTTACGTCCTTCCCACACCTCGCATCAGCGAGACGCCTTTCATGAGCCGCGAGATGAATACATTCAGCGACGAAGCTGTTCGCGTCCCGTTGCCCGAAACGAGTCCAGAGCCAACGACGAGGGGCATCTCGAGCCCTCTTGGCCTGGTCAGCCCTTCGACGCGACAAAGACGGTTCGCTGCGCGATCGCCGGCCGCTCCCCAGCTGCGACTCGACCTCAGTGCTGTGGCGGATGAGTCGAACCTTCTCCGCCCTCCACTCAAATCGCACTTTTCTCTCGCCTCGGACCTGACGGGCGTCGCCAAAACCTCTTCACCTACGACCCCGGGTGGTGTGGACTTTTTCACAGGGCCTCCGGCGACGATGCGACTCGCCGAGTCGGAAGCGACCCGACCCTCGGCAGGTTAGTCCCACCCTCACCGTTCGCATTGCACTCCCCTCCCTCTTTTCCTTCCTCGGCCACTGACCCAGCGACGTCCCCGATCGACGTCTCCCGCACCCCCAACCTCAGCGGTGTTGGCGAGGGAGAAGACTGGAATGCCGCAGCAGCGACGACGATGCACGTTCGGGAACTACAAGCGACGCGCAACCTGACGGACACGGTTATTGAGCGTCGACGCATCTCCGAGCGCCTGCTCCTAGAAGTGCAAAGGCTCGGCGAGGCGGAGGAAGCTGTCCGACGCGAGGAGCGTCGACTTGCGTCGTTGAGGCGTATCGGCGAGGTTTCGTCGGCGGGGATCATGCAGACTGGCCTCGGGGTTACGATTCAATCCCCTTCCATCGCTAGTACCCGAGATGCGTCATCACCCGTGCAGCAAGAACGATCGCCGGCCCTACCATTCACTCCGCAACTTGGTTCTCTCGAGGTTACGCCTCGCATGTCGGAGATGGCGTCAAACAATGATCCTTCTCAAGCGCTGCTCCCGCCGTTTCGTTTTTCCTATAGCTCCCCCGATACGACTCAAGCCGGTCTAGCGATCGACACGGACCCGGACCCTGGACCTGCAACAGGTGACGACTCGTCCAGGTCTCTGAACCCCGCCGCGGCACTCTTGACGACGGCGACGATCAGCGAAGCCAAGCCGGTGTAGACCGCTACAACGTCGGTACCAGCGTCGCTCCACGGCCATCCCCGCCCTCTCTCGGCGGAAGGTCCCCTTACGCCTTACCTCAAGCTTCGACAAGCACGGGCACGTTCGGCATCGCCAAGTCTCGCGAGTCGAGGATCAACACTGACGGAGGAGTAGGCGAACCGATCCCCGAAGTGCCAGAGACGGGCCCTTCTTCTTCGTCATAGACACTATTACTTTCTCTTCTTCACCTATACCCCATTTTTACTCGCTTTGCCCTGCCTCTTCTTCGCTCCACATTATACGGCCGGAACGAATAATATATGCCTTTATTCTTTGGACTCTCTGGTTCTCTTTTCATATCTCCTCTCTCCTCCAAGTAGTCGAGGTTTGACGTAGTGCTTCATCATCATGTAACCTGAATGACATCTCGCGCACGTATTGGCCCCAGCGCGAGCTCGTTTTTTTTGAAGAGTGCTGAGAATCTGAATTGCAAATGATCTGACAAACAACTACGACTGACCCAACAACTAGGACCCGAAAGTACTCAGACCAAAAAGTCGGCGACGCGTTTCGTCGTCCTGACGGCATTGGAGAACCCTTCATGGAAACGGTAGACGGCCTTGATCGCTCGTGGTTGGACGACAAAGTTGACTGGTTAATATGAAGGCACGTGAAGTGTGTTAGTGATCGAATATGGGGGGGCAGAGTGTGGGAAAGGAAGGAATTTTACCCTGCGGACCTTCCGAAGCGGCGACGGGTTTGGCCACGATGGCCCGACCGAAGAAATCGACGGCTTCCTTCACGCCCGAAGCGGCACCGTTCGCAGCATTTGGTTTTCTGAAGTCGCGCCCCAGAGAGATGAACGTTTCAGCCCCCGAAACAATCCTATGCGACTTGTGCAAAGCACTCACACGTTGTAAGCCGCCAGGATATCTCCAGCCGTCGTCTTGGTCGCCGCGGCGGCACCGTGCCTCTCGCTCCTCCGAATGACCTCGGCTTCCATCTCTCTCGTGACGAGATGTCGAACGGCATACCTCGACGCCGCGATATCGGTCGCTCGCTTCCCTTCAAAATGAACAAAGACGTCGATGGGTCTGCTCGTGGCGCCGAGAGCGGTCAGCCTATCGCAATGACCAAAGCCGGACCAAAGCGAGCTCATCCGAACTCACGGTTCCAACTTGTACATCAACTGCCCCTCCTCATTCTTATCCTGCACGAACGCCAAACCTAAAGCCAACATCGTATTGACCAAGTTGATCAACACGATCCTATCCTCGGCCTTGATCAATTGGCTATTGATGGGTTTCAATTGGGGGGAGAGGATGCGATTGAGGAGAGGGAGTAGTTCGGCGGATACGTTGGGGCCTGTGAAGAGCGATTTGAGGCCTTGGGGCAGTTGCGAGGAGAAGGTTTGCACAATCTCTTGGTGCGCGATGCGTTTGAGGTAGGCCTGCGAAAGAAAGAGTCGGTTCCCAGAATTATCAGCGATGATGCGCAGCGAACGGTAAAACGGAAAAACGTACCTCGTAATCGGCTTTGGGGAACTCGAGCGGGATCGTCGAATGACTACTAAACAACTTGTACCACGGCGCAAATGCATACGGCACGTAACCCAACAACTCGTAATCCCGATCAGACCTCAGCCTCCCATCCAAACGATCATACAAGAAGAGCCAATCCAGCGCCTCGTTGATCCTCGGCCAGGTGTCGGTCAATTGTTTCGCGCTGAGATAATTCTCGAAACATCCTTGCGAGATCTTTTCGTATTCACCACAGGTTTGGACGTCGCGTGTGATACGGTTGACGAACCGATCATCGGAATTGCCCCCACCCTTTTTGCGAGGAGGTTTCTTAAACAGCCGGTTGATGACTTGGGTCGCCGAAGTACCCGTGTCTTTGAGGCCTACGATCGTCGATCGGATCGCTTCCTCATCGACGTGCGTACTTCGCCGTTTGATGAACTGTGGATACAAAAGACCTCTCGACTTCAGCCATCCTATCTCGCGAAGAGCACACCGACGTGTCGAGTTCCCATGCCACCTACCTGTAAAGTATTGAGACAACTCCTCAGATCCCCCTCTGCGACCTCGGCCAACATGGTCAAGTTCTTCGAATCGGCGCCGAGACCTTCCTCGTCGCAGATCGTCCTCAAGCGCTTGACTAGCATCGTGTTCGTCGGTGCCGAGAAACGCACGATCTTGGCCATTGGTCGAAGAGGACGTAGAGTTGGTGCGTAGCTGAGCGAGTACAACTGCATAATCAGTGCCTACGAGTTTCAGAAGGTTTGGTTGAGATACGCACAGGTCATTGCAGATGCAAATGATGGGTCGCAGCAGCGGCCGATCCTTTTTACCCTTTCCTCGGTATTTCCTGTTCGAGCTCCCCTCATTGACCAACTTGACCAAAGTCCTGACGAAGCTCTATGCCGACGCAAAACACCAAGATTCAGCACTCATTCGTAACGGCGTTGGACTGCCCCCACTTCACCGAACACTCACCGACTCGCCCCCACCTCCCGCCCCATCCACCTCATCGATAATTACACAAGTCGGTTTATTCCCCTTCAACCTTCCATCCATCGTCAATGCCGTACTCTCCAATGCGTTCCGAATGCGATCCTCGACCACTTTACCCGTTCGATCGTCCGAGGCGTTGACTTCGAGGACTTGGTAACCCGCTTGTTGGGCCAGGACGTAGGCCAGGGTCGTTTTTCCCAATCCGGGTGGTCCGCATAGGAGCATGACCTAGTGACAAAAAAAAGGGGGGGGGGGGGGGGGCGCGGATCAGAAAACCCTCTCAACCTCTCCCTAACGTCAGGCAAACACCACTCACCTTCTCCTGCGGTCTCCCATAAGGGTCCGAATACACCATCCCACCCTCCCCCACACCCCCATCCTTTCCTGCCCCTGCCCCTCCAAAACCTCCTTCCCTAGCCCTCTTCTTCCTCCTCTCCCTCCTCAGCTCGGCAGCAGCGTTGTTTTTGCCCTGGTGGTTCTTGAATACGCATTGGTCCCATTCTTTGAGCCATAGGAGGGCCGAACGGTGGATGCGCTGTTGGGAAAAGGTCGAGCTCATGCTAAAGTGAGTGCATGTCCAAAAGCACGCGTGGTCTTGAGGGACTCGCCTCATCGCCCAACAGATCGGTGAACCTCTTGGGTTTATACCGATCGGTCCAAAGTGTCGTCTCGGGTGAATTCATCCCAACGTCGTCCTTGACCAGATGCGCATTCGTACTATACCAACCACGAGCAACGGACCAACACACATCAGCATCTTCAACTCCATCCCGCCTCGACCGAGAAGCAACGCACGCATCAGCCTCGAATTGCTTGCGCGCCAAGATATGCTCCTGCTGAATTTGTTCGACCATACGATGGTACGGCGTTTCGAGCATCGAATGTGCCAATCTCTCCAGCGCTTCGGCATCTTCCTTCTGTTGAACGAACACCAACATTTCCCGCTCGGTCTGTCAGCACGCTCTCCCCGACCGCCTCGAAAATGATCCGAAAATTTGCTGCTCATCTGCGGTGGAAACGAACCTTGGCCTGCGTCGTATACTGATACATCTCCAACTTTTTCCTCCTCCCGAACCTGACCGTCTTGCCGTCCAACGTCGTTGCTGAAACAGGCACGGTCTCGAGGTAGCCGGGTTTTGAGAGGGAGAGGTTGAGGTTGGTCAGATCGGAGAAGGGGGTCGTGTAGTCGTGGGTTGATGAGGTGGTGCGTGAGGCGATAGGAAGGGCTGAGACGGCGGGCGGAGATGAGGTGCTGGATGGGTAAGCTGCTGTCGAATGAAAAGATAGCGGGATCAGCTTGGCTTCCCCTCAAGCGTACAACGTACAACCAAGTCGCTGCAGTCGCTGCACGGCACTGACCGGCTGCTCGACCCAATCCGAACTCCCCGACCGCCTCGACCTCATCCTCATCCATCGCACCAAAGCCGTCCTCCTCTTCAAACACAGTCGCCTTCCCCTTTCCCCAACTCGAACGTGCGCCCACTCCCATCTGTAAACACTGCTGCCCAATCCCAATCCCAATCCCATTTCCCTTCGTAGCGTCCTCCGAGCGTACTCGATCGAGCTCGTTCCCGTCGGACGCGTCGACGCGCGTCTCGTTCCATGACCAAGTCGATGATCCACTGGCCACCACCGTTCGACTCGCCCTGGGTCTTTGTTGTTCCTCTTCTTCGACTTCAGCCATAGCGATCGCGTCTTCGAAATCGGGATCGGGTTCAAAGATCATGTCGACGCCTGTTTTTGTTGAGGGGTCGTAGAAATCGGGCGAGGAGATAAGGATGGAGGCGAAACTCGATCGCGAGTCACGACGCGTCGAGTTTAAGACTTGGCGCGCGCGCACGGACCCTCATCCAGCTCGACCACCCACCTCCAGAATGGACAGGTTGATCACAAACCAGGAGAATCGAGAACATCTCCAATTACACCAAGAAGAAAATACACTACCCAGGAACAGACCTCCCCAACGACGCCCAACCTAAATCGTCAACCCCGCCATCGCCGCGGCCTGCCTCGTCTGCTCCTGCTGCCGCTGCTGCTGCTGTTGCTGATCACCTCCCTCGAAAGACACTCGGATACTAGGTTCTTCACCACCACCACCACCTTGTGCATGTTCTTGATCCAATTGAGCCTGGGCTAGATCGCGGGCTTTTTGGATGGCTAGAGATCGCGCGCTCATCCGATGGGAAATGTATTCCTGACCGATGATTCTGCACCAATTCTCAACGAACTTGTCAATGACGAACCGGTCCGGAACACACACAAAAAAAAAACAAGTGGATGCACTCACTCGACCGATCTCCTTATCACCTCAACCATCACATCCTCGACCCACTCGTTCTCCTCGAAAGGGATGTCCAACCAATTCGCCGGTAAGCTCTGACTCAAACTGACGTGCTTCAACCCGTGCGTGGGGTCGTTCAAGACCAAGAGGAAGAAGAGCGCCTTTGCTGATGAGGTTGTGACAGAGCCTTCGGTTGGTGAGATGGTCGTAAGAGAAGGAGGGAGGAAAGGGATCGGTGCGAGACAGGGTTGAATGCGCATGTAGATGGGACAGGTCGTAACGGGGATGGTGATGCCCCCCTCTGCGGCATTCGAGTTGTTCGCATTCGGAGCAGATGAAGGCTTGAACGTCGTCTTGATCAATTGGTCCAAATTGGCCTGTGAGACTTCCACACCGTCAGGAACTGCAGACACTGTGCAGGTTCAAAGCGTCGGCTCCTGAGGATGCTACGGAATGAGAACTCACCTCGGCCAGTTTCCAGGCCGCTTCAAGCCCTTCGACGAGGTTGAGATCGCGTTCCTCGTCGTTGGACTCGGAGTGGCGTTGCGTTCCTTGATCGCCCTTGTTGACAATCAAGGTCCCTCCTTCGACTTGCTCCATGACCTGACGACACAAGGCATCAGGTCCGAAGTTCAATCGCCTGGACCGATCCTCGCGCACTCACTTTGGACAAACTACTGTACACCAACTGCTCGACGCCATCGTACCCAATCATATCATGGCTCAAGCTAACCTTCAACAGCTCATGTTCGGCAATTGGCGGCGCGACCGCATTGATCAAATCCGTCAGGCTCTTCAACGTCGAACTTTTGAGGTCTTTACCTAATTGATCGAAATGAACGTTCGAGGCGAGGCCCATGACTTTTTTCGCTTGTTCGTTCTCGCCGAGGGCTTTGATCAGTCCTCCGGGTAGGGAGGAGAGTCCACCTTCTTTGGCTTGTTGGGTCGCGGATAGGACTTGTTCCTCTGCGACGGTGCGAGCGTGGGCGACGACGTGTGAAGCTTGTTGCACCACGTTCGACGCCTGGGACCACATCGAGGACCAGCCCCACCCTCCAGCATTGTTGTTCGCTGCCGCTCCGTCGTTCGAGCTGGGCGCTGTCGCATGGGTCGTGGTAAATGAAGACAGATTCTGTTGATGGGTCGGAGGCGAAGTGCTCAACGCATTCGAGCTATTGGACGCCGGAATACGGGTCGACCTAACGCTATCGGTGCTCCTCCTAGGTGGTGGCGCGGACGAAGCGGTGGACTGAATGCTCGTCCTACTCGTACTACGACTCAAAGATGATGGCGCGGGTCCACCTCCCGTCGTTCGAGGTGCGGGCAAAGGCCTCGCCTGTACGGGATGGGTCGGGGTCGAGGAACGTTGGGTGATCTCGTCGAGAAAGTCGAGGACGGATTGGGCTTCGGTCGCGTTGCTGTTGGCCGTCGCGGGGGTGGCTGTCGACGAGGAGGCTGGGTTCGCAGAGGAAGGAGCGGTGGCTGCGTTGCCCGGAGTTCCGGTCGAGATGCTCAAAGAAGAATTGTTCTGGGATGCGCGGAGTGAGCCCTGTGGTGGGGGTGCTCCTGCTGCTGCTCCGGTCGCGCCTCGGGTGTTGGTCGAGTTGGAGAGCGTGCGCGCGGTGGCCGTACGCGAATTGGCCGACGAAGCCAGCACCGACGGAGCGGAAGCACGAACCGACCCCGAGCTAGTCGTACTAGTCGTACTAGTCGTCGGCTTGGGGTTGGAATAGTCGTCGAGCGATTCGAGGAACTGCAACACGTCGTCCCTGCGCGGTGGGAAGAGCCACGCACGAGCCAAGTGGGGGGGGCGGTCGTGGAGGTGGCGCTCGTCCAAGCGTCAGCGAACGTGGTCAGCGTGTACACGTCGCCGCGTGTTCTCCTACCTCGCATGTCCTCCACCACTCGAGGGGGCCCCTGTTCGGGAAGACGACGTGGGTCTGTTGGTGCTGCTGTTGAGGTTCGACATGGCTGTCTGTCTTGCTGCGCGTTTCAAAGTGTGTGCACGCGGGCCAAGACAGAGTCGCCGCGCGCGGGGGCACGTCGTGCACCGGGCCCTCACTGGTTACAGCTGGTTACTAGGTCAAATCAGCTTTACATAGATAGAAACGGGAGCTTGCAAAAAAGTCCGTTTTCAGTCGCACGCCGGCCCATCGCTCGCAAAAACGACGGCCACACCTTGAACGATGTGATGGCTATTATCATACACTGCACTATGCTCATGCTCTACTTGTCCCGCTTGGCCACCGCGAAATGAGCCGCCGGTTTATTCCTCCCCGAAGCCAAAGGTCGAGCGAGCGTAGCTGTGTGCAAGACACACAATGCTGACTCATCAGTTTCTCGATCCCACTCCACAAGTAGAGCTCGATCTCACTCACGAGCCTTCCTCGTCCCCTCGGCCTGCAGCAACAACTGCCTCTTCTTATTCCTCCGCATCTCGTGCTCGCTCACCTCCTTGGCCCCATCATCCATCCCCAAACCCAGTAGCATCTTGCTCTCCTTGCTCATCCCTTTCTTGCCGTCCTTTCTTCGTTTTCGAGAATCCTCGGGTATGGGACGGGGTTTACCTTGGTCCAAGACGGCAACTTTACGTTTGGTCGAGTAGAGACGCGAGGTGAGGAATTTGGCCGCCGAGGTGTGCGAGGGAAGGGCGGTGGTGGCGAGGGAGGCGGGTGTCCGACTTGTTGTGACCAAATGTTGGATCGTCACCTCACTGAATTAAAGGATCAAGCACGAATCAGCGTTTCTGATAGTACGAGCTCATTTCCAGGTCACCGTGTCCCAACGCACCCGACCTGTCGACTCCCCCCCTCTTTCACTTCCCTCTCCCTCTCCTCCTTTCTCTCCCTCGCCAACCTCTTCTCCTCCTTTGCCCTCAACTTTGCCCCTCTCTTCCCTTCCCCCGGTCCAACTTGAGGTGCAGGTTTGTACAATTCACCCGCTTGAGCGAACAGGCTCGGGTCAAGGTAAGAATGTTTTGCCTGGGGGACGGAGGAGGAGGAAGTCGAGGCTTGTGGTGACAAAGGTTCTTCTTGCTCGTGTTCGGGAACATCTTTTTCCTCTGAAGCGAATTCATCCTCTTTCTCGACTTGTTCCTGCTTCAGTCGTGACAACTTGGCCGCCTTCAATTTGCGATCGCGTTCCTGATTCTTCTTCCTCTGTTGTTCCTTCGCACTGTCAAAAGTTGCGCGAGGTCGTAATCCGGTACAGCCCTCAGTTCAGTGGAAAAAAGGGGTTCCGTGTAAGATCATCAAATCCAGACTGACCTCCTCCCCCTCTCTCCCTCCTGGCGTTGCTGCTCCAATCGGATCGACTTGGCCGTCGACAACGATACCTCCTCGGGCGCTTCATCGTCCGAACTGGCATCGGAGTCGTCCGAGTCGGATTGAGATAGTGTCGGTGGTTGAGGGTGCCGGCTGATTGGTGCCATGAGTCGAGGTTGTAGTGGGTTGTGGTATGCGGAGGATGAGAGCGCGCGAGGACGGGATTGGCGAGGTGGCTGCGAAGCTCAATAACGGCGCTTACGATCGGAGGCTATGTCTAATCCCGTGGAATACTCGCGCAAGTCGGCTACATACTAAAAGCCAAGGAACGGTCCCGAGCGGGCTTCAAGGGCTGCATGTGAATTTGACTAACTAAGTAACTGACTCCTCTGTGATGACAATCGAGCATTGTTTTTTTTTTCCGACGAAATGACTTGGGATTTTTTTTCTCTTTCCGGCGGTCGACAAGATTGTACGGGATCCACACGCTAGTACCAGAGTCTCCAAGTGTACTTCAAGTCATTCCGAGCCCTCGACCAAACTTTGTGGGGGTGGTCCTTCCACGCTCAAACCGGCGATCGAGCAACAACAACGGACTTTACTCTCAATCTCCGATCCCCTTGGATTCTCCACTCGAGAGAGAGAGAGAGAGCCATACTCGAGACGTAACATCTCCATCCGGAGCGCAGATCACGTGAGCGCGCTTCCCTTCCGATCGCCGAGGACTCGCGCGCGCGCGATGATTGAAGCGAGCGCTCGTTGTTTCCTCCCTCACACCCACCTTCCAACAACATCGCACTTTCCACCGGAACCCCCGTGACGCAATCATGATTGTACGAAGTACAACCCACAAGGCCTTGTACCTGAGATCAGGTGAATAGATTCCTTCCCTGGCAAAGATCCTCCCCCGCTCGCCTCATGGGGAGTGTCTTGCACTTCGCTTGCGTCGCCGTCAGCTACTACCTCGAGTCCGCTAAAAGCATAACAAAAATTTTCTGCCATCCAGCTACACCAATTCGCGCATCTTTTCCATCGAGCACACTAGATCGCTCGTCCTCCTCAAATCGGCTTGGATCGCACCGAACCTTGGGGTTCACATCTTCGAGCACGCCGGTAGTAGTAGTAGAGCGATCGAGCTGGCGTGAATACAGTTCGAGTTCCTCGTCAGCTAGCAGCGTGGTTGGTGATGGGAGGAAGAACTTGAACGAGCAGCAACATCGAGCGGATGCACTGTCGTCTGCCTTCATCAACGCCTCGATGCCTTCCACGGACACCAACGGGCCCTCAGCCTCACCCCCATCCGAAGAATCAGCCGAAGCCGAAGCCGAGCCGGCTCTTCACTCGAGCTCGTCCTTCCTCGCCGCCCAAGCCGAACTCGAAGAAGAGCGCGAAGTCGAAGAAATTGGCGAACGTCTCAAGGCTCAGAAGAAACTCGAGGCGAAAATTCAAGGTCAACTCGAAGCTTGGGATGGGGAGGAGACGAGGGAGAGGATGATCAGGAGGATATTGCAGGATCAGTATAAGCCTTTGAGGGTCAAGGTGAGTCATAACGGTCTAAAATTGGCGCTGTGCAATTGAATAGAGTGCTTTTTCGGTCACGAGCAGGGACACAAGAAATCGATTACCGGTGCGCCGGCAGTCGTTCATCCTTCCGTGTTCGCTTCCGAGAACCCGTCCTCCAACTTGATCCCGACTGGCACGACCCCGAACCAAGAGGATGCCCCCACATCTCGGCCGAAGAAACCCTGGGAATACGAATACAAAGCCCCCGCCTCGCACGGGACGTCGTACACGCACCCTCAATCTACACGTTCCTCGCTGCTGATCCGGACCGGTCCTTCCAAGACGACGCCATCGCAACGCCTTGCTTCAGCACGCGAGAAAACGATGGATTATACGTTTGGAGTGGGCTTCAGTTCCCCCGAGGGTGGTAGAACGCGAGTGATGGTCCCTTCGTTCGACGCCGAATTCGGAGCGGCTTCAACTAAAAAAGGTGGAGATAGCCTTCGGGCTTGGGAAGGCTTCGTGGAGGATAAGGTCAATCAAGCGATTCGGAATGGGTTGTTCAAGGATTTGAAAGGTCGTGGCAAACCATTGAAGGTCGACGAGGCGGAGAGTAATCCTTTTTTACCTATTGAGGATCGATTGATTAATCGTGTGGTGAAAGGGCAAGGGGCGATGCCACCTTGGATTGAGATGCAGCAAGGTCGGTCAGAACGGCAAGGGATCCGAGGGGGAATTCGTTTGGACTGAATTGATTCTGTGATTTGTGACAGAATTGCAACTCAACCTTTCGGCCTTCCGGAATGAACTTCGATCTGCGTACACGCGGCGAGTGACTCGCATGCTCTCCCTTCCTGGAAACTTGTCCCGCTCGAGCGTGGCGAGTGTGCTCAATGATAGTCATCGTGACGTTGAATGGGAAGAAAGGGAACGATCTTACCACCTCGCTTCGATCGGTTCTCTGAACGCGCTCACGAGGCGCTTCAACATCGTGGCGCCTTACACCGCTCGACGAGGTTTACTCGACCTCGAAAGGGAATTGGAAGCTTGTCGGAGGTATTGCAAGCCTTGGATCGCGGACGAGTTGGTCAAACGGATCGAAGGCAGGTCAGAGATGGTTCTGAAGGGGGAAGAAGGTGGGGGTAAGGGGTTGGGCAGGCAAGAGGGTGGGCAGGTGAAGGATCGGGGAAAGGTCGAGGAAAGGTTTTGGCCAGCGCTGAGGAGAGGGGTCTGGGAGTTGCTGGGGATTGGGGGCGCTGCGAAGCAGGGGGAACCCCAAAAGTAGGAGTTGATGCGTGAATTCTGATGTTGTAGCATACATTTTGAGAGATGACCATCGCCGACGTTGGGTCGCTTTTTCTTGAGTGGCGTCGATTGCGCATTAGAGAAAAGCTTTACCCCATTACGCGCTCACTCTTCCCCCGCGGCGCGCGCGGTCTCGAGCGGTGCGGACTTGTTCTGGGGGCGCCGATTCGTGGCCTCTAGTCGTCCTCGCTTTCCCCCCTATAGACGCCATCTGCCACCCCCGCTCGCTTCTCGTCATCAAAAAATGTAGGTCGTGTCTGCCACTCCACTCCCGATCGAATGCATGAATGAATGAATGCTGACGGGCGTGATCTCTCTCTGCTCTGGCGACGACGCTGCTGCTGCTGCTGCTGCTGCTGCTGCTGTGCGTTCGACGATGGATGACGCTCCCTCACTCACCGGGTGCGACGATCGGCGCTGTGGCCACTGTGCACGTTGGATGTATGCTCCACCTCGATCACACCACACGCCTATCAGGGCTGCCGAAATGCCCACGTTCAAGCTCGTTCTCGGTGAGTTGTGGGAGCTCGTACGCTCGTGGCTGTGCTCATCCAACGCTTTGAACGCTGGCTGCGGTCTGCGCTGTTGGGCCTTCGTCGCACCCCCCCACGCCTAGCCGTCGCCCGGCCTCGCCTCGCCTCGCCTCGCCTCGCCTCGCCCCGGTGTGCAGTATCACTTTACCACGCTACCTACTCCTCGCACCCTCCATTTCGATCGATTCCCCCGTTTCATCCTTGGCCACCCTCACTGACCACCTGTACCCCATCTCCCTCCGGCAGTCGGTGACGGTGGAACGGGAAAGACCACCTTTGTCAAGCGCGTACGTGACCGTGACTTGCCTCTCCCGCGTAGACTCTCTCATCACCTCGGCTGACCGTGTGTTGGATTATCACTCGCAGCACCTGACTGTAAGCTACCACTTGATGGCCTAGTCCCTGTCGGCGACCGTGGCCTGCGCGCCGAGCGAGCGGCGACCTGACGCATCTCTTATGACCCACCCGACTCACGCACGCCCATCTCTGTCCACCTCGCTCACAGGGTGAATTTGAAAAAAAGTACATTGGCAAGTCACACACCCTTTCAGAGCTCCCCCCATGCACCTAGCGCAGGCGTCCCGTTCCTTGGCTTATTCGTACCCCCCCCTACAGCTACACTCGGTGTCGAGGTCCACCCCCTCACCTTCCACACCAACTTTGGCACCATCTGCTTCAACGTGTGGGACACCGCAGGACAAGAAAAGTTTGGTGGTCTTCGTGACGGTTAGTGGAGCGTACTCACCCGCTGTCGAAGCGGAGCGGAGCATCCGTTCTGACGTAGCGAGCGCACTTTTTAATAGGCTACTACATCCAGGGTCAATGCGGCATCATCATGTTCGACGTCACGTCCAAGATCACGTACAAGAACGTGCCCAACTGGCACCGCGACCTCGAGCGCGTGTGCGAGTCGATCCCGATCGTGTTGTGCGGCAACAAGGTCGACGTCAAGGAACGAAAAGTCAAGACGGGCGCGGTGACGTTCCACCGCAAGAAGAACCTGCAGTACTTTGAGATCTCGGCCAAGTCCAACTACAACTTTGAGAAGCCCTTCTTGTGGCTCGCGCGCAAATTGGTCGGCAACCCCAACCTCGAATTCGTCGCCTCGCCGGCGTTGGCTCCGCCCGAGGTGCAGGTCGATGCGGCTCTGATGCAACAGTACCAGGCCGAGTTGGAGAAGGCCTCGGCCGCACCGTTGCCCGATGAGGAGGATGCGGATTTGTAGATGTGTGGGTGTGGGTGGGTGGGTGGGTGGGTGTGCGTTTGAATCTTTTTGTTCTGTCTTTAGCTTTCCTTTTTTTCACTTTGCTCCCTTTTACAAATCACCTCGTATGATGAGCCTTTAAAATCCCATCCCTTCCACACGCTCCAATTTTTACTGCAAAACCCCCTGCTCTTTTCTCTTTCTTCGCTATTGTGGAATTCACAAAAAGAGATCACCTGAAAATATCGCCAACGGATTGCATCTAAAACAATTCGAAAGTCATCTTTGAATTCAAAAGTTCCTTACAGCTTGAATGTGCTAATTAAGCGGGCTTTTTCGAGCGGCACACATCCCAATCCGAGGACTGAGCTCGACTAAAGGGGAGGGGGGGGGGGGGGGATTAGGAGCGGTATTAATCAAGTACTAGCCCTTAGTTAATAGATTAAAAAAAGTAGTCGCATTTTGCCCGATTGAAACCTCGGCCCCCCCCCCCCCCCCCCCCCCCCCCGCGCGCGCAGAGAGACATGTCCCTCTCATTCATTCACACCCACCCACCCACACACACATAACCCTACTCTCGACCCTCGGACCCCCCCCCCCCCCATCTCTCCCTTTGTAAGAGGTTTCTCGTTGATTCGTTTCCCCCCCCTTTTTTTTTTCTCAAGAATAAATCGCAAAGGGGTGTGTGGGGGCCATGCAGGATGATGAGACGTTGGGAAGACCCGAACCTATCCTCCTCGAGGAGGTGTCGACTCGGCACCGTTTGATCACTACTACGAAAGAGGGGGAGGAGGGAGGACTTTCACGCGGGGGTGAAGGAGAAGATGGAGTGATTGGGTTGGAGGAGGCAAAGAAGGAAGAGGTGGGTGGATCGGGGGTGGTGGGGAAGGTGTTGCACGAGTCATCACGAGACGACGACGACGACGACGACACGATGGTCGCACGGGCTCAGCGGGGGACGACGACGGAGACTACGACATTGGTTCCTACGGCTACCACGTCGACGGGGACGGAAGCAAGTGCGGGAACGACTGCGACGCCACCACCAGCAGCAACAGCAGTCACCGCGGAGTCGTCGTCACCCGCTTCGAGCACCGACCCAGCCCCTACAACAACGACCACTGCCGTCCCTTCCCAACCACCACCACCCCCACCCCCCCTTTCAAAATCACCTGCCCCAGGATCGACGACGACGACGACCAAAAAGTTCCAGTCGTCGTTGATGGTCAACAAAAAGTTCCTCGAAAAGGCGGGGGACAAGACCAAGCCGACCTCGTCGACAGGTAACGCTTCGCCCGAGCTCAAGCCGAATCAGAGTCAGTACACTATCCACGCGAGAAGATTGTTCTTTCGGAATCAAACTGGGGCTGACCACGTCTAGGTACGTTCCTCTCCTCAGTCCGACCGTCGCCTTCAACTTTGAACGCGACGACGAGTTCGGCCACGGCCACTTCGGCTGGACTGCCCCGCTTGTTATCGGGCAAGATCTCCCTCACCATGGGCAGCGCATCCCATAGCTCGTCCAACTCGTCCGCACTGGGGAACAAGAACTCGAGTTCGTCGTCCTCGGCTGCAGGAGGGACCGGATCAGGTGGAGCGGCCG
Source organism: Microbotryum saponariae (assembly GCA_900102585.1). Taxonomy (NCBI): domain Eukaryota; kingdom Fungi; phylum Basidiomycota; class Microbotryomycetes; order Microbotryales; family Microbotryaceae; genus Microbotryum; species Microbotryum saponariae. The sequence goes on along the minus strand of FMWQ01000063.1, from coordinate 156,955 downwards.
CTCAACCGACGACGACGTGGACCAAGACTGCCATTCCTACCCAACCTTTACCTACACCCACCTCAGCACCAGGAGGCTTGACCTCTGAAGACCGAGCCTTTGGTCGACGAGCACCCAGCGCCTTCTCCAGTACCAGCGGAGGTCGTACCGACCAACCCTGGGTCCGCGGGGGGGCTCCGCGTTCGCTCGATTTCGGCGCGACCGAATTCCCGACCGCGGCCGAAGCAGCGAATGCGAAAGCGTTGAGGGCGCAACAGATTTTGGAACAGATGCAATCGAGGGATAGGGCGATTCAAGCCAGGGCGGCGGCGGCGGCCAAGGCGAACGCGCATCTTTTGGAAGGGTTGGATGCTTTCAGAGGAGTGCATTTGGATCCGAATGCTAGTCATTGGGACGAGGTGAGTGGATGGTGATGGTGGTAATTGGATCCTGAATGCAAACTGATCACTTTTCCTTTGGTGGTTGATGCGCTTCATAGATGGGTGACGAGGATGACAACTTTCTCGACGACACGATCGAGTTCGCCGATGGGACGCAGTACAAGATCTCCGAAGTCGCCGCGGCCAACAACAGCACGAACGAGCTCAAGGAACCTTCACCTGAAGAGATGGGCAAGCTCGAGGCGCCTTTGGCACCGGGGGAAAAGATGGAGGAGCCCAGTCGACAGGAAAGGTTCAAGGACGATTTCGATCGATCTTATGGTGGGTCGAGGGCGAATGATTCTTCTTCGAGGAGGGAACCGATTTCTTCGTCGACAGCGCCAAACGCGAATGGTCCTTCGGGTGCACCGCCTACCAGGACGTTGTTCAATGCCAAAGAAGGGAGGATGGAACCCACGGCGCCTTCGTCTTCAACGAGGTCATCGGGTCCTTCAACGAGGAGGTTGTCGAACGACGTCGTCTCCATCGCGAGAAGAGGCGATACCACCTCTCCTCGATTGGAGAAGGCCAGTTTACCCCCCGCACCCGCAACGAACCCATGGGGTCGGGTACCCCCTACGAATGCGATACCTATTTCGACGACGGCGCGAAGGTTGAGCATGAACGCGGGTGGGGAACGACAATTGCCGCCTCATATGATGCAGGCGAATCAGCATCAGTCTGTCGCACCGACGAGGAACTCGGTTCTTTCCCCTCCCCGAGCGAGAGAACCTTCCTTACCTTCGACGTCACCCTCGGCACCAGCACCAGCACCACCACCACCACCAGCCCCAGCACTGAAGGAAGTCATCGCCCCTCCCCCCGTTGTCGAACCCGTCGAAGACCTCGAAGCGCGTCAAGCGCGCGAGATGCATGCCGCTGCTGAACGAGCGCGAGCAAGGCGACAAGAAGAGGAGAGGGAACGCGTCGCGCAGGCCGAACGGGCGAAGAAGAAGGCACAGGAATTGGAGGAGAGGATGAAGGCGGCTGAGGAGGCGAAGAAAACGCCTGTCGTGGCTCAAAAAGAGGTGCCTTCGCTGGCGCCGAAGGTTGATTCGTGGAGGAGGACTTCGGGCCCGACTGGGCCGGCGGGTACTTTGACTGCACCATCCAAGACGACGGTTCCGCCTCCTGCGGTCACTTCAACACCTAGCGTTCGACCCGAGCCGATTCGGATTCTGTCGAGGGAGCCTAAAGAGTCCGCACCTCCGCCACACGTCGCAATCACCAAAGCGTCGTCTGTGCCACCTGTGAACGAATCCAAGCCGACATCCTCAGTTACGACTTCGGCCGCACGAGCACCTTTGGAACCTCAGGATCGAGCATGGCGACGCGCCGATGTCCCGAATGGGCGTGGCAATGGTCCTCCACCACCTACGACGGGCTATCGACAACCCCCTCCTCATCTCCTGGCTCAGGCCGCGAATGCGAACAAAAACGAGGCGCGTGTTAGCGAGCGAGAGCGAAGGGTTTCGGGGAACGCCGCGTCTTCTTCGGCGACGATGGAGGCCAACCTCGAGATCAAGCCTGCTTCGTCGAACAAGACGACACCGCCTCAAGCCTCGCCATCGTTCGCGACAGGAGTCGAGACGACTACTTCGCCGAGACGTGGGAATCGAGGTCAGCAGCAGCAGCAGCAGCGTGAGAATGCGCAGTTCGACGACCTCATGTCGCGCGTCAAGAACGCCATGGCATCGCCTTCTTCGAAAGATGGATCGGCTGAGGCGGCGTCACCCACGACTACGATGACGGGTCAGGACGCTCCGGAGACTGTCGTGACGGGGTCGAGTCCGCCTCGCGTCAAGATGCCCGTCATCAAGTTGCCTTCGTCGGGGCAGAACAAGCAAGCCGCTTCCGCTGCAGTGGCAGCTTCGACGGCAAGTCCTGCAGCCGCAGCCCCAGGGAGGAACAACCAGGCCTCGGTCAGACTCCCCCCTCAACCTGCCGCTACCCCGGCTGCACCACCCAAGCCGGCTTTCGAACCCCGCGAGCCGCGATCGATGTTTGAACGTACTGCTCGAGCCCGATCGCCCTCCCCTGGCCCGGCATGGCGTTTGTACCCCGTCAAACTTGCATCTTACCCTACCGCGCACCGACCTGTCTCACGGTACAAGTTGCGCGATTTCAACGACGCGATGAAGCCTTTACGTGTCGCTTTATTGACGTGGAACCCACCGATTCAAGGATTAGGGACGAGGCGGTTGTCGAGGGACGATTATCTGCACCCCAAGAAGTTCACTAGGGGGGTTCCCCAAGCCGCTGTGCAGATGCCAAAGGAGAGGATCGAACGAAGGACCGAGATTGAAATCGTCATCGTTGATCGATCAAAGCCCAAACCGGCGGTGAATGGATCGAGGAGCATGGGTGGGACTTCGAGGTCGGCTACGCCTTCTGCTTTCGAGAGAGGATGGGGAAGTGGGAGCCCGGCGGGGGCGGCGGCGGGTAGGGCACGACCTTCGGATGCAGAGCATTGGAAACGAGCGACGCCGACCAAGGTCAATGGCGTTTCATCTGTTGATACGACGACCGCACCTTCGACGGCGGCATTGTTCGATCCTGCAACACCACAGCGCTTGACACCACCTCCTTCGAGTGCACAGTCCGCATCGCAAAGCGATTCGTTGTCTTCGACGTCGAAGCCTTTCCTTTCGCAAGTCTCGGCGGCGGTCTCGGCCGTCGCGGCGTCGGATCGAACGAGGGCTGTAACGGGTGATTTGGATGGGGAGGAGGTACAAAAGACCCCGAGGGCGTCGTTGTCTGCTCCTGGCGCAGAACGTATGGAACCGACGAGTCTCGTAAGCACGGCGATTTCCATATGTTTATGTTGGAGAGTTGATTTTGACGAACGACGTTTCCTACTTGTTTATCGCAGGATAAGGCCAAGGCTTCGTTCGATGCGACGAGCTCGCGCGTCATGCCAGCGGCGACTTCCTCTCCCTGGCCGGTCGGCAAGGCTCCTCTTTCCTTGTCGGCCCTCGATCCGACCGCTTCTTCACTCTGGGCTGCGCCCCCTTCGGAGCCAGGTACGCACGTCCGATCGATGAGTCTCCCTCGTACGCGCGTCGGAAACTCGTTGCAAGGTCTCGGCGACGACGATTACCCTTCGTCGATCCCCATGTCCCTCGCCGAACTCAAGAGTGAAGACGAAGGATCGCCCGAACGGACCAAGGGCCCTCAATTGCCCGAGAGTTCGACGCCGGTGCCGAACAATGAGCCAAAGTTGAGAGCGGCGGCGCCGTCGTTCTCTTCGTTCCATACCGAGCACTTTGCGGCGCACCAAAGTCCCGGATCGCAGACTTCCTCGACGTTGCGTTTCCCTTCGATCCAACGCTCGGTCGGGGCGCCCATTCATGGCGTCGAGGCGTACGCCTACTCTCCACAGCTCTCCGCCGCGACGCTCGTGGGGCACTCGTACTCGCCTGCTCACTATGCCACCGTAGCACCGCAGCACTATGCGTCGTACTCGCCCGTGCAGCAGCATCAGCATCTCTCCCAGGCGCAACAGGCTCACTATCAAGGCCGGACGACCTACGTCCCTACCTCGGCTGCATCGCTGTACGCCTCGGGTGTGGCTGCGAGTGAATACGCGAGCGTGCCGACGACGACGGCGCATCAGCAGCAACAGGCCTACTACCGTGCGCAAGCTGCCGCTTCGGCGCAGCAGCAGCAACAATCGCAACAGTACCTGGTCAATCCTGCGCTCGTCGCTGCGGGCTACGGTACCTCGTCGTATGGGTCCGATGCTGTCGGAGCTTACGGAGCTGTTGGAGGTGGGACGAGTCGACATGTTTCGTCGCACGGTGGTGTCTCGGCTGCGTCTACGACGGGGGGCGTCTATGCGACCCACCCTGCGTACGGGGTCAGCCCCGCCTCTCGATCATCGATGTACTCCCCCATCCCTTCCTCGAACCGAGTCTACGTCACCTCGAGCGCCTCATCGCACTATTCGCACGACCTTCCCCGTAGCGACGTCACTTCCTCCTCCTACTACGGCTCGACCGCCACCCCTTCCTCAACGACGACGAGTAGCAAGTCGCCTTACTCGCATTCCCGAACGATCGACAGCGCTCTGTCCAGCGGTACACCGGCAACGGGATCGAGTTTCATCTCCGGTCCCATCAGCCCCGTCATCATGCCTCAACATCTACAACCTCATGCCGTACACCTCGTCCCATCAGGATCGATCGGTTCCGTCTTCCCTTCCACCGCCGGAGCAGGGAATCGAGGTGCTGGTGCAGGAGCAGCACAGGGAGGTCGAGGTGGTTACGGTGGTATATCGAGTGGTGCGCGAGCGGTGTCCGCAAGTGTTGGCGGCGCCCATGGTGCGTACCCAGGGCATCAGCAAGCTGGGACTTATCGGTCGCAGTGGTGAGGGGGAGGGTGTCTAGCAGGGTCCCAAGATCGAGTCATATACAGACGAGTAAAAGTTTTGCAAAGGAAAGTGGTGCTTTCCATTTTCGGACGAAGTCCCTTCTCTGTGTGTGTGTGTGTGTGTGTGTGTGTAGGTCGTTTTGGTTGACGTTTTTTTCTACTTCTCTTGACCGAATGAACAACTTTCAAAAAGCTTTGTTACGTGATCCAGACCGTTTGAGAGCAACAGTACCTCGAATTTCAACAGCGTACAACATTGAACGTCCAAAATGAGACGACTCCTCCCCAACTCGCGAGAAAACGAAGAATTACCCCTACCCCGTCGCGCCGCCCAACAAATGACCCAACCCCAACGCCCTCCAATTCTGCTCCCTCTCCGACTCCTGCCTCGAACCACCTCCCCCACCCCCTTCCGAAAGACCCATCAACGCACCTAACCCCCTCACGGACCCCAAAGGAGTTTTCGCCCTCGCTTGAGAGGAAGACGTCGTCGATCCGTCGGACAAGGAAAGTTGATCGATCCTCTCTTGTATCGTCAGGGTCGGTGAACCCGTTCGTCCAGGATTGGATGCCGACGACGAAGACGACGTTGACTTCGCATTGGACGCTCGATATCCCCTAGGAAGGGCCGAACCTGTACGTCGAAAGTTAGGTCATCAGCCTTTTTCTTCTTTCTTCTCCTTTCGGGTCGATCAACGAAGAGGTCCCAAAGCATGGACGAAGGCGATCAGCTCACCTTCTTCCAACGCGGCCTGTAAGATCCCCCCCGTTCGATCGAGGCTATACAAGAACCTCAACAATTCCCTACACAGCGTCCATTCCCCCCGGTGCATACAAACTTTCAGCAAACCGACCGTATCCTTCCCACTTTGTTCCAAAGGTTCCAAATTGTGCAAGACCAACAGGTACGAAGCCGCGGTTTTGTATTCGCTTGATTCGATGCATCGTTCGAAGAGACGACGTGGTGATCCGGCATGGGTGAAGAGGAGTGACCAACGCGTTAATTCGGTCTTGCGGGCGCAGTTGACCACGATCGAGAGTGAGGAAGGGAAATGATCGAGAAAGTCGATCACGGTCGAGAGTAGAGTGGGGGCTCGAGTCTCGTCGTCGTCGTCGTCGTCGTCGTTCTTTTCCGAGGTAGGGGATTCGATCGAGGTGAGTTGGTTCGTGGGCTTGTCCGCTTCGTCTTCTAGTACACCGTGTAGTAAGATCTCTAGCGCATGCGCAAAGTAGACGAGGTGCTGGTAATGGGAGGCGAAGAGAACGGCCTCCCTCATCGGATGCCGAGTGAGGTGGAACCTGAGTACGTGGTGTAAGAAGAGTTGGGTCGAGGTGATGATGCGGAAAAGGGCAAAATCGAGCGTCTTGCGTAACGAAGTTTCCTGATCGATCCCGACGATGATACCTTTCTCCATCAGGACAGCTATAAGCATGTACGGTGTCCGACCAAAAAATTCAGCCGAAACGTCAAAATTCCACGACTGGCTCCCCTCTGACTCACCCAGCGGATAAAAATCCAATTTGATCGCTACCGACTCGCTAACTCTTTCGTACGCATCCTTTTTCGCATCGACTAAAACCTTCTCGATCGTTAACGCGTCCAACCAAATCCTGATCCTCTCTCCATCCCAACCCCACAACGAGTTCTCCAACGTGCCGATCCCCGAAAGATGGGTCCAGTAGAACTCGATCCGGTCGGCGAGGATTTGGAGGTCGTATTTGACTTCTTCGTGCGCCGCTCGACGGGGACGAAGGAGTACGAGTTGACCCGAGATGAGGAAGATGATCGTGGCGACGTTGAGGTCGTCGGCGGGGTCACCGAATTCTGATTCAGACGCAGGAAGAGGATGATCAGATGAAGGGACGATGGAATGTAGATCCTCAGGATCGACTCACGTTGTTGACTCTTGGGTACCAACCAACTCAGACCTCTGACTTTCCAAGGATCCTTGACGACGCCTTCGAACCCAATACTACCGCACAACCTCAATCTACTCCCCACCCCTCGGCCATTAAGGATCCTCGGATGAGGTCTCATCAAGAAATGATGAAACGTATTATCCTCCGTGTAGACCAACAAGCTCGAATCAAAGACGCTGAGCACCAACGGACGACTGGACAAAGCGATCGTTTCGAGCGAGGCAGAGTCGTCCAAACTCAACGCTTGTTCGCGTGCGAAGACGGCGAGTTGGTACCCCCTTTCGATACCTGTCGTTCGAGCAGAGCGTGTCAAGGTCGTTGGATCGACGCATCCGACGATCAATAGATTGGCCCACCAGGCCATTCCACCGACGACGTGGAACGCGTTTTCCTCCTTCTCGGATTCGAACAACTTCCATCGACCCGAAAGGGCGTTGTAGTGCGTAAAACCTCGACGACCGGCGACGGCGATGAAGCGCGCGTCGTGGGAGATGACGGCGTACCGAATTGGGTGTTGGGTCGCAATGTACGACGCCGGGATCTGTACGCGCTTCCCAACACTGCCGTAGGTCAGATGGGTTCTCGCCTTCCTTCTGCCACTGCGGTGGGCGTACCTTGATGTGTTGCCACACATCCGACTCGGGGTTGATGACGCTCATGTCCGGTTGGTCAGCGCCGCGATAGACCATGACCCGATCGTCCATTTGCAAAAAAGCGTGATTCGTATTATCGGGCGTATGAGCGGCCGTAACGGCACTCTTGGCGAATGGGATCACAAACAGCTGTTCGTCATGGGCTGCGAAGGGAATGAACCTGTTAAAACAACGGAGAGTGATAAAAGGCTCATAAGGAAGCATGCTCACCTTTCGACTTGGGATGCACAGGCGGTGGACACAATACGACCAATTCGTACCCTCCTCGGGTCCAAAACATCCCCCTCACGCCATTCATGAAATGGTCCTCGAACGCATCACTTTTCTCCCCTTCGACGCCATAGCCAGTCTTGAGACTCCCTAAAACGGACCACGAACCGAGTCGACCATAGACGGACCAGATGGACCACCCGAGGTGCCAGCCTACGGCGAGTGCATACCCGTCGGGCGTATAGGAGAGGCAAGCGACGTGGCCCGTGTCGAGGCCCGTGGCGGTCGTGTTGAGGGACTTGCGCAGCGAATGCTCGTGCGAAAAGGTCGGAGCGTAAAGTTCGGAGGACGATGAAGGCGAGTTGGAAGTCGTTGCGGCGGCGCCAAGAGATAGGTTGTATGCGCTGATGGTGCCACTGAGTTGCCCCGCAAAGGCGTGGTTAGCAAGTGGAGTCTGATCCGAACAACGCTGCATATGATGCCGACTCACTCTTGGCATCCCACAGCCACCAAACCAAATTTTTCGTTCAGAGCCAGACAAGTTCCGCCTTTACCCCGGTCCAGTAGCTTTTCCTGCTTGTGAAGCATCTCCTGCTCATCGCCGTCCTCGACGGCTTCGACTCGAGGGTGGAAACAGACGCCTTGCCATTCCCACTCTTGGGCAACGTGTGACTCGACCGGGGCATCAAAGACGACTTGGTCGACCCCCACTCGTTTCGGACCAGCATCAAGGTTCGGTGAGGTCGGTAAAGAAGAAGCTGGACCGAACGAAGCCGTACTCGAAGGCCGTCGGGACCAGGTGCCTGGTGTCTGCGGAGGGGTGACGGAAGGTGCCCACCGCACGAGGTAGGCCCTGGCGTCCGAGGTGAGCATGACGAACCGGGTCGGTGTTCGGGGAGGTGGGATGGTTGGGTGACTGTGTTTGGGCGTGGAGGTGGAGGACTGTCGGCGAGCAATGGACGGTCGAGGGTGGTTGGGGTTCGGGGTTTCGAGGGGTGTCGAGGTCGGCGCTTCGGGCAAGGGGATCAAGGAGGTGACCGAGACTGTGTATTCAAAAGAGGTTCAGACCCGTTCATCTGATCGGCACGCCTAGTACCGTTCGCTAACCTTCTCCGGAATCGCAGTTGATGAGCCAGGGCCATTCGTCGAGCACGACGGTCTCTGCCTCACTCGGGGCAGCCGGATTGAAGCCCGTAGCCAAGGCGTCCCATCCGGATCCTTCGCGTGCGTGGCCAGGCCGGTCGGTGAAAGCATTGAAGTTGACCGAGGAAGACGGCGGAGGTATCGCGGGTGGGGGCTGCTGGTGAGCCTGGTTCGAGTCCGTGGCCGAGGAGGACGGCGAAGGGAAGGGTACGATTCGGAGCGTCGGCGGATCTTGAATTGCGAGAATGAGCGAATGCGGGGTGAGGCAGACACTGTCGGGGTTGTGCGAGAGATGATTAGATTGGTTGGGGTTGGGGTTGGGGTTGGGGGTGGGGGGTGATCGAGTGGGTGCGGCGTTGACGTACCATCCGACGCCGTCTCCGATGGCCAAGCCCCTTTCGGCTTCTGCCCGGAGGACGATCCCCTGTAGGTTCGCGCCCTCGCCCGGTCCCTTGGGCCACATCGCGTCGCCCTTCTGGCCGCCGGGCACGGTATAGACGTCGTTGTTGCTCTTGGTGCGGTGGTTGACCGATGCGGCCGAGTCGATCGAGTAGAGCAGGTGGTGGCCGGAGGTGGTGGTGACGACGAGCCGAGTGGGGGTATGGAACGCGACGAGCGAGTTGGAGCCATGCGTGCGCAGCGACAAGGGCGTTCTCCTCAGTTTGGCCAAAACGACCTTGGGCTGTGAGGTGTAGGGACTGGGCGGTGTAAGTGAAGTGGGACGGGCGGCGATGAGGGTCGTACGCCCCAGCGATGTAGGCCTGGTGGCGATCTCCGACTCACGGTGACCGTCCACACGCTCAACTCCTCCCGCGTCAACACGGCCCAGAACCCACCATGATCGAGCTGGTGCTGATCATCGACCTCGATCTCGTCTGTGGCGCTCGCGATCGCGATCAACTCCTCCCCTTCCTCCTCCAACAAGCCGCCGAGACTGTGCTTGAACCTCGGGTGCGGTCCTCTTCCGGGCGTCTTGTACGGCGTCGGCTTCACCGTCGAACACGGTACACTGGGCAGCGCCGAGGTCGTCGTCGACAGTCGCGTCGACGGCAGAGCGCAGGGGACGTACATCCCTGCTTGGCCGGTCCAGGCGCCGTGCTTCCTGTACGACCCGGTCCGACCCAAGCCAAACAGCAGAGCCGACCACGTCTCCGAGTCAGTTCAACCGGGGCTAATGACCTGGATTAGTGACCCAGTAAGAACCTGGGCTGGGCTAATCTCCCCAGTAATATTAGTGAGCCAGTAATGAGCTCGGGGTAATGCCCCAATTTCAAACACACCTCGATCGCGCGCGGGTCAATCTGGGGAAGCTCAACCGGCAAACGACTCAGCCTCTCGATCATCCAGCTCGACTACATCGCAAATAAATCCCGTCAAGCTCCAGCTCCAGCTCCAGCTCCAGCTCCAGCTCAGCCTAGTCGCAAAGATGGGTATCACTGAAAAAATAGACGAGATCGTCAAGGAAATGCAAGTCCACCTCTTACGCACATGCAGTGCAGTGGGTGGTGTGCTGTCGAGCTAACCCCCGCGCTGAGTTGGATTGTGATGCAGGGCGAGGACGCAGAAGAACAAGGTATGATGCTCACTTGATGCTCACTTGAGAATGAAGCCCAACAAAGCTTGATCCTGATCACCTCTCCCTCCCGCTTTAGGCCACCGAAGGACATCTCGGATCGCTCGTGAGCACGGACCGATTCCCCAGCAAGCAACCCTCGACGAAACAAAGCCTCCTTCAACTGACCCGACCCAACCACCCGACCCAACCAACGCCCAGAAAGCCAAACTAGCGCGCTACCGAGCCGAACTGCTCGAACCGGCCAAAACGGGCAAAGCAGGCGACGGGTTCGACGTCTCCAAAGCCGGCTACGGCCGAGTCGCCTTGATCGGCTTCCCTTCGGTCGGTAAATCGACCTTGTTGAACAAGTTGACCGGCACCCAGTCCGAGGCCGCTTCGTACGAGTTTACCACCTTGGTCGCTATTCCTGGGTGAGCATTCACAAAACGAGGGAGCGATCGAGAGCAAGTGGGGGAGAGGTTCACTTTCGAGGCTGATTCTTCTCCGATTCTTTGCTCTGCGTGCTCAGTGTGCTCGATATCGACGGAGCCAAAGTTCAACGTGAGCTCCCCCCCATCGTAGCATCTTTCTTTGATCGTCAAACTGATGTGATGATCTGGACGTCTTGGCATCGCACTACAGTGCTCGACTTGCCCGGAATCGTCGAAGGAGCAGCGAGTGGCAAAGGTCGAGGAAGGCAGGTCATCGCCGCCGCAAAGGTGCGTCAACTCTTTTTCGACCTAGTCCCTGCGCAAGCACCTGCTAACGGTTTCGCTCTTTCGATCGTGCAGAGCGCCGATTTGGTTCTGGTCAGTCTTGACTTTGAAAAGGTCACCTTTTGATGTTTTCTAACCAGATCCCACTTGCTCACTGCCTTGTCGATTCGTACCGGCAAACAGATGATGCTTGATGCCACAAAGTAACTCTACCTCGTGGGGTGTAAGTGGTAAACCCAGCGCTGACATGTTCGGCTCCACTTCAACAGAGCTGCAAATCAACGGCGGCTGCTGGAGATCGAGCTCGAGGCAGTCGGGATGAGGTTGAACCGCAAGAAGCCTGATGTGGTCGTCCGGATAAAGGTGAGGACCATCGTGCCGAAAGTTGTCTTGCGGGGACTAGTGCTCATTCATGACCCATGTTCGCATCGTCTCACAGGCCGCTGGAGGTGTGACGATCACGCATACCGTACCTTTGACAAGAACGGACGAGCGCGCGATCAAAGGTGTGATGAGTGCCTACAAAGTATGCCTCACTTTCCCCCTTTCGTATCACCGGCGCGATTAGATGCTGATGTTGACTATTTTTTGACGACGTCAGTTGCACAATGCCGATATCATGATTCGAGAAGATGTCAGTAGCTCGGACCTCGATCCTGGCACTGGCTCAAGAGACTAAAGACCCCTCCACTTGATGACAGATCACGACCGATGACCTCATCGACGTCATCCTCGGCACACGCAAATATGTCCCCTGCCTCTACTGCTACAACAAGATCGACGCCGTCTCGCTTGAAGAAGTGGACCGCATCGCTCGGGAACCCAATACGGTCGTCATCTCGTGTGAACTCGACCTCAACCTCGATACGTTGTTGATGAGGATTTGGGAATTGATTGGGTTGAACAGGGTCTATACGAAGAAGAGGGGTGCTTTACCTGATTTGGGAGATCCTTTGATCGTCAAGATGGATGCGGATATCGAGGGAGTCGTGAGTGATGGGTGATCGGGCCGAGGAGTTGCCAACGCGCTGATCTCTCTTCCACGCTCAGTGCAACGCGATCCACAAGAACATTGCATCAAAGTTCAAATACGCACTAGGTCCGTTCTTTTCTACTCCACTATTCTTGATCGCTCAGATCACTGAAACGTCATATTCTTCGCAGTCTGGGGCAAGAGTTCAAAGTTCGCGCCGAAACCACAGAGGGTCGGTTTGACGCACCGGATCGCACCGGACGATGTGGTATCTTTGGTCACGAACGTGTAGAAAGAGTTGATTGCACCATGTGATGCTGCTGCAAGGAAATGAACTCGCGGTCGTTTGATCAGTCTTGCACCGAGCCCCGAGAGCGACGAGAGAGGAAAAGGTATCAGTGGATCTGAACGGAAAAGCGGAAGGGATCTAGCTCTCAAGCGCCATCCTAATGAGGCAATTGACCCGTATTAGTCGATGGTCAACTACACATGCGCGCGCGAGAATTATGGCACCCTTAAGGCATCCCTACGGCTCCATACGGCGCCGCCATACGGCCTTCCTAATCATTTAGGCGAATAGCCATATGGCCCATATATGGCCAGCCCATAGGGCACGAATACGTGCGAGCCATATGGCAGCCATAGGGCGGCTTGATATAGCCCCCCGAAGGAAGCCATAGTGAGACGATAGGGTGGCCTTACTGTAGAAGCATGGACGCAATGTGGTACACGTAGGGTATATATGAGGAGACCAGGTGGACGCTGTAGTAATGCTGGACCAGGTGCTGTAGGTACATATTGCTCTCTTCTTGCTCCTGTAGACTTATTACACGAAGCAACACTCATTGCAAACACTAAAAACATGTTAATACAAGTCTAAAAAACCCCGTTATACAAGTCTCAGAAAGCCCCACCCATGGTCCACCCCGACTCCACCCCAAGTCGCGCCCGAGTCCCCTTGCACACGTCGAATCCTTCAGAGAGCTTGTTCGATAGCGCGTTGCTTAGGGTTGCCCGTCCTCGATCTGCTTCTCATCTTTGGTGGTCTTGGTCTTCTTCGTCTTCCTCGCCTTTCCCGAAGCAAAACCCATCTCCTAGACTGCGTCCTGTGTTCGCTCCGGGGATCGTTCGTCAGTCCAAGTTCGGCATGTGGTCGACTGAGGGCGCCACTCACCGCTACGCGGCTTGCAAGGCTGAGGTTGTTGGCGGGATCATCGACAACTTCAGAACAGACCGCTTGTATCGTGTGTTCGCTGAGCGTATTCTGGCCTGCCGTGCGGATGCCGGAATGTCGCTTCATCTTGACCGTGACCATGTCGAAGAGAAACCTTGTACGCGCCAAGAAAGTCGCCAAGTGTCAGCATATTCGATTATGCCATGTACCTCACCATGAAGCACGAAGCTCACGTTTGATGATCAAACCCCCCATTTCTCTTGTAGCCGCCCGCGAGGTGTGCTGTCGCGGCGTCTTTGGCGAGGCTGTCACCGTAGCGCTTGAGCTTGTTCGCGAAGCTGTTGGCCTTGGAGTCTTTTGGGTCGAGGATGTTTGAAGCCTTCATTGCCTGCCACTGGTATGGTGATTACAAGCGCAGGTCAGGATCGAGGGTGGAGGCGAGCTCTTCATATATACTCACCAGTATACTCCACCAGATGACGTGTCCTTGGGTTATGGCAACCTGTTGGCCTTTGTACCATTGCTGCATGGTACGGCCGAGAGTAGCTTTGTCCTTTTGAGCTTTATTGATCTGGGAAGAGTTATAATTTTGTCAGGACCGCTCGGAGACCACAAGACGCGAGGCGTCTGCTCACGTGTCGGAGGAGATCACTACGACCCTGCACCAACAGAGCCGGAATGTTCGAAAGCAGGTTATGGCGGAACGTGAGATTCTTGTTGTACGCTTCGCCGGGACGATGCCGCTTTTCGTCAAGACCATCTGCGGGTGATGAAGCCTGTATGAGACAATCGTGCGCTGGTACCGAAGTGAAGGTCACGTACTGCAAAAGACCGGCCGAGGCCAATTGCTTGTAGAAGAAGAGGGTAGCCACAAAGATCTTTACCACGGGGGGGAGTCGGTTCTGCCAATGGTCGTGGAATACGTCTCGTCAGTTGAATCTATGCTTCGCGTCCTCACGCGTGGAGATCACACGTACCTTGAGATGGTCGATACTTGGCGTGTTGATGAACGTGATCACTGGCTCGAGCATGGCACGTAATGCCTGGAGCTCGCGCCGTATCTGGCCAAGCTCATCTTCAAGGCTCTTGACATTGGGTTCTTCGGTCGAGGACTGTAAGATTGGCAGGCCAACGACGGTCGATGCCAGAGAGCAGTGGGTCATGACTCTTGTCAGTGGCGCGAAGCGTGGCAGATGATCGCATCGGTCACAGCTCACCTTGCAAGGGTTATCCATATGCGCTTGGGTGCCTTTCAACTGGCGAGAACAGACCTGCAGGAGACGCAATGGCAGTCAGCAGGATGCGGATTCCTCTCAAGGCACACAAGAGCGCACCTCGAACGTGTCGTCGGGTTCGTCGTCTACGTCTGAGCAGACGACCTTCGTCTTGGCTAGTTTGGACCAATCTTCACCTAAGGCCGTCTCGGATGGTACGTTGCCATCCTTATCACTGCCGTCCCCGTCACCAGAAGCTTCAGAGCTCTGTGCGGGTTTACACTTCGTCAGTGTCGTCTTACTGCTAGACTAGAGGAAAGCCAGGCCGGGCTCGGACGTACGTCGGATTCCGAGCTTAGATTCAAGCGAGAGGAAGATGAGTCGGGCTTGGTATCGACCTTCTGCACGTCCAGGCGTTCCTGATTGGCGGGAGGTTTAGCTTGGGAGATTTAGCTTTTAGACGAGTATCTGTGATCGACCTTACCTCTGATTCTGGATTGACCTCATCGACCTCGTCGGCAACTCCCCAGGCACGTTTGCGCTTGGTTCCGTTCTCTGAGGGAGCCTGTTTGCGCTGCACCTTGAACAAACGACAGGACGTCAGCCGAGACTAAACCAGATCACAGAGTCGTATTCTCAGCTTGCGCGACATACCACCGAGTCCTCGAGGTGAAGGCCATGCGATGCTTCGGGTTCGAGGTGCGTGGAGGCCGCGTGGCGAGCGGATGGGCCGACATCGGCGACATGGCTCTTTCCATCCGAAATCGGCTCAAACAAAAGTGAGGCACTGGTTTTCGCGGTAGTGGTGCCAACCGTCAAGGTCTTCGTGTGAGGGGTGGGGACGCCAAGTCGCGGCGTGGTGATGGTGGGGTCGACGTAGTGGTAGTGTCGTCCGCAGGCTCATCTTGGGACTTCTTGGCTGGGTCTTCGTTGATCACGTATTTTAGTGATTTGCCCGTGGTCTTGGGAGCAGCCACCTTCTGTTGCGTCGTTTGGGGTCGTCGAGCAGGCGCACGCTGGAGTGGACGTGTCGGTCAGCCGGTGTCGACCCAAGTCGAGTGCGCCAGAAGAGGTCGAATGGAGCACGTGGGGTATGATCTTGAAGCACAGCGGTGAAAAGGACCTACCATGATGTCGGAGGCAGCGCCTCGAGCGCAAAGACGCCTGTGGGTGATCGGAAGTGGGTGGCACGACGTCAAGAGGCGAATCAGCCGAGGTCACGTTCGCCGTCCGGGCAAAATTAGCGCAAGGCCTGACGTCAGCCCGCAGGCCGCTGCGTCGCAGCAGGCTCTGCTACTGCCCGATCGAAGGTCTCGGGCGCTGCAACCCGTTTGACTGACGCCTAGTGGAACTGTGGAACGTACGACGGGTTCATTGGATCACGATCGTCATGAGTGGTTTTTGTGTGCTCTTCAAGTTGGGCATCTTTGGCTCCTGGGCCTCGATCATGTCGACAGCGCGGCAAAATTGACGGATTCGCGATAGAGCCGCGTGCGTTGGATCAAACGCCTTCTCGTGTACGAGTTCGTGTTCGACGACATTCACAATGGCAGGACCGCACGAGAAGGTATCTTGTTGTTAAGGTGCCCTTGTCGTCGTACCGTGATTCACATCGATGTTGAGATTAAGTACTTTGAAAACTTGTGCGTCCAGAGCGTAAGTTAGAGCGGCGACCGTGAGCTTCCTTGAGGAAAGTGAATGTGTATGGACCAGGCTCCATGTTTCACAGCAATCCTTCCCAGGAACCAGTGATTTTCGTCACAGATTGGCAAAAACCAGACCGAGTCGGGGTGTGCCCTGATGAACTGGGCGGTGCTCGCGATCCCGACGCAGTCGTGCCTTGCCCAGTCGGCTAAGCCACAATTCCAACTGATATTGTCCAAGCAAACGTTGAACATCAGATGAGTAAGAGTGGGCGTGAGAAGGGTGAACTTACTGAGCAAGTTCACAAGTCGCTTATGCCCAGCTGAGCTCGTTCAAGTTGCCCAAGGCTGGCACGCACGGTAACTCGTGCCACGGCAGGTTTAAAAGTGCTTCCTTAGCCTTGCTGATGTAAAATTCGTCGACTACGCACTTCTTTTCGACCATCTTCATCCACTCGAGCGCGTCTTGGATTCTCCTCCGCGCTTCGCACGAGAGGGGTCAATGAAGGCGTTGCAAATTGCTGTGCCGGAAACGGTTCAGTCAAAGGCATTCGATCATTGACACAGAATCGCAGGGACCTACCGCAGCGATGTAATCGCGAGGCGACACCACGTGAAGGGAGCGTCCGTGAGTCCTCCTTCGTATACTGGCGGGGCTTGAAGAGCGGAATCTCTTTTTCCAAGTTGGCCAGAAACTTTTTGACGGAAGACGCCGCAGGAAGACCCTGCACGCCGAAGGCCTTGGCGAATGCAAGCTTGTCGTCCAGCTCTTGCACGCCGACCCGGCGTTTGTGGGATCTGAGAAACACGACGATGATCATCAGCTATGTTCACAAGGGGGTCAGCTCCTGGCCGATCGCGTGATTCCGGAGCAACGAGAGTAGATCGGCGCACGTTCTGACTGGGGAAGGGATACCAGGGATGCGACGAATCGGGCACGCTTGTGTAGTTGCGCACGCTCAGCCGTGTCCGCATCGCGGGGGTGCCTGTCAACACAGCTACAGACAACAAGTTGGGCAATACTTGCGTTGGTGGGAAATTCACGAGGGGCACTGCATCATTGCTCGTCCCCACTCACTGGTGGAGCCCGCAGTGGCCCAAGTCTGCACCCAGTCATCCGACTCTTCTTCCTCCGCCTCGCCATCGATCTCGACCTCGCTGTCGGACTTGGAGCCAGTGCCCTGGGAATAGGGCGAGCAATTGCCTTCTGAAACGAAGAGGGCGTGGTCGAGAGCGGAATCCTCCTGATCACTTTGCGGGGACGGATCGGAAGCAGGCACGCGTTCAGACGACTTGATGATCTCGCCAGCGACAGCAAGCAGAGAGTGGCCTACTGTTCCGGTCTCTGCCGGATTTTCATTGAAATCGACCAAGTCGGCCTCGTCGCTGCTCGAGAGCGCCTGAGGCGTGGGTTGCAGTAACCGATTGGCCCAATTGACAGCGGGATCGGCTCGACTGTTGTACGCGTCGAGGTGCTTCTTGGTCGTGGCGTGCCGAACGGCGCGACGATACCACATGCGCTCGCCACCACAGTACCGGCACACATAGCCGGCAGAAGTTCGCTGAGAGGACCATTCCAAAACGAAGTCTGTGGATGATGGCGATGAGGATGATGACATGATGAAAGTGTGCGCGTCAAGGCGACTGCCACGAACCGGCGGCCGGGCGTGGGTCCGAGTGCCGCAAGGAGTCAGTGCTACCACCCAGGTCGGCCGGGAACCATGACGTAGTTAGCACCCACCATTCTCCATGACTTGTTCCAAATCCCTCGACTGAACGGACATCGTGTTCGCTGTCGAGGGGTGTGTTGTGCCCGGGATTGTCAAATGGGCAAAGGAAAGAGAGGGTGGGGCTCCGCGAAGGCGCTAGGGCCGCTCCAGCTGGCTCCTCTCGCCTCCTCTCGCCTCCTCTCACAACCGGTCGGTCTCAGCCACCGCCCCCGGCACGGCCGGAGCCACCCGCAAGCCGCAGACAAGCTCCGAGTCGCCAAGCTCCGAGTCGCCGCTCGGAGGCTGCTCGGCCTCGTATGCGACCTTGAGCTTGAGAATGAAAGAAAACATAGTCGTGTGACACAAGGGTGAAAACCCACTGTACCATGATCAGCCCTGTAGCCCGGAGTACTATCTGTGACCGAACGCAACTCTTGGGCTGACAACCATGGCTTCCGTATGGTAGCAAATTTATTCTACTGTAGTGCGACCTCATCGAGCCCGTACGGCATCCCTGCGTGTGCCATATGGCTCGTCGTTATAGAGCCATAAAACGAACCCTATCGCTCCCATATGGCTGCCCGCCGGCCGCCATAGGGCTCCCCTACCCCGATGCCTGAAGGATTTTCCCGATGGCCGCCGTATGAAAGCACTACGGTGACCGTATGCGCGCGCTACGGGCACATCCTTATGGCCCCGCCGTAGGGAGGCGCTAGGGAAGCCCTACGGGGGCCTTAAGGATTTTATTCTTATCGAGGCATTACAAAATGCCTTATGGAATCCCGAAACTTGCCGTACGGACCCCATAGGGCAAAAGCTGCCTTATGCCCTCCATAATTTTCGCGCGCGCATGTGTAGTCAACTTGGCGCGTCGTAATCGCCTGGGCCGGCCTGGTCGCGCGGTTGCTCTCTCGCTCCGACTGCCATCCGCGCTGCTCTGCGCTGCTCTGCGCTGCTGCTCTGCGCTGCTCTGCCGGCTGCTCGACTCTGCCCCGACCAAGACCCGAGCCGATGGCGACCCAGTGCGCGTCGACGAGCGCAAGCAGCAAGAATGCGCCGTTCGGCAGTGGCCTCGTACCGGTCGACTCGCCTGACGTGGCGACGTTGACGCTGGTGCAACCGCTGCCGTTGTGGGCGCGGTCGTACGTCGGGCCGTGGCTGCTGCTGTACCCGCTCGCTGCGTACGCCTTCTACATCAAGTACGACACCTACATCCAATCCATCGGTCAGTCCACCCATCCGCGGCCATGGGTTTCTTCTGTTCCCTGCCACCACCTCCACTGACGTTCACCCGCCTTCCGCCTTCCCTCTCCGTGGAACCCGCTGCTCATCCCGTCTCCGCTGTTCCCCACTCGACCCTGACAACCACCCCCCAGAATGGTCGTTCTTGTTGAGTATCTGCCTCTTTGGTGGCCACGCGCTCAGTTTCCTCTTCACCCGATGGAGCGTCGCCTTCCGTTCGCGCGGAGAAGCCCGACACGTCAGTCATTTAGTACCATCTCTCCCGGGCGTGCAGGCATCAGAGTAACTCATCCTCTCGAACCCAACAGGTCACCGACATTGACACCGCTCAGAAGATCAAGGTCATCCCCAAGCTCCATCGAGGCAAGGGCGAGATCGTCAACCTGCAGCGGACCGAGGTCAGTTCCGTTCAGCCTCAGCGTACACGTACCAACAGGCGATGTATTCACACGAAACTTGCCCCGTGCCTTCTCGATGCAGCGACCGGGCCAACCCCCCTTGATCTACTTCACCTACCAACGCGACAAGTACCTCTACTCGCCTGAAACCCGCTCGTTCGCGCGCATCTCGTACCCGTGCGATGCCAAACCCGCGCTATCGACGCTCCAGAAATCGACCGGTCTGTCCACCGCAGCCGAGATCGATCGAGTCCAACGCGACTACGGCCGTAACGTGTTCGACATCCCCGTCCCGACCTTTTTCGAACTTCTCGGCGAGCACGCCGTCGCACCCTTCTTCGTCTTCCAAGTCTTCTGCGCCGGGCTGTGGTGCCTCGACGAGTACTGGTACTACTCGCTCTTCACCCTCTTCATGCTCGTCGTGTTCGAGTGCACGACCGTCTTCCAGCGTCTCAGGACCGTCGGCGAGTTCCGAAGCATGTCCATCACGCCCTACGCGATCATGGTCCGCCGCGAGAACAAGTGGATCGAGGTGCAGACCCCCGACTTGCTCCCCGGTGATCTCGTTTCGATCGTTCGCTCCAAGGAGGACTCGGGTGTCGCTTGCGATCTCTTGCTCCTCCGCGGCTCGTGCATCGTCAACGAGGCGATGCTCTCGGGTGAATCGACGCCGCTGCTCAAGGAATCCGTCGAGCTACGCCCCGGCAAGGATGCGCTCGACATTGACGGTGTCGACCGCAACTCGGTCTTGTTCGGTGGAACCAAGGTGTTGCAGGCGACCGGCGTCGATCCCAAGGACAAGCTCGCCGCTCCCGATGGGGGCTGCCTCGCGCTCGTCCTGCGCACCGGTTTCGGCACCAGTCAAGGCCAGCTGATCCGCACCATGATCTTTTCGACCGAGACCGTGTCGGCGAACAACATTGAAAGCTTCCTCTTTATCGCCTTCCTGCTCGTCTTTGCTCTCGCCGCCAGTGCTTATGTCTGGGTCAAGGGTGTCGAGCAGGATCTCAAGCGGTCCAAGTTGCTGCTCGACTGCGTGATCATCATCACCTCCGTCGTACCCCCCGAGTTGCCGATGGAGTTGACCATGGCCGTCAACGCTTCCCTCGTCGCACTCAGCAAGTACTCGATCTTCTGCACGGAGCCTTTCCGCATCCCCTTTGCCGGCCGCGTTGACGTGTGTTGCTTCGACAAAACCGGCACGATCACGGGCGAAGACCTCGTGGTCGAAGGTGTTGCCGGTGTCGACACCAACGACCGTCAAAAACTCGTCCCCGTCAAGGAGACGTCGTACAAGACGACTTTGACCCTCGCCTGCGCCCACGCCCTCGTTCTCCTCGACGACGGAGTCGTAGGTGACCCCATGGAGAAGACAACCTTGGATGCCCTCGAGTGGAAGCTTTCGGCCGGTGACAAGATCACGCCCCTCGACCCGACGACTTCGAGCGTCGGTGGCGAAGTGCACGTCAAGCGCCGTTTCCAATTCTCGTCGCAGCTCAAGCGCATGTCGACCCTTTCGACCGTTATCCCCGCGAACGGCGGTGCCGCCAAGACACTCGTCGCCGTCAAGGGTGCCCCCGAGACACTCAAGACGATGTACAAATCCGTCCCCGAAGGCTACGAGCAGACTTACAAATGGTACGCGCAGCGCGGTAGTCGTGTCCTCGCTCTTGGCTACAAGTGGGTCGACTCGATGTCCAAGAACGAACTCAACACGACGTCGAGGGAAAAGGTCGAATGCCAACTCGAGTTCGCTGGCTTCTTGGTCTTCCACTGCCCGCTCAAACCCGATGCCGTCCAGACGTTGAAGGACCTTGCCGACTCGTCCCATCGCTGCGTCATGATCACCGGTGACAACCCATTGACCGCGACCCACGTCGCCCGCGAGGTCGAGATCGTTGATCGACAAGTGCTCATCCTCGACGTCCGCGAAGGAGGCGAGGGTGAAGCCGATCTTTCATGGAGGACCCCCGACGAATCCAAAGTCATCAAGGTCAACCCCGAGGAACCGATCGACGTCTCCCTCTTTGACGAGTACGACATCTGCATGACCGGTGCCGCCTTGCGCCAGTACGCCGATCGACCCGAGAGCTGGACCCAACTCGTCCAAAACACCTGGGTCTACGCACGCGTCTCGCCCGCACAAAAGGAGTTCATCCTGACCTCGCTCAAATCGCTCGGATACATCACGCTCATGGCCGGTGACGGAACGAACGACGTCGGCGCGCTCAAGCAGGCCAACATCGGTGTCGCGTTGTTGAACGGGACCGAGGAGGACTTGCAAAAGATTCTCGAGCACCAAAAGAAGGAACGCGTCAAGAAGGTCTACGAGCAACAATTGCGCATCACGTCTCGGTTCAAGCAGCCGCCGCCGCCCGTCCCTCCTTTGATCGCGGACCTCTTCCCCGACGCCGTCGCGGCTCAAAAAGCTGCCGCTCAGGCCGTCGGAGAGGACCGCCAAAAGGGTATTGGAACCAAGTTCGACGTTTCGGCTATCACCGATCAGCTGAGCAACATGGAAGACGAGACCGAGGTTCCCCAGATCAAGCTCGGTGACGCCTCCGTCGCTGCTCCGTTCACGTCCAAGCTCGCCAACGTTGTCGCGATCGTCAACATCATCCGACAAGGTCGCTGCACCCTCGTTGCGACGATCCAGATGTACAAAATCTTGGCGCTCAACTGTCTTATTTCGGCATGGGCTCTGTCCGTGCAGTACCTCCAGGGCATCAAGTTTGGCGACTACCAAGTCACGATCACGGGTATCCTCATCTCGGTCTGCTTCATGTGCATCTCGCGCGCACGCCCCGTCGACAAGCTCTCGAGGGAACGTCCGCTTTCGTCCATCTTCAACGTCTACGTCGTCTTCTCCATCCTCGCCCAGTTCGCGATCCACGTCGTCGCCTTCCTGTACCTGACCCAACTGTGCGAGAGGTACGAACCCCAAGCGGGGAACAAGATCGACCTCGACGCCAAGTTCGCTCCCAATCTGCTCAACTCGTGCATCTACCTCATCTCGCTCTCCCAACAAGTCTCGACCTTTGCGATCAATTTCCAAGGTCGACCTTTCCGCGAGGGCATTACGGAGAATTCGGCGTTGTACTATGGTCTATTGGGAGTCGCCGGTGTCGCCTTTTCAGGCGCGACCGATTTCGTACCCGAGTTCAATCGGTGGTTACAACTCGTCGAAATGAAATCGTCGTTCAGGAAACAGTTGTGCTTGGTCATGGTGCTCGATTATGGAGGGGCTTGGATCGCCGAAATCATCCTCAAGTATTTGTTCGCAGATAATCACCCCAAGGCGATCATTTTGAAAGGTTCGGAAAGGAGGTCCAAGAGGAGGGAGGAGCAGAAGAGGTTGTTGGAACAAGAGGAAGAGGGGAAGGCCGAACAGATCAAGGAGAAGAAGGAGTTGTAAACGACGAAAGTTGTGTAGGCGCGTTATATTTTTTCTAACAAAGCATAGATATCGCACACGTGTGAAACAAAAAAAGAAGCTCTAGCATTCCATGTCTCACCTGTGCGCACATGCTCGAACGTTCTGTTCGAGAGAAACCCGCCGGAAATGCGACGTGCCGGGGCCGGCTCGAACCACCTCCTAACCCGCAGCGGTGCTCGGCGCTTAAAATGGGCCGAACCACCGCCCGCGAAGGAAAGCGGCCTTAGCGCCCTACCAAGTCAGCCGAACGCGTGTCAGCCCACCGCCCAATTAATGAGCTTTTCGCTGACTCTTTTTGTTCTCGTTCTTCGGCCTCGGTCTGGTCCATTCACATCTCTTTCCCTTTCCCCCCCCCCCCCCCCCATGTACCCCTTCAATCAACAGAAGTTTTGAATCCGTGACTTTCCTTTCGTCTTACCAGCTGAGCTTTTACGCAACTCGAGCCGACCGAGTCGTCAACCGACCGCAACGATGCATACCCCCGTCATCCCGAGGATCACCACTTCTCCCGCCTCGAACAAGGACACGGATTCAACTTCGGCGCTGTCGGAGGTTCAATTCGGGAGTGAGGATCCGGCGCCCAAGTTGCTCGAAGAGAAGGAAGCTCAGGAGGGGAGTATAACGGGTACAGCGCCCTCGCACGAGGAGGATCGAACGCCAGGGGACAAGGACACACCAGCTTCGAATGGTGGTGACGTTCAAGCGACGGCGCGCATGACACCTAGGACGACCAAGAGTCCCGAAGATAGTCCGACGGATCAACTTACGCCAACGGTGAGAAGTGCACGACCGACCGTCTCTACCACGACCCGAGTGACTACGACTCGCATGCTGCATCACCGAGGCTACTCGTTGGACCTCCCAAGTGGAAATGACGCTCCGGGAGGATCATCAACCATTTCTGAAGGGTTCGTCAGTCCTTCGGGCTCGATGAGGAGTCGTAGGACCTGGGCCGCGGGGGAGACGTACGAAGCGAGGAGGTTGGAGAGGAATTTGTCCGCGCTCAGTTTTCAGAGTGCTGCAACGTGAGTTAAATTGGCGTCGAGAAATCCCGGTATTTTGGTTTCATGGGTTGCTGAAGACGTACACGAGATTATTTTTTTGTTTTCCTCGCAGAGCTTCGTAAGTTGATCCGGCTGAACTCGCTTCGCTCGCGATCAAGGAGGACTGATGTGCTGCCAAAAATTTTGGGGTGTAGACCTCTCGATTTCCACGACCTCGTCCAAAGTAAGCATCACCACGGTGTCGAAGGGTGAAGAGTCCCTCTCCGAAACTGATTCATGGTCCACTGCGATAGTCTACGAAATTGTCGCTTCCCGACGGGCCGCGTTCGACAATCTACTCTGGAGCGTGCCGTCAACTTCGTTCGCAGGCAAGTCGGTTGAGCAACAGGCTGTTGACCAGACAGAAAGTACCCGAGGCTGAATACACCATCGTGCTCTATGGTTCAACCAGCGCAAGCGTGAGTTCTCAATCCAACTTCTCAAGCCCCTGTAACGAGCTCAACTCTTCGGATCTCGAGAGCAGTTTCTTGTTCCAGATCGCGCTCGGAGGCGACTCTTCAAGATCGGCGCGCATCATCTCGATGTGTCTCTCCATCCTCATTTCCTTTCTAACTCTGCAGGTGAGCAGAGCACATACACTCAGATATTGAGTGATATGATCGACCTACTGACGTGGTCCATTGGGACTTTAGCTCTTCACGAGACAATTACAGGCCGAGGTAAGGACAGTTTCGATTGCCTCGCACCACCTGATCTCTTGTGCTGACTCGGATCTAGCTGATGTTCAGGCAGCCGATCATGCGTGGCTCGAGGGTAAGAGAGCTTCTAGTGCGTTGAACACACCGAATTGAACGGTTGGCCTCACCTCTTGCTCGGTTCCCCGTTCTTGTCCTCAGATTGGGAAATGGTGCGTTGCGGGGTGGTATCATTCAGCCGACCTTCTCAGCCTACATTCATTCAAAGGCATCCACCCATTCCCTCCACAGAGGCACAACGTGACACCGAGCGATCGAGCACATGGAGAAACGTGGCGCGGATACCGAGAGATCCTCCCCGTTCGAGCCGGGATCTACGCTCCGCTCGCCAAGTTTCGTGGGTTCTCGTTATGGAGTCATGGTATGGTCGTGATTGGGATGGTGGCCGTTGGTGGTAAGTTTATAAAGGGTTTGGATTGGGTTCAGTTCGCTGGGGGAAAGGAACACGGTCTTGAACGTTTCTGACAAGCGGTCAACGTGCTCGACGGGTTTGCTGAATTTTGGCGAGGCCATTTTTTTCGATCCGTTGTCGACAGTCTTGGTGACCAGTGCCATTAACGGAAAAGCGTGAGTTTCGCCGGGGGGCGGGGTTCCACTCGTTATTTTTTGGGGTCCATCTTCATAATCAGTGAAGATGATGAGTGAAGTTGACGACGCATCGACTCGCCTTTCCTTCCCAGGTTCGAGAACTGCTCGGGTAGCGGTGGAAGTGGAAACCATTGACGCAATACGGGGTCGTCTGTTATCTAATGCATACTTGTCAATTCTGGGGAATGGGGTTCAATCCCTGCTTGTACATACACACAAAAGACATAATCGTAGATTCTGACACCATGCGGATGAACAAAAATTCCTAACGTTGTTCGGTCAAGCTTGCTTCGCCGTACTGCCAGAGGTGATTGCCAGACCGTGCCACGACTCGTCTGGGAACTCGGCGGCGGCGAACCTCGGCGTCGGGAAGTACGCTTTTACTGCTCAGAGTTGACGAACCGAAACTTCGTCAACGTTTCGAACTTGGGTTTCTGCATCCTCTGGACGGTCTCCCCGTTATATGCTCAGCGAGGCTTTCCAGCTGGACGGGCTTGAACAAAAAAAAGCCCGATTGGGTGCAAGCAATTAGTATATACCGGGCTTACCCGGAGTAGTAAGCTGCGGTGATAGTCTCGTCTGCTACTGAATATACTACGCTCACGTGTTGCCTGAACGCCGATGGGAATAAGAATCGAGTCATACTGTTTGAAGGCACGCATAGTTCGGGGCCACTGAGCCTCGGCCTGTCAGGCGGCAGCGCAAGAGTTCCAGCGCGAAGTGGTAGCTTCCCCCTCTTGCGCTTCCGGCCCCGAATATACACGATATCAGACTATGTTTGGTTGATGTCGAAAGTGCGATATTCGCTAAAACCCAGGTCACGTGACTCGCCTTTTTTTTATTTTTTTACTGGGGCTCATCAATTGCAATCCTTCGGGTTGGCTGGGACCGCTAGAAAAAGAGCTAAAAGAGGTTATAAAGCAACGACGGCAAGCAATTGGGTGAAAGTCAAACCCCTGCGCGCAAAGAGCGCTGCGCAGATCAAAACTCGCCGAGCACCTAACGCGGACTCCAACGGGCGGTGAGTACTGCTGCCGCTTCACGTCCCAAGAGCGGGAGCGAAGATACTCGAAAACCAGGCAAGAGCGCCTAGAGAAAGAAAAGGGGAGAATACACAAAAATTCACGACTGGAAACACGGAGAACCAGGAATACTAAGACAGAGAGGAGGGGAGGAGGAGGGGAACACACCCGAGGGGCCAAGGGAGGGGGTCGAAGCCAGAGCTAGAGGTCCCCAGGGACTGACAGGCCGCAGCCAAGCCCCAGCTACTCGTCACCCCGACAGCGCCTGATGTCCTCCCTTGGCTGAGTCTCGAGTGCTGGCTGTTGAGCCGTCGGGGCCGAGCGAAAACGATCCAATACAACGAAACAAGCCTCGCCTTGACGCGAGGATATTGACCAAAAAAACGAGCGACCTTTCTTCCCGATCCATGCCGTAGATCTTGACCAACGCGAACGAACGATCTATTCGACGGAATCCAACACACGGCTTAGGAATAAAAGGAGAAGTGGCTGAAGCGTAGTCAACAACCGAGCAACAGGAACGAGATGAGGAAGAGAAGGGAGAAAAGGGGGGAAAGAGAGGGGAGAACTTCACAAAGCCTCCAACGCAACGACGATCGACCCGGCTTGCCGATCCATCCAAGAACGAAAACCGCTACTGCACAAAGTAGAGAGAGGGAGAGGTGCGCAGCCTTCCACTGCGCAACAAGTTTCAAGACAGTCAGCTTCTGACCGAAAAGGAAGGGAGGAAAGGAGGGGAGGAAAATGGGAAGGAAGGACTTAACTCGGTCATCACACCTCCCAATCTCGAACCCCAGGCACAAAACCCGCTCGAGAGAGAAAATCTCGCTCGAACGCTCTGAGCGCACTGGGAAGCGAGGGAGGGGCCACGACGTTGTCCAGCTCGAACCGCTGATGAACGCGCCAGCGGAGCAGGTGCAGCCGCTGGAAACCGATCGCGCAGGCCAGCCGAACCCACATCCATTTCGAGGTCGTTCTCCCACGACCCCGCAAAAGGGGGAGCCCCATAGTCAGCTGCTCCGGAGTGAACGTCGACGGATCGACGTCGGTATCCTCGATGCCGAGCTTGTCAAGCAGAATGCGTAGCACCCCACCCCAGAAGCTGGTCGAGTACGCGCACTCGAAAAAGTAGTGGGACACCGTCTCGATGACCGCTGCATCGTTGCCACAGAACAGACACGTCGGCGAAGAGGCATGACCCTGAGTATGCTGCCTCTTGCGCGTCGGCGTCACGTCGTACATGAGCCGCCAGTGGGTGTCCTGCTCGACAGCAGACGCGAACCGGTCATGAAGCCATCTCCAGAAGCGCTTCCTATCGCTCTGAGAAGTCCCATCAGGGAAACGCTTGACACGGTCCTCCCTCCCTGGGAACCGCACCTTGTTCACAAGCCGACGAAGCTTGCGAATCGTAAAAGGTCGGGAGAGCCCAAAGAAGTTGAAGCACCGAGGACGGGGAGCCTCCTTGAGAGGTATCCGAGCAGGTCGCAACGCGGTCTTGGGCAGCAACGCTTTCGCCTTGAGCAACTGACCCACGCGCGACCACACGTGCTCGTGCTGTAGGGCGGGTTCCTTAGAGTGCTGCCAGAACCCGCGTCGATGACCAACCAGAGCCCATCCCTTCCCTTCGTCCCTCCAGTACAGGTCCGCGATCTGCGCAAACTTCGCCACCGCGTCCGCATCGTCATATGCGTGCTGGGCACCTTCAGCATAGAGTGAAGGGAGGCGAGGCGGAAGCGAGAGCAATTCGGGAAGCGTAAGGAGTTCGGACTTGATGGTTGGAACTGTGACCCTGGCCGCTGCAACGACTGCCCCCCAGCGCGTCGAGTCGCGATACAGCTTCTCGACCCGAGCCGTGCTGCTGAAGAACCCCCACGGACTGAAATCGCGGGTCGCAGCGACGAGGGACCTCCAGCTCTCGCGAGCTAGGGGCGCCCAGATCGCCTCGTCCGAGCCCGCCACAGCATCCCAAAATCGAAGCGCCACCGAATGAACGATGTCGCCAATCGAAATCAAACCCAAGCCACCGTCCTCCCGAGCCTGGAACACGAAATCGCGAGCGACGGTATTTCGCCCTGCTCCTCCCCAGACAAAGTCCGTAAGTGCCGTCTCCGCCGCCTTAATGAACCATTGAGGCGGTATGTCGAAGGACAGCACGTGGAGGACCGTCGAGATGATGTGAGCGTTGGCATAGAAAACCTTCCCACTCGGCGAAAGTGTCCGGTCTCGAGCGGTGCGGGCCTTGGCCTTGATCCTGTCAAGAACATGGGTCCAAAACAGTTTCGAGTCACCGTGGCGAAAGAAGGCATAGCCGCACCACTTGAAGCTCTCCCCCTCCTGCACCGTTGGCAGCGCCTGCGCAGTCTCGTCCCGAAGCCAGTTCGGTCCGAGTGGTAGCACCAGCGTCTTGTCCGTGTTGGTCTTCCCGTTGGTAGCCTCGTACCACGTCTGCGACAGCGTTTGCAGCTTCGACAATGCCGCCGGTGACTCCACCACCACCACAGCATCGTCGGCAAACGCCAGATGCGTAAGCTGCGCACGCGGCCCCCCTGGCCACACCTTCTGCAGGTCGAGCGCGATCCCGCGCCGAACGAGGGCGTCGAGGAAGGGCTGGAACGTGATGTTCCAAACCGGGCACGAGAGGGGATCCCCCTGACCGAGACCACACAGCAACCGCACCAAGTCCGTGGGGAACCCATTGACAAGGTAGCGCACCCCCAGAGTCTCGGGATCGTAGAGAACGCGCAGCAGCGAGATGAAACGCTCACCGAACCCAGAGGCCTCAAAGACCTCGAAGATCCAGGCGTGATCGACCTGATCGTACGCGCTCTGCTGATCCAAAGACAAGAGGGCGCCCTCGGGGAAAACATCAGTGCCTAGCGACTTGAGTTTTTCGAGAAGGAGAGTGAGATGACTTCCCGCGTCCGCTGAACGTCTTGATGGCATGAAACCGTGTTGCGCCGGCGGTAAAAGCTCGCCGAGCACCCCATTGAGTCGCGCCACCAAGACCTTGCTGAGGACCTTGTAGGTCGTCTCGCGCAATGTGATCGGTCGGTATGCCCCCAGTGATTTCAGATTGGCCCCCGGTTTATTCTTGGGCAAGAGCCGCACCAGCCCCTCTGCCAAGGACGCCGTCATTTTGCCGCCCTCCCAAATCGAGTTGAACAAGTCCAACAGCTTGGGAGCAAAGTAGGTTGGCAGCGCCTTGAAGAGCTCGTACGGAATGCCCGAGGGCCCCGGTGATCGCCCCGAATCCGTCTTCTTCAACGCCGCTTCAACCTCGAGGAGGGTGAAGGGCTCGTCAAGCGCCACTCTCGCTTGACGAGGCAGCCGACGACCGAACGTAGGGTCCGAGCGGTCGTCATCGTAGCATTTCGCTGCGCGAATAGGGTCGAGCAGGGACCGGCGTGCGTTCGTCGGGTCGCCACGAGCTGGGTCCGGCGTGAAGAGCGACTGCGCGTGCCGTGAAGCAATACCCAGCGCCTCCTGCATGTCAACGGTCTCGGTGCCATCCACATCCTCCAGCGAGACGATGCTCGTCTGGCGACTCCGGCGGTTGAGGCGCGTGCGAATGCTTGCCGATTGACCTTCCCTCGAGTCGACTGACGGCACATGCGCACGAATGCGCAGCCACTGAGCCTCCTTTACCGCCAACTGGTCCAACCGCGACTTGGCATGAGCATACGCATCGCGCTCGGCCTCATTCATGTGCTCACCGCGTGCCTCCAAAGCCTCCATGACGGATTGGCTCTCGGCCCGCAGTCGGCGCATGTCGGCACGAGTCGAGCGGTATCGTGCATGGCCAGCGACTGCAACCGCCCGCAGAGCGGCGTCATAGACGTCGCCGAGCGGAGCGGTCCCCTCGAGCCTTTGATAGACCTCGTCGACGACCCCGGGAATCGATGTGACAAAGTCTTGATCGTCAAAGACCATTGGGTTGAGCCTCGAAATGAAATCGCTCGTGGAGGGAAGAGAAAGGGGGGGTTCGGCATCAGCGTTCGATGTAGGCAAAGCGAAAGTCGCAACTACAGGTCTGTGGTCCGAACAGGGCGCATCGAAGAGCGTAGAAGCGCTCAACAACCGGTTCGCCCAACTGCATTGGACAAGAATATAGTCGATCCGCGACCACGAGCAAATCTTTCGCTCTTCCCCTCTACCACGGTAGTGAGGACGAGTGAATGCAGGGGTGCAAGGATGGACATGTCGGACCGTGTCGAGTGCCTTGAACGCGATCTTTGACAGCAAGGTCTGCCAGTGCGATACAGGAGTCCAAGCGCGATCGGTGATGGACACTCGGTCGACCGATACATCCGGACAATCGTTGAGATCGCCGGCCAAGATCCGAAGAGTCTTGGGTCTCGGGGCGTTGAAGTGCAGAAGCCCGAAAAAGTCGCGACGATCGTCCTCCTGCACCGGCGCGTACATGTTGGTGATCTCGACATCGAGCTCCTCAAGACGAAACACCGAGCGCAGAATCCGACCGTCGAAACGAGGAGCTCCTGCAAAGACGACCGGGGTAGAGGAAAGGAGATGGCCCGCCAAAAGTGAGCCATCGGGTATGAGGGTAAGGACATGAGGAGTGAAACGAATACAAGCCCCCGGCCAAGCACTCTCGAAGCCTTCGCGCGACGCGTTGTAGCTGAGGTGGTGCTCTTGCAGGAGGATGGCCGCAGGGGCCGGCCGAAGGGTTTTGAGATAACGGATGATTTTGACTTGGTTGACTGCGTTCTTCATCGATCGGACGTTGAACGTCAACACGGTGAGTGACTCAATCATGATTAAATCAGTTCAGCGCCGCCCCCCTCGAATTCGGTCACCTCGGACCTGTGACCCCCTGAACTGTTGCCCCCTGAGCCATCACCCCCTGATGCACCGAGGATCATGGCGGATCCCGCCCGGGTGACACGTCGGTTGCCGGGTGCCGAGCTCGAACGAAGGCGTCGAGGACTCGTCGAGGCTATCGAGGTTGTCGAGGTTGCCGATGATCCCGACGTGCCACCGGACAAAGGCGAAGGAGAGGTCGGGGTCGAAACGGGCGCCGCCGTCGTCGTCTGCGTCTCCTTTGTTGAGCCCAGGGTCGCACGCGTCGACGTCTCTTCCCCAGTGTCGCCGCCCTCCGGTTCGGTCGAAACGACCGACTCGTCGTCGCCGTCGTTCGCGTCGTCCTTGTTGGCGGTTACTGCACCTGCGGGGTTAGCACGAGGTCCCAGCTGGATCATGTTCGCGCCAGAGACACGAGAGTTCAATGCGGCAGGCCCACCGTGCTTCCCATTCTTTCCAGCAACTCGGAAGCCGGTGGTCGAAGTCGAAGTCGAGGTCGAGGCCCCCGGAACAGGGGCGGCGGTGGCCGGAGTCGAAACCGGCTTCCTGCAAGCGCCCCACTGGTGTCCGGCGCGATCGCACACCGCGCAGTAGTGCGTCTCGAATTCGTGTCGCAAGCCGTACTTGGCGCCCAGGATCTCGATCTCTTGTGGCAAAGCGGCGTTGAGCGCACCCTTCTGCGTCTCGATGGAGCCTTGGAAAAGATCAGCATGTAAGCGAAGGTACGCGCAGTGGAACCCGTCTTCGGTCATGGCCATCGGATCGCCATTCGGATCGACCGCGAGGCCCCGCTGTAATTGCATCAGGGTATAACCTTGCGTGCGACCTGCGCGGCCGAACGAAAGGGTGATAGCATCATCGAGAGATTTTCGGAGCACGGAAGCGGGGATCGCGCTGGAGGAGGAGGGCAAGGTGAATCGCACCTGCACGACGTGGTTAAGGGGAGAGGCGCTGGGGAGCTCGGTAACCATCTCCTTGCCGTGGTAGGGGAATGGGCCCACTGAAGCGGCTTCAAGACAAGCTTGCTCGGATTCGAATACAAGCTCGTACATGTGACGAGCGATCGGGAACCTCTTCGTGGCTTTCGTCACAATCGGGTTCAGCTTCACGCATTTCGAGAAAAGCTTCTCGACCTCGGGGTCAAGCACGACGCCCTCGGGCCGCGCGAACATGAACGGCGTCTCGGCCAATCCAAAGTGCTTGCGCAGCGCGGTCTGTACAGGACCTCTGGGTGATCCAGGACCATCCATAATGACTCGAATCACATTGGAGGCCGGGGCTGCGTCGTTTCGCACCGCTCTTTGGGCGGCTCGTGCGAGCGCTGGCGCCTGCGAAGGCGGGGTCGAGGCGTCGTGCATCAGGACCATCAGTCGGCGGGTCGACTTGCTGGAGGGAACAATCCCGAGCACTTGGAAGGTCTTCTTCATCAGCTTCTCATGGTCCAACCGGACCTGAGTTGCCTCGGGCGACCAAGCTGGAGGATTCGCGGTTCCTCCAGTGACCGCTTCACGCGTTTGCGTGTTGAGTGATGAATCACTCGCGCCATTACCACCCAATAGGTCCTCGGGCGGGGGCGCATCGGCGCCGGGCGGATCCGGCATCGCGTGTTTGTGTTGACCTGTAAAGCTTAACGGGCTTGGAGGTCAACTACTCACTCTACACCACAGAAACTCACTTGTGTGTGTGTGTGTGTGTGTGTGTGTGTGTGTGTGTGTGTGTGTGTGTGTGTGTGTGTGTGTGTGTAGATTTTTTTATTACTGGGGCTCATAAATTGCAATCCTTCGGGTTGGCTGGGACCGCTAGAAAAAGAGCTAAAAGAGGTTATAAAGCAACGACGGCAAGCAATTGGGTGAAAGTCAAACCCCTGCGCGCAAAGAGCGCTGCGCAGATCAAAACCCGCCGAGCACCTAACGCGGACTCCAACGGGCGGTGAGTACTGCTGCCGCTTCACGTCCCAAGAGCGGGAGCGAAGATACTCGAAAACCAGGCAAGAGCGCCTAGAGAAAGAAAGGGGGAGAATATACAAAAATTCACGACCGGAAACACGGAGAACCAGGAATACTAAGACAGAGAGGAGGGGAGGAGGAGGGGAACACACCCGAGGGGCCAAGGGAGGGGGTCGAAGCCAGAGCTAGAGGTCCCCAGGGACTGACAGGCCGCAGCCAAGCCCCAGCTACTCGTCACCCCGACAGCGCCTGATGTCCTCCCTTGGCTGAGTCTCGAGTGCTGGCTGTTGAGCCGTCGGGGCCGAGCGAAAACGATCCAATACAACGAAACAAGCCTCGCCTTGACGCGAGGATATTGACCAAAAAAACAAGCGACCTTTCTTCCCGATCCATGCCGTAGATCTTGACCAACGCGAACGAACGATCTATTCGACGGAATCCAACACACGGCTTAGGAATAAAAGGAGAAGTGGCTGAAGCGTAGTCAACAACCGAGCAACAGGAACGAGATGAGGAAGAGAAGGGAGAAAGGGGGGGAAAGAGAGGGGAGAACTTCACAAAGCCTCCAACGCAACGACGATCGACCCGGCTTGCCGATCCATCCAAGAACGAAAACCGCTACTGCACAAAGTAGAGAGAGGGAGAGGTGCGCAGCCTTCCACTGCGCAACAAGTTTCAAGACAGTCAGCTTCTGACCGAAAAGGAAGGGAGGAAAGGAGGGGAGGAAAATGGGAAGGAAGGACTTAACTCGGTCATCACACCTCCCAATCTCGAACCCCAGGCACAAAACCCGCTCGAGAGAGAAAATCTCGCTCGAACGCTCTGAGCGCACTGGGAAGCGAGGGAGGGGCCACGACGTTGTCCAGCTCGAACCGCTGATGAACGCGCCAGCGGAGCAGGTGCAGCCGCTGGAAACCGATCGCGCAGGCCAGCCGAACCCACATCCATTTCGAGGTCGTTCTCCCACGACCCCGCAAAAGGGGGAGCCCCATAGTCAGCTGCTCCGGAGTGAACGTCGACGGATCGACGTCGGTATCCTCGATGCCGAGCTTGTCAAGCAGAATGCGTAGCACCCCACCCCAGAAGCTGGTCGAGTACGCGCACTCGAAAAAGTAGTGGGACACCGTCTCGATGACCGCTGCATCGTTGCCACAGAACAGACACGTCGGCGAAGAGGCATGACCCTGAGTATGCTGCCTCTTGCGCGTCGGCGTCACGTCGTACATGAGCCGCCAGTGGGTGTCCTGCTCGACAGCAGACGCGAACCGGTCATGAAGCCATCTCCAGAAGCGCTTCCTATCGCTCTGAGAAGTCCCATCAGGGAAACGCTTGACACGGTCCTCCCTCCCTGGGAACCGCACCTTGTTCACAAGCCGACGAAGCTTGCGAATCGTAAAAGGTCGGGAGAGCCCAAAGAAGTTGAAGCACCGAGGACGGGGAGCCTCCTTGAGAG
This sequence comes from Microbotryum saponariae, assembly GCA_900102585.1. Classification (NCBI taxonomy): domain Eukaryota; kingdom Fungi; phylum Basidiomycota; class Microbotryomycetes; order Microbotryales; family Microbotryaceae; genus Microbotryum; species Microbotryum saponariae. Next base: position 122,593 of record FMWQ01000063.1, on the reverse strand, counting down.
GTATCCGAGCAGGTCGCAACGCGGTCTTGGGCAGCAACGCTTTCGCCTTGAGCAACTGACCCACGCGCGACCACACGTGCTCGTGCTGTAGGGCGGGTTCCTTAGAGTGCTGCCAGAACCCGCGTCGATGACCAACCAGAGCCCATCCCTTCCCTTCGTCCCTCCAGTACAGGTCCGCGATCTGCGCAAACTTCGCCACCGCGTCCGCATCGTCATATGCGTGCTGGGCACCTTCAGCATAGAGTGAAGGGAGGCGAGGCGGAAGCGAGAGCAATTCGGGAAGCGTAAGGAGTTCGGACTTGATGGTTGGAACTGTGACCCTGGCCGCTGCAACGACTGCCCCCCAGCGCGTCGAGTCGCGATACAGCTTCTCGACCCGAGCCGTGCTGCTGAAGAACCCCCACGGACTGAAATCGCGGGTCGCAGCGACGAGGGACCTCCAGCTCTCGCGAGCTAGGGGCGCCCAGATCGCCTCGTCCGAGCCCGCCACAGCATCCCAAAATCGAAGCGCCACCGAATGAACGATGTCGCCAATCGAAATCAAACCCAAGCCACCGTCCTCCCGAGCCTGGAACACGAAATCGCGAGCGACGGTATTTCGCCCTGCTCCTCCCCAGACAAAGTCCGTAAGTGCCGTCTCCGCCGCCTTAATGAACCATTGAGGCGGTATGTCGAAGGACAGCACGTGGAGGACCGTCGAGATGATGTGAGCGTTGGCATAGAAAACCTTCCCACTCGGCGAAAGTGTCCGGTCTCGAGCGGCGCGGGCCTTGGCCTTGATCCTGTCAAGAACATGGGTCCAAAACAGTTTCGAGTCACCGTGGCGAAAGAAGGCATAGCCGCACCACTTGAAGCTCTCCCCCTCCTGCACCGTTGGCAGCGCCTGCGCAGTCTCGTCCCGAAGCCAGTTCGGTCCGAGTGGTGTAGAATTTTTTTTTTTTGTAGAATTTTTTTTTTTGTAGAAACCGTTCATCATATTGCCCCCAATTCCTGTTCCCCCTGATTGGCCTACGGAAAAACTAGATGGAAGTCGACGATGATAACACAAACCGCCCGCAAGATGCGAGAAACGGGCCAAGTCCACCAATCCGATACTTCGGATTCAAGTGCCCCAGCCAAGCGGTTGCTCCCCCCCAGGAGACGAATGAGAGAGAGAAGGAGAGAGAGAGAAAATGAAAAAGAACTGGCGTACTAACGACAAGAGGCCCACCCCGCACCCACTTCCCAACTCGGTCGAGACAAAGACAGGAGAGCGACTGCGCAGCTACCCTGACCCGCGAAGTCCCCAAGTCTATGCTCGGTCACAACAAGACGCGGTGGAGGCCCCTCAAAACCTCCACCTCAGCAGTCCCTGGCCCCTCAAAGCCGACTTTCTGCCTGTGTCTGCTGATCCCTCCCTTGACTCAGAACCCCGAAGCCAAAGAGCGCGAGCCACCGTCGAGTCAATCCCAAATCGCGAGCCGGTCCATGAGCAACGGAGGCAGACCTGTAATAAAAGAAAGAAAGATGAAGAAAACATATTTAGTATACAGTTTTTGTAAGAGGATGTGTGATGTGGGGTGTGTGAGTGTGGGATGGGGTGGGGGGAAATCGAACCTAGCCTCTACTGCCCTCGCCTGCCTCTTGCTCCTCCCGCCCTCAACTTCATCCTCTCCTCCAGTACCACCCTCCTCCGCTCCAGGCTTTCCATCCTCGTCCCGTGCTTCTGCATCCTCCATCTCCCACTGCTGATCATCTCCAAGACCATCCCCGTGAAGATCTCGATCGTCCTGCCTGCGCCTTCCTGTTCGCTGAGCTTGGCCTTGAGCTTGGGGAGGCCAAAGAGTCGTTGTAGTGTCGTGTACTCGGCGTCCTCGATCGTGTCGCATCCGAGCGCGTCGCAGAGCACGCCCCTTGCCGCGGTCCAGACGTTCCGCGAGTCGACGCAGCCGAAGAAGTAGTGATCGGTGTCGTCCACCGGCGCTTCGCACACGAGGCACGCGGGAGAAGTGACATGCTTTTGCTCGTGCTGGAGCTTGCGCGTCGGGGTGAAGCGGAGAATCAGCTTGAACCAAACTTCCCTCTCCCTCGCTGTCAGTGCCTTCGAGTTGACCGCCTTCCAGAAGCTCCTGAGATCGTCTGGCTGCGGTGGTCCCTTGAGCCCGAGCGTAGAAGAAGGATTGCCAAAAAAATGCTTACCTATACACCAAAGGCCCGCCTTGGCGATAATGCTTTTGCATCGCAGAATCGCTGAGATGGTCGAGTGGTCTAAGACGGAGGACTTAAGGTATTTTCTTTGGAGCACTTGCGTGTTCCACTGGATAGCGCTTTCAAGCAACCCTCTCCGGAAACGGGCAAGGGTTCGAACCCCTTTCTCAGCAAACAAGAATTTTGCCACTCGACTGGCTTGGATTTGGGGGTTTGACAAAGAAGAGATGGGCTTCTTTTTTGTTTTTGTTTCAGTCAGAGTAGTAGTCGGCTGCTTGAACGTTGACTGCGGCCGACACAAGTTGGCGAGGGCCGGAGAAGCGATCATTGAATCGCCGAATGTCTCCCTTCGCTTCCCGTTCGCGCGACCACACGACTCGACGAAGACCGACCCAGCAACCGACATGAGCTCGCACAGTCCGACTCCTTCACGCGCTGCAGCGGCCCACCTGGTGAACACCCCTTCGTGCTCTGCTCCCAACGCTCTCGTAGCTTCTCCCTCCACGTCCTCCTCTTCGACGACGGACGATTGCGAATCGTTGTACCTCGTTGCGCAATCCCTGTTGGCACAGGTGGTGACGCTCCTGGAGGATGTTGTCGTATCGGATCAACAACTGAGTACGGTCAGTGAATACGTTCCGGGGAGTACGATTGGGAAACACCTGAGGTCAGTACAGCAGCCAGCGCTTTTTCTCCGATGGGCTGCGAACGAGAGAGCGAGGATGAACGTCGCTCGCGAGGACAAAGAGCAACATCGCCGTTGTATACGATGTAACGCGGCACTTGGCAGTCGAAGAGCTGATTTATCATCTGATCCTGATCCTACAGACACCTGCATGATCACTACCGACTCTTACTGGACTCGTTACTCGTCGCAACGCCACACGACGCGTCCTCCTCCTCGTCCTCGCCGTCCCCGGTCGAGCTCTCCTACGACGTTCGATCGCGCAACATCGCTTCCGAGACCTCGCACAAAGCCGCACTAGAGGCCTTCATCCAGCTCCAACACCGTCTCGAGACCGAGACGAGGAGGGGGACCGCGATCGAGCCCGATCGCACGATCTGGTTGGAGGCGGTCACACCGTTCAAGGTTCGCGTCGAGTCGAGTTGGGCCAGGGAGGTGAGTCGCTTCTCTACACATGCTGTTTCGATCGACCGAGAATGCTGATGGTGGTCAATCGGGTTCGGGTTCGCACGCTTTTCCTCGCAGCTCTGGTTCGTGAGCTTGCATGCGACACATCATTTGGCGCTCGTGAGGGTCAGTTTCCTCATTTTCAGCCTAGATCCAGATCACGATCCCACAACTTGACCCTGACTTTTGACTTTGTCTCATTCCAGGTCGTAGCAACCGAACTGGGCCTCACCGTCCGGGACGAGTTTGGCGTGGCCCCTTCGACGCTGGTCGCACGCACCCAAAGGCACGACGACGAGACGCAGACCCGATCCGAGGCGAAGGACAAGGTCGAACACAAGATCAAGCGCGATGAGCAGAAGCACGAACCGGGGAAGAGTGCCAAGAGGAGGGAGTCCAAGTTGTAGGAGTTGATCTCTCCCCCCCCCCGCGATCGGCGCATTCCGGGATCAGTAGAGGGCCTCTAGAATGATCTTGCATTGCAGCCATTCGCACGACTGGTATGACTACAACTAATGGGAAAGTAATGGGAGAGACATGTAGGACCGACAATAGTCAAGTGAGCTCGTCGAGAAAGTAACAAGGAAGAACACTCCGGCTTAAGATGGGTCCCTCGCGTGTGTACGGTGGTCAGTCTACGATACAGGGGCCAACACTACCTGGGCTCGATCATGGAAAGTGATACAAGAGGTGGTGCTTTGCCTCTTTCCTCGCTTTGTGAAGGTGAGGAGAGAGGCGAAAAGCTGTGGCGATCGAGAGACGAAGCGATCCTGACCGGAGTCGCGGATGCTCGTGCGAGAGAGAAGAGGAAAGCAAAAGGGCGTCGCTTCGCTGGCGCGTCCCTTTTTCCGGGTTGCGCACCGCGTCTAATTGGGCATTAGAAACCCAAGCGATCTCTAAGGGGGAATTGCGCCGTGAGAGGGACGCGTCGCGCGGTTCAATTTGGGCTCGCGTGGACGCGTCGGCACAAGTCAAAGCTCGCGCTCGGTCGTCATCGCACTCCCTTCCCCTACACGTACACCCAGTCATGGCAGCAGCAACTCTAGACCACCAAGATGACGACACCCCCATGCTCGATGTCCCCCACCCGGCATTGGACAAGGGCAAGTCGAAGGCGAGCGCGAGTGCAAGTGCGAGCAGCGGTCTGGACGCGTTGGCGATGGATGTCATGCCTTGGGTTGAGAAGTACAGGCCGGTCACGTTGGACGATGTGGTGGCTCACAAGGATATCATCTCGACTAGTACGTTCTCGGTCCGAGGCGGCTCTCACCCGGCGAGCAGGAGAGCCCTGGACTGGCGAGGACGACCCCGCACGGGTCAGCCGGATCAGACGAGACTGAGATGTTCAAACACCCACTTTACCCCTTGACGCAGTTGATCAATTCATCGCCAAATCGAGGGTACCCCATCTCCTCTTTTACGGCCCCCCAGGAACAGGCAAGACCTCGACGATCCTCGCCGTAGCGCGAAAGATCTATGACGGCAACGAAGCGAGCATGAGGAACAACTGTCTCGAGGTGGGATACACTCGGCTTCATACAAACCGTTTTCCTCACCTTGAAGTGACTGAACTTGTGCTCTGGGATACTGGCAATCTCCACAGTTGAACGCCTCGGACGATCGTGGTATCGACGTCGTACGGGAGCAGATCAAAAACTTTGCCTCGACGAGGATGTCCAATGCTGGAACGCGAGTCCGAAACCCACCTTCTTCCCTCGGCCTATTCAACCCTTGCTGACTTTGCGCTCTTCTTCGATGAGGACAGTGCCGGATTCAAATTGATCATTCTTGACGAAGCCGACCAGATGACCTCGGCCGCTCAATCCGCCTTGCGACGAGGTGAGCTTGCTCGAATCTCCCGAACCGAAAGAGGAAGTTCTCCACTGACCGAGAGTCTTTCTCCTCGCAGTCATTGAACAATACACCAAAAACGTCCGCTTCTGCATCATCTGCAATTACGTCAACAAAATCATCCCCGCCGTGCAATCGCGATGCACTCGCTTCAGGTACCAATCTTTTGGACATTTTATTGTCCGTCCGCGGCAAGCAATGCTGAATATTGTCTGGTATTCCTGCAGGTTTGGTCCTCTACCCCGGCCCGAAGTGGAGAAGCGACTCAATCATGTTGTTGATGCTGAAAAGTACGTTTCGTCGATGGCTCGGACAGAAAGTTGGGGGGCTGATGCTGTTTTCCTCTGCGGTTACTTTCTTAGGGTCAATTTGACCGAAGACGGACGGCAGGCACTGCTGAAGCTCTCGAAGGGGGATATGCGACGCTCTCTAAACGTACTGCAGGTCAGTGTTCGGGCTCTGTTGAGTTGGGGCGTGTGCCGCGCCAGTGCTGAAATTTCGTTCTCGCCGCTCCAATGATAGGCATGCCACGCCGCATACGACGTCACGGACGAAGCCGCCGTCTACAATTGTACCGGCAACCCCGATCCAGCCGACATCGAAGCCATCATGCAATCGATGATGAACGAATCCTTCGAGACCTCGTATCGACGCATCTCGTCGCTCAAGATGGACAAAGGTTTGGCGTTGCAGGATATCATTCAAGGGTGTTTTGATTTCGTCGCGACAGTCGAGTTTCCGAGGCAGACGAGGGTCGTCTTGTTGGATCATTTGGCGCAGGTCGAGTGAGTGATTGATCCCCACACCGGACGGTCGGAAAGGGCCATATGCCATATCGCTGATCCTCCTGAATCTGTCCCGCTGATTAGGCACCGCTTATCGACCGGCGCGAGTGAGAAGTTGCAGTTGACGGCCCTGCTGGGAGCGACCAAACTCGCTATCGAACTCAGTCAGAACAAGTAAAAGGCCATACCAGCGTGTACTGTAATGTTACTGTAGACTTTCCAGGACCGTTGTCGAGACAAGTGTGATGATCGCGGAACGTGCGGCGAAGCACTTGGTCGGATTATCATGCTCATGCGCTGGACATTCGCCGGGCGCGTTAAACGCAGCAGATCTTGGCAGGCAGAGGTGACCGTCGTCCGGGGTCCAGCCTGAATCCTCCGAGCCGTGGCATTCGAATCAATAGTTTGAAAAAACACAGACTCGGTACCTACTGCTGCTGTTGCAAACGATGAATCCGGATTCCGACCAACTTCAACTTCGTCGACAAGTTTGAGCTCGCCGCCGATCGCACTCGTGGTGGGCCTGGCGCGAACCGACGTAGATCTCTCTTCGTAGGGACCTACCTCGGTTCGGACATTCTTGATTTTGGGTCGTCGCGTAAGCCTTTCTTTCCAATCTCCTTGGGCCAAAGCTAGGTTGACTCAATTTTGTGTGATCTGGTTGTCTACTTCTGCCATATCGTTTTCTGTGCCTTGATCCTTTCGAGCTTGTTTCCCGATTGGTTCCCGGTGGTAGCAGGCCCGTGCAGTGGGGTGCCGTGGCGCGTCAGGTTTACGGTATAAGTTATATAGCACAATTTACAATTACGCACGGCCACGTAACGATTGTCACGCGAGACTCCGGCAACAGTCCACCAATTCGCGGTGGGCTGGCTCTAGCTTCGGGCAGAATACGCCGCATGTCAACTTTTTGCAATCGCCCTGCATATGGACCGCCCACAGCACCTCCTCAGTCGCCTCGATACGCAATCGTCGGTCCTGCGTCTCGTCCGTCATCCATTTCGCATGCGCCAGGAATTTCTCGGGCGAGAGGCACGCATCGTCACCCATGACGCGCGGTTGCACGACCGTGGCGAGCAGTTTCGGGTTCACAGGCTCGTACTTGATGACGGGCGTGCTGGAATAGACGCGTTGGAACTCGACGAAGAGGAACATATCGCTGATTTGTTTGGGTTTTTGTTCGCCGCAATCGACGAGCTGCTTCTTGACCCATTGGTCTTCCCACATCGGGACATCGTAAATGCCCCCGATGGCATCAATATCGGCGCAGACGGATCGTGCTGGTCGATCGTAGAAGCTGTTGATGTAATAAACGAACGCGCCCATCCTTGCGCGCGACCAGAGTGACATGTACACGCCTCGCTCTTCCGGGAGCCAATCTTTGTAAGGGAAGCGTGTAAGGATGTTGCTCATGGGGAAGAGGTCGGCGTCCAAGACGAGCACACTCCGAATTGTGGCACGCACAAGGTCAGCGCAAACGCAAGATAGGAACGAGCATCCACGGTTTCTGTTTTTCATCAAACGCACCTGTCTATCTTCTGTGTGATCAGGTATTGGTGGAGTGTCGCCCATCGCTGAAAGCAGAACAGCTCGTAGGCGACCGGGTTCAGCGACGAGTGCTTGTACGTGCGCGCGAGTTGTCGATGCGAATCTGTATTCTCCTCGACCCAAACGACCTTCACCGCCGCGGCTCGGAAGAGCGATGGCCAATCGACCTTGACATCGTCCACGACCTTGTCGTCCAGCGGATTCCGGAGCAGGTGGATCGTCGCGTCCGGGTGCGAATAGCGCGTGTACAGCAGCGCGATCGCCTGCCAGTTGAGCATGTGCCCCGATTGCACGAACGCGATGTCATTCGTCGTAGTGTTGTAGTCGGTTTGGTTGATGTTGGGAGGAGGCTGCAGGCTTCCTCCAGATGACGAGAACGACCTCGACACTCCGAACAGGACCAGCAAAGCAAGGGCCGTCGCGGTCGCGACAATCACTGGCTTCACGTATGGCCGGGAAGCGCCCTGGGGCCGTGTCGGCACATCACTGTCCGATATTTGAAGCGGGATGTAACCCCCTCTTGTCGTCATGTCGGCGGGCACACAGGGTGCACAGCTACTCCTGAGGGATCAGGCTGCTGGCTGAGTCTGAGACTCTGAGATCGCGCGACCGCGCACCGCGACTTAAGCAGTGTAGCACCTCGGGTGGTTTCGAATGGCTGCTGGCAGGCGCGCGACGTCTACAGTTAAGTCACTGCTTCCTTCAAGACAAGACGCTCGCTGGCCCGAGGAATCAGGATAACCGGCGCCTGTGCTTTGTCTAAACGAACACTATATTGTGTTTACTAGTTGGGATTAGTACCGTACCGCGTGGCGGCGAGGAATGAATGAACCTCACTCGCTCGCGCCCCGGCCATTTCGTTGACCATGAATCCTTCAGGTCCAATTAGCTGAGCTGAGAGCTCGAAGGGGTTTATTTGACGGTCTCATTGATAAGAAGTCGTCCATCTCGAACAATTGGCACAACCAATAACCGAATATTGAGCTAGATTCGTGTATAACCTTCGTCCAAAAGAATGGTGGCACGGAACGGCGAGAAATAGACAGATCTGCCAAGGAATCGCCTCGCTACTTTTTTCATGAACTTGAAGACGAAACTGTCTTCTTCAAAACGTATCAAAGCCCTCGTAATCTCAGCTTCTTCAGCTACATCATTTATCGTCAAAGCGACATTACATCCAAAATTCGCCATGGCTGTGGGCCTGTGATTCGGTGCCACTGGTGACCGGGCGGATCCTCTACTAGGGACTAATTTTCGCTGGAACTCGGCCACTGCTTCCGCTGAGAACACAACGTAGAACTTAACAAGCTGCAGGTGTTTAGTGAGTCCGAAGCCCCACTCAGGAGTCATCTTTCAATGGCTTCGCCGCCCATCTCTATGTGGGTTTTTGGTAGCCTGGACTGTTGAGTCGCACCATTGTATTGAGTCTCCTGAGTCCTCGAGGATTTCGCTGACCTGCTGCAATGCCAGCCAAACGAAGCCTCAGGCTCGGTTTGCGCAGCCGAGTCGAACGAGCCCCTCCGCGCAGCGGCAAGGTGATCTGATCTGATTTGAATTTTTCTGATTCGGCCTTGATTGATGATCTTGATCTGATCTGAACAGATCAATTTGATCTGAGACATGAAATTGCCTAATTTGGCGCAGAGAGACTTCTACATGTCTACATGTTGAAATCCCTATCTTCTTCCTCCACAACTTCAACCTCACTCGTCCTCATCTCATCCTCATCCTCATCATCCTCCAAAGTGATCACCTTGCTAAGCCGCCGCTTTTTGGAGGAGCTCCCCGCTTTTATGACTGGATTGCGCGGCATGATCCCGATAAGAAAGTGTCTCGATTAGTCAGCACTTGACACTGCAACGAAGGCCCATCAGAGGAGGACCATACCCTGTAGTATTTCTGTGGCGCGGGGCCGACACCCAATGCGGCGGCGATGCCAGATAGTAGATGGCGCGATCCATTCTCTCTCATGATCAGGTGCGCCGCAGTTGGCATTTCAAATCACAATGGCACCACCTAGGTACCGCCTACTTTTGGATTTTTTTCCTCGAGGCTCTATTGATCTAAACTTGATCTGACCCCTGTCAGATCAGATCAGATCAGATCTAATGCGGACCCTTGTGAATCAGAAGAGGGTTCCTCTCCCCTGGTCTCGAGGTTTCATACGAGGTGGTGCAACCGAGGCATACTGTGCGGCTCGCCATCGAGAAGCAAATCCTTGCTCGGACGCCCGCCATCGGCGTAGACCACCATGGTCTGACACAATCGCTTTTTCGACCTCATTAAATCATCCCGTCGGGAGTCGCGGCTGGGCCAACCTCTTCTTGCGTCCACTACAGCAGACTGAGTGGCAGACTGCAGGCTGATCCGAAGGAGCCAGCCGATTGATTCACACACGGGGTGTGCTCGAAGCGCACGTTACTCCAAGCTCCAGGGAAGTACGATGGTCACAAAGGTCTGTCACGGAGTGTCGAATAAGCCAATTTAGCGCCTACAACGCTCTCTCGCAGTCACGCACGAGGCCGACATGTTCGCATCCAATAGGGGGACGAGTCGCAATTGTGCAATTGCGCAGCTGCATCCTCGAATCCCAGAGGGCAATCTTTCTATGTCAGCAATGCTATGTAGCAGGCAATGATACGAGTGTTTCAATCGGAGAAAATTGACTATGAGGCTCCATCGCGAGATAAAAATACCACCTAAAGCCAAAGTCGTAACTCGTGGGTGTCTCGGGGTCGATCAGCCCGCGCTGATGTACTGCGCTCTTAGACTGTCGACTCCTCCATAGTGCGCGCTGTTTGTGGCGTTTGTTTTAGGATGGAAGAGTCGAGTTGCAGTGATAAGAGAAAAACCCGCACTCCGTAACAAACGGAGGGTTTTCTAAACAGGAGTTATGAACAAGTAGGGTGGGAGGGAGGAGCCCCAAAAAATGGTCGATCGGCTTTGCTCAAAGAGCGCAGGTCCGATTAGTAACTAAAACACTGCAACTGACTTGGGGGATAGGCCATACCTTTGCTCGAAAAGCGCAGGGCGATGGCAGGGGAGGAAGGCGACGCGGTAGGTAGACGCGGCCAAACGAGGTCTGTATACAAGGTAGCCCCATGAGTCAACTTGCCCAACAAGGACAAGGAATTTGGCAACATGCCCAACAAGGACAGTCGTGATCCGGAATGCGAACCTTAGCTAGAAACAGCGAGCCGCGATAGTGCGAGTCTCGAAAAGTTCGCCCTTGCTCTAAGCAGTGGGTGCGATACGACCTTGCAAAGCAGCGGGTACGGCGGCTGCTTACAACGTAGTGGCAGGCTAGCTCATCAGTCCAACTGTCCAACAAGGGCAGAGGGTTTACGAGGGATGTTACCCACTTTGAGTGAGTAGAGACTGGCAGGGGGGGTGCCGGAACCACAACACGAAACGCTAAGGCGTGCGGGACGACGAGGGAGAGGGAGAGGAAGGGCCCGCGCGCGCCAGCGGGTGAGCAAGGCGGGAGGCCCAAGGGGGCCGAGAAGAGTGCGTGCTGGCACAGGGTCCAAAGAATGCGTGTTCGAAGAGTGGAGCGCGAGCGGGCCCCGTTAGGCCGAGACCAGCGCGCTTGAGCTGTCCGCGTCAAAATCTTGCAGCGAAGGCCGAAAAGACTATGGAGGAACACGGCGCTGTTATACTTTCGGAGGAACACGGGCCCAGATTCCATCTAGGAATGAGGTAGAAAACCAAGGCGCATCAAGACCGCAGCTATGAACGAGAGCGAATTTGTGAAAAACGTAAATAAGTGAGTTGAAGAGAGCTGCCCGAGCCGTTCAACAAGTTACATTCGGTCTCCGGCGCGTCCTTCAGGCATAGCAGGCGCCTCGGGGCCTAGTCCCAACGGTGACGACATGGCTAGACATGGCTGTTTCGACGGCCCTCCTGACTGTGCACGAGCTGTTTCTGATCGTCTCTCCTATCCACGTAAGACGGCCCGGACTGCTGAGGTTCTACCAAGGCTGAACACCCGGAACCGCAATCCTACTTTGTTTGTGGTACGTCGAAGAAAGTTCCATATCGAACCTCGACGTCATAGAAACAAGTAAGGCCTAGACGTTTTTTCGACCGAACGGCACCTTGTCCGTCCCGACGGACTTCCGTGGCCGACCTTTACAGGCGGTCCCAGCGCGGCCGTCGAGCTATGTGGATCATCTCGGGCTTCGGAGCTCGGAGTGCCGAATGTACGAACACGCAAGGCCACGTTGTGTGGTCAAATGCGATGCATTGCGATGGTTCAGAGCCCAACTTCTTACCCACGCCTTGATCCTACACCTCCTTCCGAGCCCAATCGACCATCCTTTCTCCGACCCCGCCCACGACGCCTCGAACCCATTCCCTCTTCTTCCCTTGTCCACTGAACGTCACCGTCTTGGCCACGATCAGAGGCGTATTGTACATGACCCTTGTGATCCCAAGTCTCAACTTCTCGCGCCTCGAAGGCGTGCGAAGGACAATGAAGAGCAGGAAGGCGTAGATGTAGCGGTCGAGATGGGAGAGGCTGTCGAACGCTGGATGATGGGGCACGGCGAATCGGACGGACGGCGATTTGCCCACCGAGCTTATCCGTGTTGGTGTCGAGCTAGAAGATCGATTCGGGTTCCCCCTCAGCGTCGATGCCTTCGATGTGTCCAGAGAAGAATCGGCGAAATGCACATGCCCTTCGCGGGTGATCGTCGCCGCCGTCGCTGCCTTCGAGCTGGTCGAGGATTCTAAAGTTCTTTCCTTCATCGCCATCCGCGTTTGCGCGACCCTCGGGTTCCTCAAAGTCACCAGCCTCAACAAGACTCGAACGACGAACTCTATTCTCGCCTTGAGGTTGCGATGCAAACTCAGGAATCGCAACGCAGCTAGGTAGGTCAACGTGCGAACCAAGTCTCGCTTCCTTCGACGCTCATGGTGAGGTCGAGGGACTTTGGTCGGATCGACGGAACGGGAGGGGACGACGGCGGGATAGCCGTAGTAAGGGTTCGACAAATTGTAAGGGGAGAGATCGGTCTGTGACCCTCCCAACCGAGCTGAAGACAGACGCGATGTGTGGAGGTGCATGTGTCGTCGAGAAGGGGACACGTCCCTCGAAGTGGCGCGCGAGGAGAAGCGTGAGGATCGCGCCGAGGTCACCGTCGATCCGATTCGGCTGGCCCCTTCCTCCCCTTCGCGCCCTGCTCCATCTCCCTCTTCATCGACCAGACTTGTGCCACCGCTAGAGAGGACAGTTTCCGGACCTTCGGTACCCTCCTCCCTGAAACTCGTCTCTTCGGGAATGTCGTCCGCTTCTGACCCGGAATCGTCAGACTGGATCGCCGCCTGAGTAGCCGCCAGTCGTTCTTGAAGATCGGCAAAGCTCGTCACCCTTCGTAGAGCCCCGGCGGCACCGGAAGCGACGGTCGTAGGGGTCAAAGCCCCCGAGTCCAGACCAGTTGCTTCGTGTCGAGTGTGTCCAACCGCTTCTCCAGGCGAAGTGTCGACCGCGAGGGGATCGTGGGCGGCCGCTGTAGGGGAGGCTCGAGGACTCCGTCGCCAAAGGGTCGGAATGGGCAGCGCGAACCCTCTCAGTCTGCTCTTGGTCGGCGTCACGGTCTGCTCCGAAGTCAGAGGCGTGGCCGAAGTGATAGGTGAGGCCGGTAACAACTGGACGCCTGGTAGTGGACTTGTCGCCGAGGACGGTGAGCTCGCTTGCGTGTGGGAGAAAAGTTCGAGCGAGGCTTTCTGCAGCGGGGATGCCGGCGTCATGAGCATATTTCTCGGTGCTCGGATCGAGAGGTTCTCATTCGTGGAGGAGCGACGCGAATGCCCCGGTGTCGCTGCTCTCGAGTTCGTGGCGGATTGGAAGACGTCAGAATGCAAGGTCGACGAAGAAGGTGAGGGGGAAGGCGATGGTGAAGGGTAGGCGCTCGTGCGCGGCGAATTCGGAGCCGAGCGAAGTGCCGGGGGAAGAGGTGTCGGGGAATAAGTGGTGAAGATGGGATTCGCCGGCGTGTATTCATAGTCGACCTTGCCTCCGTGTTCTGAGCGAGAATCGTGTTAGTCGTCGTCAGTTTGTATGCTAATCAGTGAAACTTTTATAAAACTCAGAACTGACCAATTAGTAGATGGTCTTCGTCAAAAAATTCGAGGAGATCCGTCTTGGTCGGGAACAGTATTCTCTCGAGCGCAGTGTTGGGCAATACGCGCTTTGCGAGCTGCCACATTCCGGCGTACATCCAGCCGTAGTTGAGGACAAATACTGCAAAAGGGACTGAGGTCAGATTGCTCATCGTGCCGCCTAGTTCGGATGGTCGTTCGCGTCACTCACTAGCACCGACCATGCTAGGAAAATGCTGCTTGAGCATGTCCATGAAGAATGGCAACAGCTCAACCTCCTGCGGAACGACCGCAGACGCGCGACATGAGTCTTGAAATAGAAGCCGCCTCGGGAGAGAAGCAGACTTGTTCCTCACCAGGTTGGCCATCCCCGCGCCTTCGAGATCGACGATCATCACGATCTGCAACATGACCTGGTCCTTTCCTTCTTCTTCCTGCCTATCCGCCTCTTTACTGAGTGCGGTCAACCACTTCCGTGCGACCTCCCACCCGAACTTGACAAAGTTCTTGAGCTCGTCCAGCTGGCCATCCTCGGTCCTCGTTACGCGTCGGAGATTGAGCACCCCACACGGGCGACCGAAGCGGTCCCTCAACGAAGGGTGGAAGAAGAAGAGTGGAGTTTCGAGGTAGATGGGGTCGATCGAGTGGAGGCTGAGCGAGGTGAAGGACGACGACAAGCGGTACGAGAGCGTTGCCTGCAAGAGCTTGTAAGCTGCCGGGGCCGAGAAGCGCGCTCGTCGACAGAAGCGAAAGACCGTATCTGCACAAGCGATAGGAGGTCGAGCGAGTGTCAGTCTTACATCTGAGGAATGGGACCCGATGAAGCGGGCATGCTTCAAGGTGCAGCAGGTGTGACTGACAGGGGTCATTTAGAAAGGCCTTGGCTGCCTTGATCGCCTCGTCCGAGAGGTCGAACTCGGCGCTCAACGACGCAACCAGTTCGTCAAGACAGTCGTTCTGGACCTGGTGCACAAGTGGGAGATGCTCGTGGTACTGCTGCGTGATGGCATCGTGGCGGGCTCGCAGGGATTCGACGGTCGCACCGCGGGTCATACCGGCCCGAATAGATCGCCGGAAACGTCAGATCCGATCAGAGCACAGCGTAACGCAGGGTCGAATCGGGTTCTGAGCAAAGGGAGCTTGGTCTCGTCGGGCGTGCGAATGACTGCGGTAAGCAGCTTTGACCTTGTTGGGTATCGAGCTCGCACAGAAAGCGTGAGCGTATTGAGCCTTGGACAAGCTGAAGGAGAGGCTCGTAAAGCGCTCGCCGCCCGCCCCCACACACAGCGCGCGGCTCTACTTTTGGTATGATGGGATCCAAACGGCGCGCTTCACGACTTGTCGCGTTTTGTAATGGCGACTTACTAATGGATCGCGCACGGGTTCTGGCCGTCGCGCTTGCCCCTAAATAGACGCGTCGCGCGAGAACAACGTCTGAGCACCTCAGGCGTACCTTCAAAGATACAGTGTAGACCGCGCGCGCGAGCGCGCCAAAAACCTCGATCCTCAGCGGGTTTCACACGAGGAATGGTCGCCCAATACCCGGATAGCCAGGACTCCACATCCCGGGGCGGTCAACAGCGACAGATGCATAATACGGACCGACTCAAAAGGTCTGATGTTTCCCAATTTTAAAATAATGTGAAACAGTGGTGATTCGGGACATCTCAATCGCGCAAACTTTTTGGCAGACAGTGGCCGTGGCTGGCCGTGGCTGGCCGTGGCCTGAGCTAGCTTAAGCACACGTCACGTGTCGGTTGCGCGCCCTCTTCGCCTCTTTCCCCTCGTTGTGCGCGCACTTTTCAACCAGCGTTGTACAAAAGCTGCCCAAAAGATATCAGTGAGTTCCAGAGGTGTATGTTTGCTGCCGCGCCGCGTCCGCCTCCCCCGCGACCTGGGCGTTGACAGCCGCTGGCTAGCTCAGCTCACCTCCCAGCCAAACTGGCTTTCGTGCTGTCAGAAAGCGTAACGTCTGACCACCCAAAGCCATCGTACTTATCCCTAGGCTTCTTCTACTTCACATCTGTTGTGAGATCACCTTTCTAGGTGCCTGATCTCCGTTTGATACCTGTCCAAAATACACGTACGTCACGTCGTTATTGCCCAGCTCAGCCCACGTGACTAGTTGTATACGACAATCGATCGACCCTGCCTTCGATTGCTCCTGCTGGAATTGTCTACTGACTACTCTCGGACCTGATCTCTTTCTAGCTTCTGAGAGTTCTATCTTCCATGGACGGCACGATGGATTTCTTGTTCAGTCCCGTCTCAACCGCCAACGCGATGCCGGGTCTTTCTACGTCCAATCAGTCTGCGCGTGGCCAGTATCCCAATCCCAGCTGCTGTTCAACATTCGATCAACGATCTTCAGGCTCCACCACCGAACAATTACGGCCGTCTCCGACCTCCGCCGGCGCTCGCAAGGAATTCCTACCCGCAGGTGCTCGTATTCCTTAAGGCATGATCGAGCGCGTGCAACGCAAGCCGCCTAAGCGCTATATCCTCAAGGAAGAGAAAGAAGGACCGTCATCGTGCATTTGAGCAGATGCTTGCCGTGCCTTCATGGAATGGTACTATTACGAAGAGAACATCCAGCTGAGCGATTCCAACGCGTCACCCAGTCAAAGGTCGTCAGCAAAAGAAGGGCGCTGAGCACGTGGGACACCTTCCGGACGAGCCAGTACTTCTGGAGAAACTAGCCAACAATGATGGTATTGATCGTAAGCAGATTACAAACCTTCCTCGTTGCCGTGTTGAAGTGCTCTGAATAGCCTGATTGCTGCTATTCCTACTCCCCAGTCCCAGTCAGCCTGATAGAATGGCAACCGATCGCCAGCGAGTTGTGGACTCGGATCAACGCGACAGAAAGCGGGCGAGCCGAGTGCGAGGACATCCCGGCGCTGGAGCAAGATACGACAGCCATAGGTGCCGATGATGTGGACAACTCTGTATCCACTATTGCCTTCACGTAACCCTGTACAGCGGCGGTGTCTGACAAGGCAGCTGCACAAGCTTATAAAGAACTTGCCTCACAATGCCAAGATACTGTGAGTTGAGCTTCTTGTGGAGTCTCTTCATGTCTGTTCAACACGCTTACTTACACAGTGTGCTTCTTAGAGCGCCTACTATTCGTTGAACTTCCAAATCGAGACATTCGCTGTGATCGGCTCCAGCTGTGTGGAGCGCAAGGAAGGTCGCGCCTCCCGGTGTTCCGCTGGGGCAGAGGCTTTCTCTGAACGCATGGGCTGGTTCGGAACCGACCAGGAACTTGATATAGTCAAGCGCTTCACCAAAGTCGTAACTGGCCATGCTGCATTCGAGGAGTCAGTGAATGGACCAATCCAGCTAGGTGCGCGGTGGAGATTCCGACTTGACCACGCGCTTTGACTATGCTCCCTGCCCTCTTCGTTCTTGCTGACCCTTGCGTGCCATCTACTCCACTGCAGTCTGGGCCGGCGACGTTTACGACAAGAAATTGACATTTCGAGATCTCAGCATCTAGTACCGTCAATTGGTGCAGCAAGCGTTTGGTGAGTGCTGTTTGTCGCGTCGCTTCCCGTGTCGGACCGATTCCGTTCGATCTGGACTCTTGACCCTGATCCCTTTCTGCCCTCTCTCGACTATTTCGATAGCCGGTGCACTCCAAACACAACGGGCTCAAGAAGGCGTTGGCATGCCAAGCAACCCGAAGACTTGGTTCAACAGGCCGAAACTTCTTTCTCAATACAAGATGATTGTCCATGTTAACGGGGGGTTTGCGCCTTGGCGATTTCCGCTCCCCGACTGGCTCACCCAATACGATGAAAATGGTGGTTCAAGAACGCTTTGGCGCATCAGCAACGTATCACACTCGTTATTACTAACCGAATGTAATGTAGCTATACCATACACTCAACGCGAAGAAGCCATCTCTTGGTCTGATCAGTCACAAGCATCTGCAACGCACTTCACTCGGGAGGGATCATTCGAGACGTGCGGACCGTCTCACAAAGGGGCGCAAGTACTCAGAAACACCAGAGCGATCATTGTAGCTGCCAAGACTACTACGTAACGACTTGATTTTGGCTTATTCTGCCTTACCTCGCCTTCTGTGGTTTGAAAACACCTGTGAAGGACGCCAGAGCGGAATCGCCGAGCGCTCTCGAAGTTATCATTTATTGGCGGAACCTTCCAGTGACCGGTGAGAACAGATTCTTGCTCTATAAGTGTGAATTGTTTTGGTTTTGGCATGCAAGACTGCGTGTCTGAGAAAATAAGTGCATACGGAAGAGGCACGCCGCTTGAAAAGGGACAACGCCACTCGATTTCACTCCTATAATTCTTCACTCTTCAAGACGCGTCTAGCTCGGGTTTGTATGCGCGATGAGGTTGGGGCATCGCCGATCGGCGATTATTCTCAAGTTCAGGTATCACTGCGCTGTACCAGATGCACCTCAGAAAGCCTAGCACATGACCTTGTGGACTGAAGTACGTGCAATCGGGCCAATCGCCCCTTTATCGGGCTAGCGACCTCAGTGTTCATAATCCACCCTCCAGTCTCAAAGATACATTGGATGTAAGAGAGCCGAATTCGAGTGAGATTGATTTGAATGTCACTATCGTGCTCAGCAGTCAAGTTGAGCCTCATGCCGGCCTTCAAAGGACACTTTCTCTTGAGCTCAAAATAAGAGCATCGGGTGGACTCAACGGCACGCTGCGCCTACCGCCCCTGCCCATGGTATGAGATAGTATTTGACGGCTTGACTCGAGGCAGCTCATTCATCGAGATGCATCCGTCGAATACTCTCCCCTGACCCGGCTTACCGTCATGGTGTCACCTAAACCCTTGCGGAACCCCGGGTTTGACTTTAGCGGGGGGGGGCAAAAGAGCCGACTCGGCATCCTCGCACGAACCCTCGGTCGAGCTGGGTGGGAGATAGAAAACATGTACTGCTGTTCCAATCTTCTTGAACGGTTCAATGAAGTCTATTGTAAAGATTTCGTGACCATATTAACTGTGCCCGGACTTTTCGTTGTAGTGTTTCCCGACTTTCAGCGTCGAAATGCCCGAGACCAAGGTTCGTCTTGACGTTCTTGCACTCGGTCGGGCTGGGTTAGAGATAGGAAACATGTAGTGCGGTTCCAAACTTCTTGGAGGGTTCAATAAAATATATCCAGGTAGCTTCGTGACCATGTTCACGGTGCCCGAACTTTTTGTTAAAGTGTTTTCCGACTTTCTGTCTCGAAATGCCCGAGACCAAGGTTCGTCTTAACGTTTTGCACTCGGTCGAGCTGAGTGGGAGATAGAAAACATGTACTGCTGTTCCAAACCTCTTGAACGGTTCAATGAATTCTATTGTAAAGATCTCGTAACCATATTAACTGTGCCCGGACTTTTCGTTGTAGTGTTTCCCGACTTTCAGCGTCGAAATGCCCGAGACCAAGGTTCGTCTTGACGTTCTTGCACTCGGTCAGGCTGGGTGGGAGATAGAAAGAAGGTACTGCTGTTCCAAACTTTTTGGAGGGTTCAGTAGAATACCCTCGCGACCATATCACTGTGCCCGAACTTTTCATTATAGTTTTTTTCGACTTTCAGCCTCGAAGCACACGCAGTTGACGGTTAAATCCGGCACATTCACCTTCAGCCCCTATCAAGGTCTGAACATTGCTCTTCTGAAGGCGCGGATGACTATGAAGAGCCTATGTTGGGGAGGTAATAGAGGACTTTTGGTCCGTTTGAAGCACTTAACGTTTTTGGCCTCCAGAAACCGGTAAAAAGTGCAGTGGTACCCCTTGGCGATTTTGGCGATTTGAGTGATTCCGTGGATGGAAGCAGAAAACCCTACAGAGTGGCAGACAACCCTTCTATTGTGCCACGTAAGGTATAATGAGATGAAAAGGAACTAGGAGGAGGCAAGAAGAGGTGTTGAACACTGTGTCTTGGGGTGGAACACGTGGGTGGCCGATTGCAAATTAGATCTGCCAGTGGGTAGGGGTGGGGGCAAGCGCCGAGTAGAAAAATAAATTACGACATGTTTAAAGCGCAGTATCAATCTACTTATGTAACCTGCAGTATGTGACACCTGGACGCCTTCGCCATCGGTGCAGCCGAAGTTGGGGAAAAGTTGAGGGTTCACGTCGACGTGACAGGGCCATTGATGCGCGAAAGCGCGAAGACACTTGTGGCAAATTCAAGACGGGGGGGCAATTTAGGCACTAACTAGGGCTCGTTTAGGCACTAATCATCGCTCTACACATCGCGAGAAACGAGTATGTTCAGTCGAGTCGACCACAAGAGAGAATTTGATACCTATACGCGCGTTCTGAATGTGATGCTTGAGGTTACAGGCAATGTTTTACAAGACCCCAATGTTGGCTTCGGGCTGTTCTTGTTCTGAGACGTGCTTGATCAGAGCCAATGCATAGTACAGCCTACAATGTCGAGCCACCCCCAATGAGGAGGACAGTGATTAAACACTGCAACGATGTTGTGAAGATGGTACAGCCATACGTACGTACCGCCGCTCCTCTCAAGGTTGGATATCTTGGAAACAGCGTTATGCCGACACACTACACACGCACGCCACAAGAGCCGCGTCGGTTTTCCCGGGCCGAGCTTCTCAGCGCCATCGTCAGCAACTTTCTAAGATTCTGTGCATGCCTGCAAGTGGAGATGTTAGAGGATCAGGGCAGAGCAGGGCGTTCTCTGGACTATCAGGCTGAACGACGTACCTTCTTGGACGGGGTCGGCGCCCGCTCGACCGCCTCTTTCATTTCCGATATTTCTGCCGCGCTGATGAGCAAGTCCGGCGTAGTCGCTTGTGGGTCATACTTGGCTGCCTGGTTGCGCCATTGCTAAAAGTTTCCATCACGCGCAAACAAGTGATCAAGTGTAGGTGCCCGGTATGGCAGGTTCAATGTGTTGGTGCGAATCCTGCAGGACATTTGGCGGCAAATGAACCCTTTATGTGGAAGAGGCGATTGTCGGATCCAGTCTTGTGTGCGGCCAATGCTCGGAACTCGTCGAGTGCTCGTTGCCATTGAGGCTCGCGATCCTAGAGAAGTGCGCATGCAGGGGAATAGATTAGCACCGGCCCACACAAGACTCATGAATCGCGCTGAATTTGACCTCAACTTACAAACTAATGAGACGCCAGCCCGCCTGAATGTCCCCATCCGCATCTTCCATAATGATCATCCATCCCTTGGGACATCCCATCATCGGACGAGGGATCAACAACCCAGCAAGATTCTCCCACCTGTAGAGCTTGGAATGCGAAAGCAGAAAGCGGTCTCGAGGCAGTTGCACTCATAAGGCCAATCTGAGCCAGTCGTTCGGCGTATGTGATTTGGGTCACTAATGGATCAAGGACAGAAAGAGACCTCGTGGGGAAAGTCTGTGCCAAATGGAGCCATTGGAGACACAGGTGAGCGAGCTATCCCCGTTCCCCAGCAGAGAAAGCTGAAGAAAGATTCGGAATTGCTTACGACTGGTGGCGCCATGGACCAGAATGGAAAGGACGTGTGTGCCTTCGCAGTCGCACGGGGGCGAGGCCACCTCGTCGGCGATCCTGAATCCGTTCTCGACTTCAACGATGCGTGGATTTAAATGCGATTTTGGGCACGCCACAAACGACATGTACTGCACCCAGAGTCGAGGTCGTGCGTGCTTGCTGAATGCCGCCTCGCGCACAAGGAAAGCGAGGTATGTCCTGTCCACCCTTTCAAAGGTATGAATGGGGGTGACGATGGGGTGGAGCTCATTCCTAAGGCGGTCCAGCGTCATCTGAGACATGTTGTGTGAATCGTAGGCACCCAGTCGGCAGGGTTCGAGGATAGGAGGAAGTGTGCGTTGGCAAAATTTCTGTTCTAACCACCATCGCCTTCGTGCATGGCTCTGTCGTCGAGATCTGAGCGTTCTCCGGCGCCGTCGTCCTCGTCTGCCCCATAGTCGTCGCTATACTCGACCACAGCGGCAGCGGATGCGGATGCCGGGTCCGGTAAGAGTGGGACTAGGGGAGCAGGAGTCTGTGCCGAATTCGACGTCGATGATAATGAAGCTGATGATGCGGTGGGTCTTGGTCTAGTCGAAACGATGTTCATTCCACCTTAGGGACCGTAGACCTTGATCTTGGCGCAGGCTGGGGGGATCATTAGGTCTTGCGGCCTCAGCTTGCGTGGTCTGAACTGTCCAGGAATGAAACGGTGAGTCATCGTGTCGGAAGATCTAGTGTCGATGTACGGCTGCCGCTCGCGATGTGGCAGGAGAGGAATAGGCACGTGCGGTTTGGCGCGCGTCTGGCAGTTGGTCGCGACTTCAACAGATAGAACAGACTTCGATCACGGGTTGCACGTGACCGTGAAGCACCTGGCGCAGGGCCGCAGACTCAGCTCGGAGGCCATCGAGACTCTGACAAGACGAATTTATTCGAAGTGGCATCACGTGGCAGCCTGGGAAGTATTTTTAGGGGATTGGACCCATCGCAACAATCTCGTAGTTGGACTACACACACTGCTGTCCCCTTGACGGCCCCGGGGATGTGGAGTCCTGGCTACCGCGGTATTGGGCGACCAACCCCAGTGTGAAACCCGCTGAGGATCGAGGTTTTTGGCGCGCTCGCGCGCGCGGTCTACACTGTATCTTTGAAGGTACGCCTGAGGTGGGATCCAGGGTCCCGGCGGGGCCGGGCCGGCGCTAGGCTTCGAGCCTACAGACCTAATTCAGCATGATAAAGCGTTGCTCAAAGTAATACTCCTTAGTCATGGTCTGGTGATATCGTCATATTGTCTCGCATCAACGCACCTTTCCGAATCCGAGTCGGTCTTTTGCGGGAAATTAAAGCACGGCGCGGGGTGATCGGCGTGGCAGACGACTTTCAGCCTCACTGCGGTCGCGGACCAGGAATTATTGGGCCTGCTAAGTGCTGGGCTAAGTTAATGGCATATTCTGGCTCGCTCAATCGGAAGGATTGGCCCCGTGATGATAAGCACTCATGTCACAGTGATATTACGGACAAAATTCTAACGCGTCGACTCCCCACGCGAGTCGAGCTGACGCGCTGACGGCTTAGGACGACAGCTAATTTGCGCGCCTGCCAGCCTGTCGTTAGCACCGGAATCTCACCAAACACTGATCGAGCGCCTCCTCTCTTTCTGGTGCCCACGCTCTCATCACCTTTCCTTTTTTTACCCGCCGTCTGCTCATCAAGTCCCGTTCGTACTTCAGAAGTTGCGAGGCCGAGGTCGAGGCGTGCTGTGATGGAGTACAAGAACGAGTCGCCGCCTCCTCCCGCACCTCCGCCCAAGCCCAAGTGGATGCCTCAACATGGTCGCACCTCGTCCAGTTCCGCATCCGCGTCCGCATTTGCATCCACGCCCGCCTCGGCCACGGCTTCCACATCGTGCTATGCATCAACCTCGTCGACCACGCCACAGGTGTATCCGTCGCGGGCGGTAGCTTCTCCCACCACGGTGACCCGATCGCCGACGGTGACTCGCTCGATCCAACCCGCAGGCACGGCCGCTCACCAGCGCCAAGTCGAGCGCGCCAATTCGTCATCGACGACCCCGACGCGCTCGCCGCTCAACTCGATCATCCGCAAGAGGAGTGCATCCAACGCGAGTGCGACGACCCTCTCGTCGTCCGTCATGGAGGCAAGCAGAACTATGGCTGGTGCATCGGTGTTTTGTGACGTCGTCGTCGATCAGCTTCGAGTCGACGCCGGCAGCGGAGAATGTGTAGAGCCAGAATGTGAGTCCTCGCGACCCAAGGCCCCTGATCTCGCGCTAGAGCTCACGCTAGAAGATGAGCCCCGCACAGTCTCCTCTTCCTTTCTCAACGGTCTCGGCTCCCTCTTGCCCTTTGAACAAGGTGATGGCCCCGGTCTTGGCACCTCGACCTCGTCGCGACCCTCGTCCCCTCGCAAGCCGGCCAAAGTCGACCTCGAGATGGTGCGCAGGATGCTGATCGAACTCGCCCACACCGAAGACAACTATTACAAAAAGATCAAGTCACTGCATGAGGTAGGTTTGATTCGGCGAATTGCAGTGTCGGTGATCGGTGTACTCATTCATGTCCACCGATTATGCGATCTAGGACTTTGAAAAACCTTTGCGCAAGTTCGCCAAGGTACCGACGACGGCCATCATCGGCGAGCGAGCCGTCGCTGGTCTGTTCTCCAACTTGCAGTATTTGGTCCCGATCGCGCACATGTTCAATCAGGACTTGCAGGCCATGTTGGGTGAGATGACTCGGGAACGAAGGGTGTTGCCGACCGAGTTTGGGCCCATGATTCGACATCATGTACGTTGTTCTCGAGCTGCTATACCGTTTTCGTCCAGATTGCCCACGGCTAACGTGATGTACTTGTCTCCTTATGATAGATTCGAGGAATGCGACCTTTCGCCGAATACCTGAACGATCATCGAGCCGCAGATGCCATCCGTCGAGCCCTCGACTCCAAAGTCTCGGGCTTCCGTACCTTCATCGAACGGCAACAAGTCACGTCGCGCGAAAAGACGCAGCAGACAGGAGGGTTCAAAGAGTTCTTGGCTGAACCGTTTCAGCGGATAGCGAGGTACCAGTTGATGCTCGAACGTGAGTGTGTACTTTCACTGAATGCTCTTGATCGAACCACGATCACTGACCGGTCGCCCTCGATACTGCAGCTATCCTGCGACATCTACCCGAGGACGACCCCAACGTCGAACCCTTACAACAAGCGCTGGACACGTTGATTGATATCTGCAGTATGCGAATCGACACCTCGAAACACCACCCCGCAATTCAATGGGCCCTGCGAACGTCGATCGACTCCCTCCCCTCCCCATCCCGCGGCGGGAAATACCTCGCCTCGATCGATGTCGACGAAACGTACGAAGCCGAACTGGGCGCCAAACCCACCACGCTCCGGTGCACCTTGTTCTTATTCGAGAACGAACTCGTGTTCGCCAAACGTCCGTCGGGCAACGCGAAAACGGGGTCGCAGTTGCTGGGCTTGAACGATTTGGAAGAGCTGCTTGTGCAGTACAAGGTCCAAGAAGCAGTCATGTACTCCGGCAACGCTGGAGGAATCCCTTCGTCTCCTACCAAGAGATCAAAAGGTGGGTTGGGAAGCACGACTGTGATGGGCTACAGAGGTCGTGTCGATGTATTGGACAGTGAGCCGCGCAACTTTTCGGTCGATGGGCAACCGGGCTTCGCACTCGTGCTGGATCCACCGCCAATGGACCAAAGTGAGCGATGGAATGGGCGTGGGATCAGAAGATACACTATCGCGAGCACGTACTCGAGTGACGCCAAGAAGTTATCGGAGAAGAACGAGTTTCTGAGTCGCTTGGCCGAGGCCAAGGCGAGGAGATGGCTTGGGAAGGGTGCGCAGGCCGTGAGGAGGCGCGGTAGTGGGCAGAATCAGGTCTATTGGGTGCTCTGGGGGACCAAGGAATGGGAGGATCTGGCGGGGCAGAGACGCGTGAGTTCATGTTTTTACGAGTCTGCGCAGACCAAAGCGTGATCACGTGAAGCTGACTCCAAAATCTGGACCGGCACAGGGAAAACTCGCGCTCTATGTCGACGATGTCGGCAGTGGCACCAGTCGTGAGATCCTTCGAGGCGTCGATGGGCATCCCATCGAAATGGCTCGTGCTACTTTGCTTAGCGAGAACCAATGTCGCTTCTCTGTTCGGTCGATTCGCGACAACGCCTTTCCGAAAGGTGAGATCATCGAATTGGGGCGAATTCCGGCGGTCATCAGTGAACTGGGGACGAGTCAGAGCATGCTCGACGTGCCCGTGCCTCGACCGACGACGCCGGGTGGTTCGGCACGCAGGACTCGATCTGGTCTTATGGATGCCGCTCTCAACGTCTTTGGTGGTGGATCGGGTGGTGGTGGAGGTGCGAGCTCGACCACGTCGTCCTTGTTCAAAGGAGGTAATTCGACGGCAAGTCGGACATCGACTGGGTCGATGTATGCCACACGCGGCTCTGCTTCCAGCGGATTGGAAGGCTCCTTTGCCCCACAGTCGCTGAAAGAGTCATCCGTCGCGTCGCGGGATCGTCCGAGGAGTGGCTTGTTCGGCAACAGGAAGCGATCGGAACCGGACCTTCCGTCTCGCCGAGGGGCAGATTCGACGTCCGAACAGGTCTATAGCCTGGGCAAGTACGACCTCGGGACATCGTCGACGCCTCCCGTGCAGAGCCCGGCCTCGACGACGCCCAACGCTGCCGTCGTCTCTCGAGACTCTCGACCGAGACATCGTCGTTCGTCTTCGTTACCACCACCGCTCCACGCTCGGTTCGACTCGACATCCTCAGCGATGGATGTCATTGTCTCCTCGGCAGAGATCGAGGACGAGGCCGCTGCATCATTCGCCAGCCGAAGGCGCTCCCTCACCGAGCCATCGGAGCAGCTATTGTACTCCATCCCGCCGATTATCCCGCCCACGCCTGTCGATTCGTCGTGGATCCGTTCAGAACCTTGGGCACCCGCTTCGTCACCGATGGAGTACCGCCCCCCGAGTCGACGTCGAATGATGGGCCCCCGGGCCCCCGGCTCGACACCAGGAGGTACTCCGGGCAATGCAGGCCCACCCGAGTCGCGATCCCAGCCCGACGGTTCGCCGTCCAATACCGACATCCTGATGTCATCTCCGACGAGAAGTGCCGAAGCCGATCGTGTTGTCCGAGCAGTTTCCCGCACTTCTACCCATCCGTCCGTCCCACTCTCCAACGCTCGCGATGAGAGCCCTTCGCCTACGCCAACCCTCACGCCTGCGTCAGCATCAGCTACGATGTCGGACCCTAATCCTCGGTCACCCACACCTTCCGCCGCAGCGGTATCCGCCGTCCCGCCCCATATTGTAGCTGTCGCGTGCCCACCTAGTCCTCTGCGTCATTCCATCTCGCGGCGTGATTCAGATGCAGAGTCGATGTCGCCCCCGACGACGAAGCGTCCGCTCGTTCGCAACGACGGCTCAGTACCCAATTCGCCCGCACGTAAACGCCCTTCGCTCGGTGACGCATCGGACACACTTTCAAACACCAAAGTCCGCGGCCCTCGTGGTCCCGCTTCGGGGATCAATCGCCCTCGCTTTGGTGCCCAGTCCGGTACTTCCTCATCTGAGAACAGCACCGACGGACGATCGGCGTCACCCGCTCCTCGCAAAGTCTCAGCCAGTCAGATCAAGATCCGCAGCCGACGAGTAACGTCTGGAGCTTCGATCGGTTCTGGGACGTCGACGATTCGCGGATGCTCGCCGCCTCTACATCGCCATGCTACACCTCCTCTTCCTCTGAGTGAAGCCGATGCTCAAGATGTCTTTGTCACGCGTGAAGCGAGCCCGGCCCCTCTAGAGCTCAAGCGCGTCGCTTACAACCCCGACGACTCAATGGACGACGACGACACTTCCTTGAGCAAGATTGAACGCATCAGAAAGCACGTTCGGTTGATGAGGAGTCGCCTCTTGAAGGAAATGGCCAACGCGTCCTCGTACAACAAGGAGAATGATCGCAACGTCCCTTCGCCTGGAGGGATGACGAGGAGTCCGCATACTCGGAATGTCGCTGTAAGTTCTGAGATGGCCTTCTTGTTGGCATTTGGACAGCGACATGCACTGAAAGAAACTTCTCCGTCTACTGCAGATCAAAGCCAATACTCCCTCTTCGGCCTCTTATGCTTCATCTTTTGCGAGTGGTCGACTCGCAGCAGGAATGATCGATCTCCACCACCTCACCCAATGGCTCGACCAGCTTGACGGCCTCGTTGCCAAGTTGGAGGAACTCGAAAACCTCGCCCCGAACCTCGCGACAGAACCAAAACCGGTCGTGTCGCAGAGCATTTCGCCGACCGAAGCCGAGTTTGCGATGCTTGAAGCGGAACGGGAACTCATCTCGGCTGAGTTGGATGCGTTGAAACATGAGTTATCGATGGTGAGTGCTTATTCCGTCATCATAGTGCGGCCAAGATCGCGTAGCTGACTGTTTGGCGACGCCTGTTGCCCATTCCAGCGCGTGACGGACGACGCACGAAGCGCCGCAGAAGCCGAACGACTGGGCAGGGAGAATACCACTCTGCGGACGGCGTATCAGGACATTCTGAGCGAAATTGAAGCGCTCTACGAGGTGAACTCAAGCGATCCCTCTCTGTTCGTCTTTCGTAAATCACAAGGCTGACAACGCTGTCTGTTGCTTCGTTCTGCGCAGCAATTCAACACGCGCCTCGGCGAAGGTGAACGACTCGTGACCTCTGACGGAAGCAGCGATCTGGTACTGACATGCTCTCGATATACTCGCAGTTGTAACAGCGATACAAGTCGATCCCGCGATTGGTGTATCGAACGACACGTACATCATCCTTACCAGCCAACTGCGCGAGGCCGTCCTGGCGCGATCCGACGCCGAACACACGCTAATGATCGCGCAACACCGCTTGCAGCGTGAGCTGGACGAGAAGGAGGAATGGAGGAATATATTGGTTACGCATGGGTTGTTGCCCGTTCCAATCTGAGGATTCACTCGCCTCACGGTGCGCTCCGTTGCTTTGAACGTGTGTTTCCATCAGTAGAAGAGCCCTTTTTGGCTTCACCCTTTGTGTCGTCGCGCATGCTTTGTTGAGGTATATCGCATTTGTCTTTTTCTCTGTCTTCGTTTCGTTTCATGCCCATATCATACTCAGGCCTGCCCTGTACTTAACAACGCGTTGCGCTACCTCAGCGGGTCACTGGCCCTTCCGTCCGGCTTTCGGGTAAATAGGCGGCCGATTCGGCCGTAACGAGACTTGTTTCGAGCTGTTTCGAGCAGTCGGACCTGCTGGTGGGGCAATGCGTCGGTCTCGCGCAGCGGCACCTCTCCCCGGTCCCCTCTTCGTTGCAGCTGCAGACCGAAGCAAGCGCTGGGCACGATTCTTCATCTTGTTCACCTCTTCTGCTCCCCTTTCGACCGTAATTATCCGCCCCCTCTCCCCTCCTCTGCCCGTGCTCTCACCCAAATGATTGCGCCTCCTCTCACGGTCGAGACAAAGTACGGCCCGTGGTCGGCTATAGCGATACGTAACCGCTCAGTAATGAGTCGACGGCCAAGCTTGATCCTGCTCGCGGAGGAAGAGCGCCGGTGTTGAAATGGCTGGTGAGTCGGTGACAGCTCTCTGCAATCCCGTGTTGTGTATCGGGCTGCTAGCTTAAGCTCGACCGCGCCGTACTCACTGGCACAAGCTCCCCCACTTGTAGCCTCGCAAAATCTTCACATCTTCATGTTCTTGAGCACGATAACTCCTCGAACTTTCACTCATTATCACAATTTCATGACTGACTTGGTCACAGGGCGTCCCGTACGGACAAGTAGGTCGCTGGGAGCGTCCAGTGACCCCTAAATCTTGGACCGAGCCACTCGAATGCCTCGAATTCGGCGCCAAATTCCCTCAACCTGAGAGCCCAGCGGGCGATTTGCAAGTCAGATCTTGAAGAACCTTCCCCGTCTGGATCGCACTTCTCTTGGTGTGATGTACCATGCCATCCCGCGAGACGGACACTAAACGATCGACGCTTTGTGTCCTGCAGCTTTGCGCCGATCTTGAACGGTCTCGGTCGGACCTTCGTCATGCAAAGCGAAGACGCCTTCACCCTCAACATCCTGACATCAGAAGGTATCACGCCAGACTTCCAAGTTGTGGTCTTGTTCTGGGTCTATGGCGGTGCCTTGAACGGAGGTTCGAGCGATTCGATTATGTTCGACGGCACCGAATGGAGTCGCGCGGAAGCGAGCCGAGGAAAGAAGTCTATCGTCGTCACGGCCAACTACCGCACCAATATCTGTGGCTTCTTCAGCGCGGGGCCGACGTCAAGGCGGTCGACGAGTTGGGACTCTCGGGGAACTACGGAGCGTACGATATCATTCACGCGCTGACGTGGGTAAGTGCGCAGTGCCCGTTGCCAAGTGCATGCTAGTCAAAGCTGTCACCAGGCTCGCGGATGGAAGATGGGCCCATTATTGATCGAGGGGTCCGTTGAAATGGCCCCCCAGTTCAGGAAAATATCGCTGCCTTCGGTGGTGACCCAAACAATGTGACCCTGTTCGGAAAAGCGCGGGGGCTTTCCTCGTCAGCGCGATGCTCGTCTGCGGCAAGCGACTATTCCGTCGTGCGATCATGCAGTCCAGCGCGGCAGAAACTATGGTAACAGTTCGAGCTCAGCTTCTCTCATCTACGCGTTCAAGCACCTTCTGACTCGTAGTTGTTACCACAGGCAACGTTCCCGTTGGACCATGCCTACGCGGCCTATTCCGCCGTCCTCGCAAGTCACGCCCCCGACGCTGCCACATCCAAAGACAGGATTGACCAGCTCCGTGTTCTTCCCATCGATGAGCTGATCGAAACCCATCGCGTGAACTACACTTTCTATGGTGTGGCCCTCACAATCGAAGATGGTCCCCATGCAATCTGGACCGAGAACGTGATCGATCGGCTTGAACGTGGGGAATGCAGTGGGACGAATGGGTCGAGGCGGTGATCATTGGCACGAAGGAGCACGAAGGAGCTACGGCGGCGGTTTTCATGCAGGTGCGCGCCAAATCTGCCCTACAGAGCTGAACGTTCACCGTGTACGATGAACTCATTCAAAATGGATTGTATCAACAATCACCAGGCAGACACGGCCGCCGGCTTTTCAAGGCTTGTCTCGACATTCCCCTCGTCGCTACAGACGGAGATCAATCAGAAGTACCTTGAGGACGGTCGATGCCCAGCCGAGTGTGAGCTTTATGCCACACCAGTGGCAGGGAGCCAAACTGTTGGGGGACAAATTGTTTTTCACCCCAGCTTGGCGCCAAGCGCGAGCGCTCGCTCGTCAGCCCAACAAGAAGAGCGGGCGTGAGACGCGCGTGTACATGTATCGCTTCAGAGAAGTCAACGATCGTCTTGCCAAAGCCCTGCCGCTAAACGTTGGATCTGCGTCAGTCCGTGCCTATCCTGGGATTCGAACAAGAGCGTCGGCTGATCGTCCTCCTCCCCTGCTTGTACCAATTCCGTCCGCGGTAGACATGCACTCGAGATTGCCTTCGTCTTCAACGTCGAGACTGCCTGGGATGAGGGAAGTCACGAGTCCAAGACAGCGGCCGTCATGGGTTCGTTGTGGTCTGAGTTTGCCATCAACGGCAGCCCTGGTAAGGCCCTAATGCACCAGATCACAGGACGCTGATCTCCCCCGCGCCTGCCTACTGAAGCTCCGTGTGTGCCCCTTCAGGTCCGAACTGGGCCCTGGCGACCATTCACATCCGAACAGCCGTCTTGGCTGGCGATCGAATCAGGAGGCAAGATCAAGAACGAGTCCTTGGTTGATTACCAAGACACTTTGGTGGACTTCACAGGCAGGAATTTCGCCACTTGATCAGGGTCAGTGAGCTTGCGCGTGATAGTGTTCGATGAGTCTTGGACCGCGCAACAGGCTTTATCGATTCCGAGCGAGTCGTTCATCATTCCAATACTTGACTTAGCTTGTAATGAAAAGCTACTCTATGGAATCTATTCAGCCTGAGAAGTCCGCCAAAGAAGACCGTCAGGGGGAGTGATTGTGGTGTGGGAGTGGTTGTGGGTGTAACCCTCTAAGTACTCACCTGGACTGTAAGATCGACTGGGGCATCGAAATCGATGAAATCGTCCGTGAAGCCTTCGAGGCTCTCGGTCTTGGTCTTTCCTCCATCTTCAAAGACGAACCAGCTCGGCTTCTTCGAGTCGAAAGGTTCCCAGGCCTCAACGGGCTTGCCATCAATGACAAACCGAGTCCAGTTCTCGCCAAAAACAGCGGTCGAAGCCTCCTCGTGGGACCCTTCGTCCCAGCAGGGCTTGGTGTTGAAGATGAACGGCAATGCGATCGTGTGCCTACGCAGAGGGTAAAGAGACACTATCAACCTCCGATCGTCAGGCCACGATAAGAGTTGAGACCTACGCGGATCCGAGTTTGAAGGGTCCACGAGTAACGCTGTCGATCTCTGCGCGGCAGCGGTAGAGGTAGACGGTGCAGGGCTTGCCACTTTTGGCGTTGGGCTGACTCGCCATCGCCTTAGCCTGGTCGTAGGTCGGTTGGGCGAATAACTGATCGTGTAGGAGGCGGGAGGCAGGCGCCTCGACGAAGGACACTTCTTCCGGGTGAGGCGCACCCTTGAGATACTTTTTGTTGATCTGCGCTTTGTATCTCGGCAGGCGATTCGCGACATATGCATCGAACGCGGCGGGTGTGTTCATCTTTTCGGGTCGAAGCGGGCCGCACGCAGATTCAGCTTTAGTGAGAAGATAGTCGATGGTGTGTGGGATTGCTCACCTTCATGCCAGCTGTGAACATGGTCCCTTCGTCCTCGTTCGTTCCCAGAATGACTCGCTCGACCCAAGGGTCCCACTGCCCGTCCCTGAGTTTGTCTACGACTTTGCGATCCCACGTGGCGTTCGGACCTTCCTCGATCGAAAAGCCGACACTGGCGAACGTCTCGGACGCCGTGTGCGCAGCCAGAATTTGCTCCATCGGCGCCTTCTTTAACGCCTCCACCCTCTCGGCCGCCGTAGGCAGTTTGTCAGCGCCAATGGCGGCCAAGATGGCGGCGTATGTAGGGGACGCTGTATCGACGGGACGAGTTGGAAGAGTCGGGGCCGCACCGGATTGTATGATCGCTTTTTGGAACAACCGGCGACCAGAGCATAGCAGAGTGGAAACCATTATACTTCCTGCCGACTCTCCAAAGCACGTGACGTTGTCCTTGTCGCCACCAAAAGCACCGATATTTTCTTGCACCCATTCGAGGCCCTTGACACAGTCGTAGACGCCATAGTTTCCACTCAGCCCATCCTTGTCAACTTCTTGTAGGTCCTTGGAACTCAAGAAGCCAAATACGTTGAGCCGGTAATTGACCGCGGCAAAGACGAACTTTCGACCGAGCTTGGCCTGATCACGAATCCAGTGCGACGGATCGTAGTTGACTCGCGAGGTCGAGCCGGTGATGAGGGCCCCTCCGTGAATCCAGACCAGGCAAGGGAGAGCATCGCCTGCCTTGGTTCCTTCGGGCGTATATACATCGATCGTGTGCGATGCCTCGGACTGTGCCACGAAGTCGCGACGATAGTCACCCAGGCGGGCCTGGTAGAACGGTTCCGTGATCCCATCAGGCTGCTGGGGAAACTTGGTGCGGAACTCGAAGCACTCGATAGGCTGGGTCCAAGGATCCGGTGAAGTAGGTCGCTCGAACCGACCAGCTTTCGCATAAGGGATGCCCTGAAACACGGGCCGGCGGATTGGGGAATCGTGTCAGCGGGTTCCGATCAAGTGGGGATGCGCCGAAGCCTCGGCAATCATAAGCAACCGGACCGGCTCTGGCGAGTAGCCACAGCAGTTGTGTTCGGCCACATTTGCAGCTGTATCTGCGTACTTACAAGCCATTTATAGATTGGTGCTTCTGTACCACTTTGCAGAGCTGCACTGCTTGTATTGCGTAACGGGTGCGTGTCCTCAAAGCCCTGGATTGGACCAGCCGAGGTCTGTACGAGAAGCGTAGGCGAGGGCATGATTTCTGATGTTCGTTACGGCCTAGGTTTGAAGAGGCCGAGAGGAAGAGAGTGTGCGTTGTAAGAGCGTGGCCACAAATCAAGAGGCCCCTGATTTGTGGCCCCGCTCTGCCCCGCTTTGAACGTGTAGCGGCGACCGCTGCTCTGTGCTGCATTGTGGGGCTGTGGGGCTCGGTCTGGCTCGGCGGGGTCCGGTGGGGGGTTGGCGCGCTTGCCACAATTGACTGTTCCCCGAGACACACGACTCGGAGCGACTTCTGACATCAGCAACTTTACCACTTCCCGGTGCGCTGCTAATAATTAGTGCGTGTTCGGCTGCACTTTTAAGCAGTTTTAAGACCACTTTTTAGGGAAATCCTGAGCCATTCTGAAAGCCTCCCGAAAGTGCTTAAAAGTGCCTAAAAGTGGCGTGTACGGTTGCGTCGCTAAAAGTCCCCGAAAGTGACTTTTAGGGACCATTCCTTAAAAGTGGTCCGAGGGCACTTTTAGCACTTTTAGGGACGCACTCCGAGCTTCGACCCGCTTAGGCTGGCGCTGGCTGGCGGGGCGCCTGCGACGTAAGCTCATCAAATCCCCTCCCTTGGGAGGGGCTTGCGCATTATCGACTCCCTGAACCGCTCGCGCGACATGTAGCGGTAAAATGAGTCAAGTTGCAGCGGGATGAGGGACAACTAGCGGTGTGTCCAACTGTTCAACAAGAACGAACTATCCAAGGGCGTCTGACAACGAAAGACGAGATTGAAACCCAGCGAGTGTAGCGAGATGGAAGCCAGAAGAAACGGAAATGGACGTAATGGGAAGGCAGACTGAACCGAAGAAGAGAAAGGAAGAATTTTTTGGAAAGAATGAAGTAGTTTTCACGCGAGTGACAAGGGATGGAGGGTGGGATCAATCAGACAGAGCTTTGCAAGAACAATCTCAGGGTGATGTCAGTTGGCTGCAACTGGTAAGAGTGGGGATAGCTACCTTCGTCTCAGCATACCTTTGCAAGAACAAGCGAATCTCTGTGATGCAGCGGAGGCAGCCAGAGGCTGCGTCTCAAGCGAAAGGGGTTCTGCAACGGACTGCTGAGAGATGCAGGGGGTGCGAGTCAGATAAGTGGTCCAACAAGGACTACCGACTAACTGCCCGTACAGGACTAGCAAGATCACTGTAGGAATCGAAGTGGTAAGTTCACCGTGCAACAAGCTTGGGTGACCAATAACACTTACCCCGAGTTACTCTTGGACAGAGCCACGTCGAGGATTTAGACGAGCTAGCGGCTGCTCGGGCTAGCTGAGAAACGTCCTGCAAGATGAAACGCTCGGTCAGCGACTTCGTCAACTGTGAGGTGATCTTGGGAGTGAGAAACGCACCCGTATCAACAGGTGGTAAACGCAGCGGCAGAGGCTGGTGGAGACGTCGACGGTGCAGTGAAGACCCTGAAGGGAACGTGCAGCGCGAGTGACCGCCTGTGAGCCCGCGTGTGTGTGAGGCACAGCTATAGCTCAGCAGGGGAGAGAGGAGAGGGGAGGTCCGAGCGCGCGAGTTCGATCGGCGCGTCAAATCCTTGCAGCAAAGGCCGAAAAGAACATCGGCGCGTCAGGCCCGGTTGCCCTCCGAATTCCCTGGGCCAAAAGAGGGTGGTTTGCTGTACCATGGCAAATATTGCATAACTTCTTGCGACAGCTGAAGAGGTCATACTCAGATAGTTGAAAAGGTGTATTGCAAAAGGACAAGCGAACACATGCCGTTTACATGGTGCTACAGCGGAACAAGTCCCAAGGCTACGCTTAAGCTTAGTTAGTTAACTAACTACGCCACCGCAAATAGTTAACTAACTATCCCAACTATTGAGGCATAGTTGATAGTTAGTTAGTTCTGGCTCGGAGGATATCATAGTTAACTATTGTAACTATGGCAACTATAGCCCCTCGACTCCTCCATAGTGCGCGCTGTTTGTGGCGTTTGTTTTAGGATGGAAGAGTCGAGTTGCAGTGATAAGAGAAAAACCCGCACTCCGTAACAAACGGAGGGTTTTCTAAACAGGAGTTATGAACAAGTAGGGTGGGAGGGAGGAGCCCAAAAAAATGGTCGATCGGCTTTGCTCAAAGAGCGCAGGTCCGATTAGTAACTAAAACACTGCAACTGACTTGGGGGATAGGCCATACCTTTGCTCGAAAAGCGCAGGGCGATGGCAGGGGAGGAAGGCGACGCGGTAGGTAGACGCGGCCAAACGAGGTCTGTATACAAGGTAGCCCCATGAGTCAACTTGCCCAACAAGGACAAGGAATTTGGCAACATGCCCAACAAGGACAGTCGTGATCCGGAATGCGAACCTTAGCTAGAAACAGCGAGCCGCGATAGTGCGAGTCTCGAAAAGTTCGCCCTTGCTCTAAGCAGTGGGTGCGATACGACCTTGCAAAGCAGCGGGTACGGCGGCTGCTTACAACGTAGTGGCAGGCTAGCTCATCAGTCCAACTGTCCAACAAGGGCAGAGGGTTTACGAGGGATGTTACCCACTTTGAGTGAGTAGAGACTGGCAGGGGGGGTGCCGGAACCACAACACGAAACGCTAAGGCGTGCGGGACGACGAGGGAGAGGGAGAGGAAGGGCCCGCGCGCGCCAGCGGGTGAGCAAGGCGGGAGGCCCAAGGGGGCCGAGAAGAGTGCGTGCTGGCACAGGGTCCAAAGAATGCGTGTTCGAAGAGTGGAGCGCGAGCGGGCCCCGTTAGGCCGAGACCAGCGCGCTTGAGCTGTCCGCGTCAAAATCTTGCAGCAAAGGCCGAAAAGACTACAGTCGAAGTGCTGGAAGTGCAACACCAAATTTCCTAGGCACCTAGTGTTCGATCAAACAGCTCCAGTGCAGCTCCGATACCCGAGCCTGATGAGCCAGGAAGTATCCGCCAGGTACCAAATTATAATTAATAAAAACTGCTGCAGCGCTCATGCCACACTATTACTCCGCCCGCGGGCGAGGCCTGGTCCCCAGAGTCTTTCGCGCCAGAGAAACAATTTACCTCGATGATGATGATGAGGTGTAGGTCTGTCATGTAGAATCAGATTACTGTTGTCAACGGTTGTTTCAAGAGTAATGTATACCGCTCGAGTTCATATATACTCTACTATTACACTATCATAAGAGGGTAGTTTGAGAGCATGGCATCGAGCGGCTCTCATAAGTCGGTGGCAGAACCAGAGGTTCAATAGGCTCAATACAACCAAACAATTGTTGTATACTGCTGAGCCGTATGGGATAATTGCGCTGGGTAAGCCCTCAACGACGCTCGGCGTGCGCCATTATTAGGGGCCATTTTGATAGTTTTGCATAGTTAACTATCCCAACTATAGTTAGTTAACTAACTATTGGGTCATAGTTGATAGTTAGATAGTTATGGCTGAAAGGTGGGATTTTACACATAGTTAACTAACTAACTATGGAGCAACTAAGCTTAAGCGTAGCCTTGACAAGTCCTGAATGTTTCCTAGACGCACTCGCGCGCACGGACAGCGCACGCAAGGCCAGTAGCCGGCAGCCAGAAACGGCGCGGAAGCTGAGCATGCCTTCGGCTCCGTCCGATAGCTGTGTACGAACATCAACATCTCAGTAGCTCATGGTACAACCTTCCTCGGGGATTAGTTAATCAGTCACGAACGGTGCTCAGTCGGTCCGACAAATCAGTCATTGGTAACAAGTGGCATTTGTGTTCCCCACCCCTGCGGCGATGTCGATCTCTCCGACCAGTTCACGTGTCTTAGTCGTGCCTCCCGACGCCGAGTCATTGCGACTCATTGGACAGCATCTGGGAGCTTGGCTTGACAAGAGGCAGTCGCTCTTGCCAACATGGCGAACAAGTTCAGTACACTTATCATAGACTGAACAGATCTGGTTCCTCGCAGTCGCTTGACGAGGATCTAGACTCTAGTGATCAGGTGCTCGTTGCGACAGCTCGTCTTGTCCAATGTCAACCTTCGTGCACTGCCAGTGTGGAACAACTGCAGA
This sequence comes from Microbotryum saponariae, assembly GCA_900102585.1. NCBI lineage: Eukaryota > Fungi > Basidiomycota > Microbotryomycetes > Microbotryales > Microbotryaceae > Microbotryum > Microbotryum saponariae. Next base: position 85,490 of record FMWQ01000063.1, on the reverse strand, counting down.
TTCTCTGTAAGGCTCACAACTTGCAGGGCTACTCTCTTCGGCGATCAAAGGTTACATAATTGATTTTGCGTGTTCTATTGTCTTCATGCGCTGGGCGTTGTCCAGCATGCGAGAGTGGCTACATCTTCAAGCGAAGCACAGCCAATGACACTCTGGTCCCCAGCCTGCAGGCCTACAGCGTTTGATTTCGAGGAATGGCGTGCTGCCATCACTGATTCGCGTGGTCCATCCGCGGAGCGACCTAGAGGGCCAGCCCACCTACTACTAGATTTCATTATAGAGGCTGACTCGGGGTACACTTTGTGTCCTCAGTCTCGAGCACAAGCTTGCCTCCGGAAAGGCAGCGGCAGGAGCACTTGCTCGTGGCGTCCGAGTCCGAGGCAAAGTTGCGACTCAGGGCATGTCCAAGTTGCGATCCTTCCTTTTCTGAACATGGGGAAACAGAATAGAAATTGGGAAATACTTAATGTAAGTTGAATCCGTTGCAAAGAAAGACAGAGACCTGACTCCTTCCTATTTCTCACCCTCACCGGCCCGGCCAGCGATCGAATTCAACACGCCAAACCTACTAACGGCGAAGCGGCAGGTGGTCTTCATCCACCACCAGTTGATCACACACAGGATGTAAGTAGAGATGTATATGTTTGCCTTTGTGTGCTCCAGCTTCTGATGATTGGACGGACAGACACGGGTGTGTGCAGTCATTGGAAAGATGGAGTCACAGGGGGCGACTGTAAGGCAAGGCCTTACGACGGGCCACAGGCATTAGAAATAGAGCTTGCGCGCGCCTAGCTTCTTCAGCTCTCTCTTCATCGAGCTGACACCAGAAGCTAGGTGAGTACTGGTGTTCCCTATCTCAGCACTATCGTATCTCATCGAGCTGACACCAGAAGCTAGTTGTAATCCATATAACTTGCACCTGTCATCTTCGGTCACCAGTGAGGCTCCGCTGTCCGAGACAGCGTGCCTTTCAGCGACCCGGTGCTGGACGCCGGCGTGATTCCGCCTGTTCCCAATTGGACCCGGAGAATGTTCTCGACCTGCCCGATTACAGTCGATTTTATGCGGAGGTCCGGGAGGGGCTTTTTACCGGTCGCAAGTACGCCAAAGGATATCCCACGCAACTCCCCGTGACTGTCGATGAGCACCCTGGGCGACTTGCACAAGGATATCCCACGCTAGGGAGTGGGCACCCTGGGTGGAGGTGATCTGTGTGCGGTTGTCTGCACCGTCGAGGCTCGCGCTTGGAGGGACAGGTCCTCCGGCAAACCTTTTGTGCATATTGTATGGGCCTGATGTATTTTCCTTGTCTGATGTGCGGCAGATGACACGCCAGACCACGCCCACGCCGACAGTCCGACTCAGTCCTAGGCTGGTCATTGCCTCTCCTGTCAAGCGTTCGGCAATGGACGCTGAGCTGAAGATTGACTTGTCGAGCACCGATGGTCATGAGGATGAGTTCAAGCCCGCAATTCCCACTAAACTTTTTATACGGGCTGATGGGCTTGGTTACTTGGCGTTCAACAGTCACTGACAACAACAAGAATTCGGCTCACGCGCAGGCGAAAGAGGCCGCCGACAAGGATCATGAAGTCTCTTCGGAACGCGCGGCTGGCTCCTACCGCAGGACCGGGAAGGCTCATGCTTGATTGGTCTCATGCGAATGGTGAGGGAAGAAAGGGTTCCTGGACCTTGTTCAGACAACGGAAACGAAAATAGAGATGTCTGAATGAGGATAGGCAGAGAAGAAAATTTAAAATGAAATGCAGTCGAAATTGAATGAAATGTGGATGTCGTTAGAGTCTCTAGCCTTGTCTTGCGGTGGTTATTCGCTTGCGGCTAAGTAGGAGGTAGTGCCTGTCCTCGGGCCATAGTTGTGTGAGTGTGACTTCATAGAGGGCACTGGAGGTTCAGGGACTTGTCGCCGCCCCGCGGTGCGTTAATCAAAATGTGTGTCAAAAAAATAAATGCGCCTCCGGCTGGGCTTTCGGGGGTCCTCCCCTCCCTTTGGGAGGGGCTTGTGAGTTATCTGCGCTTTTGGCTGAGTTGCCCTCCGAAATTTTGGCCCTGAAAAGTGCCCCCTTGCTGTAGCATGGCATATATTGGTGCTAACTGAAAACTGGAGGAATCCGTCTTTACTTCATCATTATTGATGAGGCTTCACCGAAGCTTGAAGTCTAGGAACGCTTGATCATCTCGCTACAACAGCTTGAATCAACTAATTCCGAACGAGACGCCGGTCGGCGCACGGACCAGTCGTAGTCCAATCCGCGTCGAAGGCTGCATAGAGCCAGGTCACTTAAGCCCGGCCACGCCTCACGCATCCTCTCTCTCCTCCACTCAACATCGCACCTCCCCTCATGATGAGCCATGTCGGTACAAACACCCAGGCCGGTTAGCATCAATTGAGTTCAGGGCGTCTCCCTTGCGATCAGCTTCAAGGGCCAGTCCTACGACCCCAGCACCTAATCATTCAACCAATTCGACAACCGTTCTCGGTCACTAGAGGCCACGTTTGACTCACCAGGACCGACAAGATTCCAGCGAATTACGCAAGAAGATCAAAGTTATTCTGGGCGAAAGTCTTGACGAGGACTCTACCCCCCGGCCTGTGCAGATCGAGGCCATTGCTGCCCTTTTCGAACTCGATCAATTTGGGAACCGGAATCGATATGACGCTGTGTTCGTCACAGCGCCAACGGTTCAGGCAAAAGTGTTATCTTCGAAGCAATGTATCTCATTTACGGACGCCGGGCCGTCACCATTGTTGTCATTCCACTGAATGCACTGAGCAATCATCAGGTGAGTTTTTCTGCCGACTGGGCTTGCTGGACCGACATTCGTGCTGATTTCCGCAGTCACATGCTTCTTTCAGGCTGCCAATCTCAATTGAAAGGGAAAGAACGCGATTGTCGTATCTGAGGAGACCTGGAGAGACGGCGAGCTGTACAGGCAGTTGGACGACCCCAATCACAAGATCTCCTTCATTCTGATCGTATGTGCCGGTTGACCTCCAGTTTGGGTGAAGTGCACATGTCTTGATTTTCCTTTTTGTTTGCTGCGTGTCAAGTCTCCTGAAACGCATATCAACAATGCAGATTGGGCAAAATTGATCTCTAAGGAGTCCTTTCGAGAGCGCGTCAAGTTGCCCGTCTATGACGAGGACAGGGGGTGGTGTGCATCAAGGATCGCGAAGACTGAGGCCAAGATGAGGGACCAGCCGAGCAAGCGCTCGATATATCTGAGCTTTGATCCCGGTTGTAAATGACGAGTCGGATTGAGGAGTTGGGAGGAGATGCTGGAGATTGACTCGCGGCAAAGACGCTTGATGTGCAGAGTAGGCTCGAAGGTTGTAAGCGCCGGCAATATCTCCGTTCTGAATGTGGGCGTAACCAAAAGTTCCATGAAGCAGCTCGGTTCGTCGATCCAATTGCTGATCGTTGACGTGATGTGTGACGTCAATGTTGTCAACGGTCACATGGAAGTACTTGTTCGAGCCAATCTCCTTCAGTTTCGTCGAATTCGCCTTCGTCAAGCTCGCAGCTGCTTGGAGTCGCCCAGCGAGATGTCGTCAAGCCGCAATCGTACAGAAATGTTGTCAATCGGTCGTTCGCTCCACATGCGAGAGTCATGAGACCGTTGCGATGCTGCATGGCGTTGTTCCTTCGGTTGCAAGCGAATGCGATGTGACCCATCACACTGCGGTAAAGCTGCGGCCAGCGTGTTGAAGTTTTTGATGTCAGTTCGCTGCGATACCCAGCCGAGCTAGGGTCAGAAACACTCACAAACTCGATACGCCTTTTTTCGTGACCAGGCTCTTGTTCTTGCTCTGGATCGGAACCATTCTCCGGGGTGGCTTCTTCCATCTCGACATCAGTGGAGGCTGTTGGGTCCTTGTCGCAATTGATTGGCTCAGCCGGTGGTGGGTCTCCGCATTGTGATAGCAAGTTACGAATCCGTCCGCTGATGAAAGGGTTGTCTTCGGCGATTGCATCGAGCCGGGCGTCGATGTAGTCGGATGCGAGGACTTCGGGAGTCAAGTCATGGCTAGCGACGAAGGCGCACTTGGTTCGCTTCATCTCTTTAACGATGATTGGGTCGGCCTGCACGCGGATAAGGCAAGTATTCAGTAGCTTTATTGGATCCGGAGAATCAATCCGAGAAGTACGAAAGTGTTGCCCACCTGCTCGGCGATCCAGCCATTGATTCGGCTTCTTGACTGCGCGCCATCCTCGCGTGCAAGTCGTAGAATGAGATCAAGTACACGCTTAAGGCTGGACCAGTTGCTGTTGAACAGCTTTGACCGGTGTGCTTGAACGCCTTCAAATCGTATGGATGAGCTGAAGTACCACGACAGGTATTGACATAGCGAGAGATCGCGCCTACGAAATTGAGCGAATAGATCCGCCTCGCGGCGATTGATCTGGCGAGTTGATGAGGTATGGCGTCTGCTTGTTCAGGTCATTTTTGGTTTTAGATATTGTCGCGCTTGACGTGGACGACGGTGATCGTGAAAAGAGGAGAATAGCGAAGCGGACTGAAAGGGATCAAGCCGAACGGAGCAGTCTCGCCGATGATGAGAGTGCCACTTGCACGATGCGCTCGGACCATCTGAGGCCCGATCGACCGAAATCGCAGACCTCGGAGCGCTGTAGCCCCACCCACAGCTTATAAAAGCTCTCGCCACTTGAAGTATGTCATTTTTACAGCATAAAGAAAAATGGGGTCCTTCACTTTTGCATGGATGCGCCTACTTGCCAAGTTACAGAGAACCACCTCAAAATGGCCCTGAAATTTCGGAGGGCAACTGGGCCAAGCGCGCCGATAACTCGTAAGCCCCTCCCAGAGGGACGGGATTTGATGAGCTTACCTGGGACGCACTCGGACCGCTCAAGCTGGCCTCGGTTGCAGCATTGGATCACGGGCGCGTCGGTTGGCCTTCGTCGCGTCACGTCGTGCGCTGTCGACCATGGCCAAGAAATCCGCCTATCACACTCAGCAAGCGACGACGACAGCGAGAACCACACCGAGCACTCCGCTCATTCGAACACTCTGCGCAAAAAGAACAAGAGCAAACAGGCAAGAGCAAGAGCAGGAGCAAGTCGAGAGGGACGCGGGCGGAGAACTGGTCCGTTGCGCAGACCACATTTTTTTGGTCCACCTCTATGGCAACAACATGCTGTTCCCCGAGCTTCCTCTGAAGTTTCCGGCCTGGAACATCATTTTCGCTGCGATGGTGAAGCAACACCCCGAGCGCAAAGAGAACTGTAGCCGAGACCAAGTGAAAGCTCTCTGGTTCAAGGTGAGCCGTGTGGCGACGTGAGGAGACGCGTCGCCAGTGACCGCATCCGTCCGTCATGTACTTCAACTAACCCTGTCGTTCTCTGGTTTTGTAGAAAAGACACAGGAAATGACGACACGTTTCAATAGATTGCATCTCACGGGCGGTGGTTGGGACCACGAGCTCCATCGACCGGCATACTCGGACGAACGATGGGCTGCCGTGGGTCCGAATGGCCCTGACCCTTCCCCAGCTCCCGTCAATTCGGACGCACTGATAAACGCGTGTACAAATGATGTACTTCATCAGCTCGAGGAAAGGACCCGGACTGGAGTCAGGTGCACTCAGGCTCGTTTCCGTGGTACTGGGACGCAACAAAGATCATTGGTATCAGCTACGCTCGCGGCACCGACATCACCGACATCAACGCGCTATTCAACCCCGGGAAGAAGACCGCTTCCTCATCAAAGAAACGAGCGCACTCACCACAATTTGAGCAGTCTGGAGCAGACCTAGGCCAAGACGCGGAAAGCGAGGGCGAAGACTAACCAGGTCCTTCGCTCGCCCGACTGGGCGTGCAGGACTTGTCGCGTCCCTTCTGGTCACCCTCGCCTGCTGCTGGCGCGCAGGCTCGTGTGCATGTGAGTACCTATTGTCAGGAGCTCTCCCCACGTCGCAACCCGGGAATATACATCAAGTATGTGGCCTGTGATGTTCTGCGCCACTGATCCGTTCGCATTATGCCCCGTAGACAAAGGCCGCCTTCGCTTCGCTGCTGAATCCGCTCGACCCGTGCCAGTCTTCGGAATTGGCTACGAGCAGCAGCAACGGTGGGAGCAAGGCAAAGCGCGAGAGCCTTGGAAACAGCGAGCGATTTACCTACTTTCAAGACGATCCAATGCTCAAAGACGCCGTAGCCAATCTCGCCGGCCTTCAGAACGCCACCACATCAGAGAGGCTGACCCACTTCTCGAAACTAGTGGGCACACTCAGCCTAGAAGCAGACGATGTTCACCTGCTAGCCGATCATGCTCTTCTCACGCCGACTCCGCAAGACATCCAGAAGGTGCTACTCCTGGCTGCCGCGGGAGTATTGATTGATCTCCGCGTCAGGCAATTGTTCAATCGCCTCTCATTTCAACCGGTATCGTCGAGCAACGCGCTGCCGAGCCACGAGGCGCCGCAGTTCCCACCGTGATCACGTGAAGCTGACTCCAAAATCTGGACCGGCACAGGGAAAACTCGCGCTCTATGTCGACGATGTCGGCAGTGGCACCAGTCGTGAGATCCTTCGAGGCGTCGATGGGCATCCCATCGAAATGGCTCGTGCTACTTTGCTTAGCGAGAACCAATGTCGCTTCTCTGTTCGGTCGATTCGCGACAACGCCTTTCCGAAAGGTGAGATCATCGAATTGGGGCGAATTCCGGCGGTCATCAGTGAACTGGGGACGAGTCAGAGCATGCTCGACGTGCCCGTGCCTCGACCGACGACGCCGGGTGGTTCGGCACGCAGGACTCGATCTGGTCTTATGGATGCCGCTCTCAACGTCTTTGGTGGTGGATCGGGTGGTGGTGGAGGTGCGAGCTCGACCACGTCGTCCTTGTTCAAAGGAGGTAATTCGACGGCAAGTCGGACATCGACTGGGTCGATGTATGCCACACGCGGCTCTGCTTCCAGCGGATTGGAAGGCTCCTTTGCCCCACAGTCGCTGAAAGAGTCATCCGTCGCGTCGCGGGATCGTCCGAGGAGTGGCTTGTTCGGCAACAGGAAGCGATCGGAACCGGACCTTCCGTCTCGCCGAGGGGCAGATTCGACGTCCGAACAGGTCTATAGCCTGGGCAAGTACGACCTCGGGACATCGTCGACGCCTCCCGTGCAGAGCCCGGCCTCGACGACGCCCAACGCTGCCGTCGTCTCTCGAGACTCTCGACCGAGACATCGTCGTTCGTCTTCGTTACCACCACCGCTCCACGCTCGGTTCGACTCGACATCCTCAGCGATGGATGTCATTGTCTCCTCGGCAGAGATCGAGGACGAGGCCGCTGCATCATTCGCCAGCCGAAGGCGCTCCCTCACCGAGCCATCGGAGCAGCTATTGTACTCCATCCCGCCGATTATCCCGCCCACGCCTGTCGATTCGTCGTGGATCCGTTCAGAACCTTGGGCACCCGCTTCGTCACCGATGGAGTACCGCCCCCCGAGTCGACGTCGAATGATGGGCCCCCGGGCCCCCGGCTCGACACCAGGAGGTACTCCGGGCAGTGCAGGCCCACCCGAGTCGCGATCCCAGCCCGACGGTTCGCCGTCCAATACCGACATCCTGATGTCATCTCCGACGAGAAGTGCCGAAGCCGATCGTGTTGTCCGAGCAGTTTCCCGCACTTCTACCCATCCGTCCGTCCCACTCTCCAACGCTCGCGATGAGAGCCCTTCGCCTACGCCAACCCTCACGCCTGCGTCAGCATCAGCTACGATGTCGGACCCTAATCCTCGGTCACCCACACCTTCCGCCGCAGCGGTATCCGCCGTCCCGCCCCATATTGTAGCTGTCGCGTGCCCACCTAGTCCTCTGCGTCATTCCATCTCGCGGCGTGATTCAGATGCAGAGTCGATGTCGCCCCCGACGACGAAGCGTCCGCTCGTTCGCAACGACGGCTCAGTACCCAATTCGCCCGCACGTAAACGCCCTTCGCTCGGTGACGCATCGGACACACTTTCAAACACCAAAGTCCGCGGCCCTCGTGGTCCCGCTTCGGGGATCAATCGCCCTCGCTTTGGTGCCCAGTCCGGTACTTCCTCATCTGAGAACAGCACCGACGGACGATCGGCGTCACCCGCTCCTCGCAAAGTCTCAGCCAGTCAGATCAAGATCCGCAGCCGACGAGTAACGTCTGGAGCTTCGATCGGTTCTGGGACGTCGACGATTCGCGGATGCTCGCCGCCTCTACATCGCCATGCTACACCTCCTCTTCCTCTGAGTGAAGCCGATGCTCAAGATGTCTTTGTCACGCGTGAAGCGAGCCCGGCCCCTCTAGAGCTCAAGCGCGTCGCTTACAACCCCGACGACTCAATGGACGACGACGACACTTCCCTGAGCAAGATTGAACGCATCAGAAAGCACGTTCGGTTGATGAGGAGTCGCCTCTTGAAGGAAATGGCCAACGCGTCCTCGTACAACAAGGAGAATGATCGCAACGTCCCTTCGCCTGGAGGGATGACGAGGAGTCCGCATACTCGGAATGTCGCTGTAAGTTCTGAGATGGCCTTCTTGTTGGCATTTGGACAGCGACATGCACTGAAAGAAACTTCTCCGTCTACTGCAGATCAAAGCCAATACTCCCTCTTCGGCCTCTTATGCTTCATCTTTTGCGAGTGGTCGACTCGCAGCAGGAATGATCGATCTCCACCACCTCACCCAATGGCTCGACCAGCTTGACGGCCTCGTTGCCAAGTTGGAGGAACTCGAAAACCTCGCCCCGAACCTCGCGACAGAACCAAAACCGGTCGTGTCGCAGAGCATTTCGCCGACCGAAGCCGAGTTTGCGATGCTTGAAGCGGAACGGGAACTCATCTCGGCTGAGTTGGATGCGTTGAAACATGAGTTATCGATGGTGAGTGCTTATTCCGTCATCATAGTGCGGCCAAGATCGCGTAGCTGACTGTTTGGCGACGCCTGTTGCCCATTCCAGCGCGTGACGGACGACGCACGAAGCGCCGCAGAAGCCGAACGACTGGGCAGGGAGAATACCACTCTGCGGACGGCGTATCAGGACATTCTGAGCGAAATTGAAGCGCTCTACGAGGTGAACTCAAGCGATCCCTCTCTGTTCGTCTTTCGTAAATCACAAGGCTGACAACGCTGTCTGTTGCTTCGTTCTGCGCAGCAATTCAACACGCGCCTCGGCGAAGGTGAACGACTCGTGACCTCTGACGGAAGCAGCGATCTGGTACTGACATGCTCTCGATATACTCGCAGTTGTAACAGCGATACAAGTCGATCCCGCGATTGGTGTATCGAACGACACGTACATCATCCTTACCAGCCAACTGCGCGAGGCCGTCCTGGCGCGATCCGACGCCGAACACACGCTAATGATCGCGCAACACCGCTTGCAGCGTGAGCTGGACGAGAAGGAGGAATGGAGGAAGATATTGGTTACGCATGGGTTGTTGCCCGTTCCAATCTGAGGATTCACTCGCCTCACGGTGCGCTCCGTTGCTTTGAACGTGTGTTTCCATCAGTAGAAGAGCCCTTTTTGGCTTCACCCTTTGTGTCGTCGCGCATGCTTTGTTGAGGTATATCGCATTTGTCTTTTTCTCTGTCTTCGTTTCGTTTCATGCCCATATCATACTCAGGCCTGCCCTGTACTTAACAACGCGTTGCGCTACCTCAGCGGGTCACTGGCCCTTCCGTCCGGCTTTCGGGTAAATAGGCGGCCGACTCGGCCGTAACGAGACTTGTTTCGAGCTGTTTCGAGCAGTCGGACCTGCTGGTGGGGCAATGCGTCGGTCTCGCGCAGCGGCACCTCTCCCCGGTCCCCTCTTCGTTGCAGCTGCAGACCGAAGCAAGCGCTGGGCACGATTCTTCATCTTGTTCACCTCTTCTGCTCCCCACTGTCTCCCCCCTCCCCTCCTCTGTCCGTGCTTTCCGCTGAATGGCGCCCTCTCTCACGGTCGCGACAAAGTACGGCCCCGTGGTCGGCTATAGCGATACGTATCCGCTAAGCAACGAATCAACCGCCAAGCTCGATCCCGCGCACGGGGGCAGAGCTCCCGTTCTGAAGTGGCTGGTGCGTATAATCTACTCGAAACGGTAGACCATAGAGAGAATCGGTGGCCCTGCAGCTGGGCGGGAACGGTGCAGGTGCAGGGCGCCACATTGCGCCAAGTCGTGTCGTGTCCTATGGGGGTCGCGCAGTCTTCTGTCATGGGTGTCGGTAAGATGCACTTTACTGACGGCTCACTATACCCCATAGGGTATACCATACGGTCAAGCTGGTCGTTGGGAACGTCCCTCAGCCCCGGCACCATGGACTGAGCCGCGTGAGTGCCACGAATTTGGCACCATGTTCCCTCAACCCCCGAGCGGAGCGGGAGAATTGTGAGTCATCTATGCCACAGTGCGCCTCAATTTACGTGACAGGCCTGACTTATATACCCCCTTCCGCGTATCGTTCAGCTTTACTCCTCTCTTCTCCAACTTTACTCGGGCCTTCGTAAAGCAGAGCGAAGATTCCTTCACGCTCAATGTGTTTGCCCCCGAGGGCACGACCGCGGACTCCCAAGAACGAATTCCGGTCATGTTCTGGATCTATGGAGGCAGTCTCAACAACGGTTCTAGCGATTTGGTCATGTACGACAGCACCGAGTGGATCCGAGCTCAGGCGGAGCAAGGGAAGAAGTTCATCGTCGTCACGGCCAACTACCGCACCAATATCTGTGGCTTCTTCAGCGGTGTCGACGTCAAGGCCGCCGATGAACAAGGTCTCTCGGGCAACTACGGAGCTTACGACGTTATCCAGGCGCTCACATGGGTGAGTGCATTCACCTGCCCTGGTCCAGCCTGACGCGCAGGGCGTGCGTGGCAGGTCGGGCAAAACTTCCAACAACGATGAGCTAATTCCTTCCTTCGTTTTCTGACCGTTTACAGGTTCAAGAAAATATTGCTGCTTTTGGTGGTGATCCTGGAAATGTGACCTTGTTCGGAGAAAGCGCCGGCTCTTTCCTCGTCAGCACATTGCTCGTCTGTGGCAAGCGACTCTTCCGCCGCGCCATCATGCAGTCCGGAGCGGCAGAAACGATGGTGAGTTGAGGTCAGACTTCAGACTGGTGGCCAACTTGCTTTCGGATATTCACGGAAACTCGAATCGGTAGAGCACATTTCCTGTTGAGCGCGCCTACGGTGCTTATTCGACCATTCTTAATCTGCACGGCCCGGGGGGAGCCACCCCCCAAGCCAGAATCAACGCGCTCCGAAGCGTGCCCATCAACGACCTCATCAAGACCCACATCGAGACCTATGCCTTCACCGGTATCTCCCTGACCATCGAGGAAGGTCCTCATGCGATCTGGCCCGAGAAGGTCATCGATCGACTTGAACGCGGCGAATGGGATGAGTGGGTCGAAGCGGTCATTATCGGCACGAACGAGCACGAAGGGAGCATGTTTGCATACACCCTGAAGGTAGGTATATTGTCACTCCTTTACAGGCTCGTGAACTCCACTACAATCATCTGAGCTGATTCAAACGTGGCTTCCTTCCCTCTGGCCATCGACCAGGTCGCCTCCGAAGCCGGCTATTCCGCTCTAGTGTCCAAGTTCCCGCCATCCCTTCAGACCGAGATCAACAAAAAGTACCTCGCCAATGGATCATACCCTACTGAAGTAGATCTCTTCGAATCTCCAGCAAGCAAAGTGCTCGGTGACCAAATCTTCGTCGTACCTGCTTGGCGTCAAGCGCAAGCGCTGGCGCGGCAACCAAACAAGAAGAGCGGTCGCAAAACGCGCGTGTACATGTACCGCTTCCGGGAAGTGGTCGATCGTCTCGAAAAAATCCTTCCCATGAAGCTTGGGTCAATGTCGGTTCCTTTTTTGAGACTGTTGGCTTGAACCTGCCGAGGTAGGACGTTGACGCAATGCTCCTCTGCCCCTCATTTCACAATAGGCATGCGCTCGAGATCGCCTTCATCTTCAACCTCGAGATCGTATGGGGCCCGGGCACTCGCGAGTCCCAAACTGCTGCAGCGATGGGATCTATGTGGGCCAACTTTGCCATCAACGGTAACCCAGGTCAGGGCAAAGATTCCCTCTTGCTCGTGGCTCCTTTTACCTGAAGGCTAAATTCGATCCGTTCCAACAGATCCGAACTGGCGACCATTCACATCCGAACAGCCGTCTTGGCTGGCGATCGAAACCGGAGGCAAGACCGAGAACGAGTCCTTGGTTGATTACCAAGACACTTTGGTGGACTTCACAGGCAGGAATTTCGCCACTTGATCAGGGTCAGTGAGCTTGCACGTGATAGTGTTCGATGAGTCTTGGACCGCGCAACAGGCTTTATCGATTCCGAGCGAGTCGTTCATCATTCCAATACTTGACTTAGCTTGTAATGAAAAGCTACTCTATGGAATCTATTCAGCCTGAGAAGTCCGCCAAAGAAGACCGTCAGGGGGAGTGATTGTGGTGTGGGAGTGGTTGTGGGTGTAACCCTCTAAGTACTCACCTGGACTGTAAGATCGACTGGGGCATCGAAATCGATGAAATCGTCCGTGAAGCCTTCGAGGCTCTCGGTCTTGGTCTTTCCTCCATCTTCAAAGACGAACCAGCTCGGCTTCTTCGAGTCGAAGGGTTGCCAGGCCTCAACGGGCTTGCCATCAATGGCAAACCGACTCCAGTTCTCGCCAAAAACAGCGGCCGAAGCCTCCTCGTGGGACCCTTCGTCCCAGCAGGGCTTGATGTTGAAGATGAACGGGCAATCGATCGTGTGCCTACGCAGAGGGTAAAGAGACACTATCAACCTCCGATCGTCAGGCCACGATAAGAGTCGAGACCTACATGGATCCGAGTTTGAAGGGTCCACGAGTAACGCTGTCGATCTCTGCGCGGCAGCGGTAGAAGTAGACGGTGCAGGGCTTGCCACTTTTGGCGTTGGGCTGACTCGCCATCGCCTTAGCCTGGTCGTAGGTCGGTTGGGCGAATAACTGATCGTGTAGGAGGCGGGAGGCAGGCGCCTCGACGAAGGACACTTCTTCCGGGTGAGGCGCACCCTTGAGATACTTTTTGTTGATCTGCGCTTTGTATCTCGGCAGGCGATTCGCGACATATGCATCGAACGCGGCGGGTGTGTTCATCTTTTCGGGTCGAAGCGGGCCGCACGCAGATTCAGCTTTAGTGAGAAGATAGTCGATGGTGTGTGGGATTGCTCACCTTCATGCCAGCCGTGAACATGGTCCCTTCGTCCTCCATCGTTCCCAGAATGACTCGCTCGACCCAAGGGTCCCACTGCCCGTCCCTGAGTTTGTCTACGACTTTGCGATCCCACGTGGCGTTCGGACCTTCCTCGATCGAAAAGCTGTGTCCGGCGAACGTCTGGGACGCCGTGTGCGCAGCCAGAATTTGCTCCATTGGCGCCTTCTTTAACGCCTCCACCCTTTCGGCCGCCGTAGGCAGTTTGTCAGCGCCAATGGCGGCCAAGATGGCGGCGTATGTAGGGGACGCTGTATCGACGGGACGAGTTGGAAGAGTCGGGGCCGCACCGGATTGTATGATCGCTTTTTGGAACAACCGGCGACCAGAGCATAGCAGAGTGGAAACCATTATACTTCCTGCCGACTCTCCAAAGCACGTGACGTTGTCCTTGTCGCCACCAAAAGCACCGATATTTTCTTGCACCCATTCGAGGCCCTTGACACAGTCGTAGACGCCATAGTTTCCACTCAGCCCATCCTTGTCAACTTCTTGTAGGTCCTTGGAACTCAAGAAGCCAAATACGTTGAGCCGGTAATTGACCGCGGCAAAGACGAACTTTCGACCGAGCTTGGCCTGATCACGAATCCAGTGCGACGGATCGTAGTTGACTCGCGAGGTCGAGCCGGTGATGAGGGCCCCTCCGTGAATCCAGACCAGGCAAGGGAGAGCATCGCCTGCCTTGGTTCCTTCGGGCGTATATACATCGATCGTGTGCGATGCCTCGGACTGTGCCACGAAGTCGCGACGATAGTCACCCAGGCGGGCCTGGTAGAACGGTTCCGTGATCCCATCAGGCTGCTGGGGAAACTTGGTGCGGAACTCGAAGCACTCGATAGGCTGGGTCCAAGGATCCGGTGAAGTAGGTCGCTCGAACCGACCAGCTTTCGCATAAGGGATGCCCTGAAACACGGGCCGGCGGATTGGGGAATCGTGTCAGCGGGTTCCGATCAAGTGGGGATGCGCCGAAGCCTCGGCAATCATAAGCAACCGGACCGGCTCTGGCGAGTAGCCACAGCAGTTGTGTTCGGCCACATTTGCAGCTGTATCTGCGTACTTACAAGCCATTTATAGATTGGTGCTTCTGTACCACTTTGCAGAGCTGCACTGCTTGTATTGCGTAACGGGTGCGTGTCCTCAAAGCCCTGGATTGGACCAGCCGAGGTCTGTACGAGAAGCGTAGGCGAGGGCATGATTTCTGATGTTCGTTACGGCCTAGGTTTGAAGAGGCCGAGAGGAAGAGAGTGTGCGTTGTAAGAGCGTGGCCACAAATCAAGAGGCCCCTGATTTGTGGCCCCGCTCTGCCCCGCTTTGAACGTGTAGCGGCGACCGCTGCTCTGTGCTGCATTGTGGGGCTGTGGGGCTCGGTCTGGCTCGGCGGGGTCCGGTGGGGGGTTGGCGCGCTTGCCACAATTGACTGTTCCCCGAGACACACGACTCGGAGCGACTTCTGACATCAGCAACTTTACCACTTCCCGGTGCGCGGCTAATAATTAGTGCGTGTTCGGCTGCACTTTTAAGCAGTTTTAAGACCACTTTTTAGGGAAATCCTGAGCCATTCTGAAAGCCTCCCGAAAGTGCTTAAAAGTGCCTAAAAGTGGCGTGTACGGTTGCGTCGCTAAAAGGTCCCCGAAAGTGACTTTTAGGGACCATTCCTTAAAAGTGGTCCGAGGGCACTTTTAGCACTTTTAGGGACGCACTTCGAGCTTGGACGTGGTGGAAGGCTTTGCGCAAGGTTCGCCGGGTTCACTCGGACGCCGAGGATACCGGCCACCTTCTCTCCTGGGGTCCCTCCATCCGGGCAGCCAAGTCGCCTCCCCAACCAGCCCCCACCCCAACAATCGATCGGCCTACTGTGTGATGTGCCTCTCGGAAGCACCCGAGTGCCTGGCCCACCTCGCGGTCGGCTGCCCATTTGCCCGGCGTCTCGGGTCTGCTCTGTCCCCGACCCCCCACCCAGTCTTTGTGGACTTTGTATGTCCGGTCGTGTCTCGCTCGGAACGTCGACTTGTCGAACTACGAGTCCTCTTCTTTCACTCGATCTGGAAGCTCTGTCGCCGTCGCCGATTCTCGTCGGATCTTTTGGAACCGATCACCGAAACGGACTTCGAGGGGCTTCGAGCCTCTATTCAGGAGTCCAAGGGTCGCCTAGTGTCTCTGTCAGCCACCAAAGGGGGTTTTAGTGGGTATGGTTGATCCTGGTTCAGGGTCAGTGAGTCCTACACTACTGGCTTCTGCCAGTGTGCGTAACAGCATTCCCTCCGACTTTTCCAAAGATTTCTAGGTATTAATATAATTATGCTGTTGATGAAGTCTATCAAATAAAAAAAATGGACGGACTCCGAGCTTGGACGCACTCCGGAGTCCGAGCTTCGACGAGCTTCGACCCGCTTAGGCTGGCGCTGGCTGGCGGGGCGCCTGGGACGTAAGCTCATCAAATCCCCTTCCTTGGGAGGGGCTTGCGCATTATCGGCGCGTCAGGCCGGGTTGCCCTCCGAATTCCCCGGGCCAAAAGAGGGTGGTTTGCTGTATCATGGCAAATATTGCATAACTTTTTGCGACAGCTGAAGAGGTCATACTCAGATAGTTGAAAAGGTGTATTGCAAAAGGACAAGCGAACACATGCCGTTTACATGGTGCTACAGCGGAACAAAGTCCTGAATCATGTTTCCTAGACGCACTCGCGCGCACGGACCTGGACGGCTCGAATTCGAACGAGCGGCTGCAAGGCCAAACCAGGCTTTGGCTCTTCACCGCAAGCATGTCCATTGTCAGCCCAAAATGCTACCTCGTCGACATCCCTCAATTGAAATCAGAGAATCTGCTAAGCGTTCAGCCAGCAAAGCAAGTGTAACAGCATCTATCGGCCGTGTAGAGCCGTCATCCAACCCGACCTCCGAATCCCCCTCGATCGTTCGATGGAACTCACGTATTCCAAAGGAGGATCGAATGGACCGTGATTCGCTACGCATCAAGGTCAAGCTGCTGCTTCTCAAAGAGTTTGGTGACGACTTCGAACCCCGGCCGTTTCAATCGCTGGTCTCCTCGAGCTCGACAGGACGCGCGGATGCACGAATACGTTCGACGCAGTCTTCGTCGCCGCACCAACAGGGTCCGGCAAAAGTACGCTTTTTGAAGCAAAGAATCTCGTGTTCGGTAAGCGAGCAATGACAATCATCATCAGTCCCTTAAATGCATTGAGTGAGCATCAGGTAAGCAAGACTTCTGCCGGCCAATGTGTCGGGCGTCTACTGACGGTCACGCTGTGAGCATTCAACAGGCCGCAAAGCTATGCATGAGGGGCAAGATGGCCGTTGTTGTGTCCAAGAAAACGTGGGAAGACGGAAAATTATACGAGCAATTGAAAGATCCCCTTTGCGAAGTCGAATACATCTTCATTGTAAGCTTCAAGACCTTGTGACCTTGTGACCTTGCATTTTCTGCTTCAAGTTGGCTGAACATGGTCTATTGTACGGCATTGTTGACTTCGCAAGTCTCCAGAAATGCATGCGCGCAACGTTCGTTGGAGTGAATTGATTTTCACTTCCTCATTCTGAGTGCGGATCAAATTGCTAATTTACGACGAGGCGATCAAGATCGCCGAGTGGGGACTCACGGGACGAAAAGACCGAGTCGGCGCTATGGCGCATACTGTCATAGTCAGGGGCCTATGACAGCTAAAGGGCTCAGTTCGTAATCAAGTTACATCTTGATTAATGTTCCCTTTTGGTGGCCTATGTGGCTAGAGCCCCAGACTTAATTAAATAACTGAGATAAAGTCTGACTCTGATACATGCCACCGAGGGATCCAATCCATTTCGCGCCGAGTATGCTCAAATTGTTCAACAACGTCTCCGAATTGGTTGTCAAACTTTGTTCCTTACTGCGGGTGCGCCATCCGACAAAATTGACAAAGTTCTAGCGGTTGCCAACATCTCTAAATCGCGAACTTTTTTTGCCAAAGCCAACCTGTTTCGCCCTAATTTACGCAACATCGTCGTCGAAATGACACCTCATACCAAGGCTACAATGACAGATATTCCCAGAATGTTCAGCGTTCGATCCGATCCAAGTACTATCCCTCAATCAATCGTGTACTGCAACAGCAGGGAGGGAACATCGATCGGTCTTTCTGCGCTGCACAAAAGTTGGGGCCTCGAAGTCACGGTCGATTCTCCGCTTGCTCGACAAAAGCGAGGATTTCAAGGATTTCGAGTCACTCTTGCAGAAAAGTTGTCAAGCGCTTGCTTGCGCCGCATGCCAAGGCGAAAAAAACGTTACGATGTTGCGTGGCGTTGCTCCGACGACTGCAAGCGTACGCGAGCTGCCCCATCAGAGTGCGTGAAAGCTGCGAAGTCTGAAGTGTGAGCACGACGAGACAAACAACCGGTGAGAACCCACAAACAACAAGTGCTGTTCCCTACGATGTTGCGACTCAGTGCCGTGTTCTTGCACACCATGGCCATCGGTATCTTCCATGACCTCATCTTGCGCGGCACGATTGGCAACGACGCCATCGATCGGCCCTCTCCAGGCAGTATCTGCGCACCGAGACAGTAGGTTTTGAATGCGGCCAAAAAGAAACTGATTGTCGTCTGCAATTTTTCGAGCCCTTCGTCGATGCAGTCGGATGTCAGATGGTCGGGTGTCATCTCGTGGCTGGGGACATGAGTTGGCTTTGATCTCTTCGTCTCCTGAACAACGATCGAGTCAGACTGTTCCAAGATAACGCGATGTCAGCTACAATCTCGGGGGTCGATCATTTGGGGTTGTGAAATTGTGGTAGATGGCTAGCATTACCTACCTGCTTGGCAATCCACGTATTGATGCGATCTCGTCCTTTGCTGCTACTTTGTCGGCCTCCTTCTACAATCACATTGAGCACGTGTTCGAAGCTGGCCCAGTGACCGTTGAAAAGCTTTGGGCGATGCGTCAAGACCTGAAGGGCTGTCGTGTCTGGGTTGAAGTACCACTGGACGTATTGACATAGCGAGATGTTGAGCGAACGGAGCTTCTTGTCTACCTCGGCCTCGCGGCGTTGCTTTTGACGGGATGAAGAGTCGTATTTCCTTTCCGATATCATCGGTGGTCCGAAGACTTCATCTTGGTGCGTTGAGATATTGCTGACGATGGGAAGTGGTTGCGACGATCGAGGGAGAAGAAGCGGGAGCCACCGGCGTGAGCTCGCTGTGCCAGAGTCAAGAGGGCTACACCGGCGCGCTCGGACCACTTTTAGGCCTTTCCGAGCCAGAACGCAGACTTTGAGTTGCTGCAGTGGCAACTCCTGACGGAGAGCCCGGGCAATACGGTGATTGATCAAGCTTGTAGCGTCTAATCTCGCCGAGAACCTGATCCTTGGCGGTGGCGCAAAAAAATGCCAGGCCTAATGATAGTTCTTCCGAAATACGGGAGGGCGTGAGGCGTCAGGGGTCAAACTCAGCCCCTTCCACGAAGTTATGACGTGATAATGTATTATAGTAGTTCACATGGCATTCAATTGTGCGGACATTAGAGATTTTAAAAAAACAGCTGAATGACTGAGCAACGGAAACGGAGACAAGAGAATGCAGAAGTCTATGATGATATATGAAAGTTGGAAAAATGTAAGCCGCACAATCAGAGCGGCAAGACTCGGGAACCGCTTCCTTCGGCTTCCTCCACCTTTTCGGCGTCTTGCTTCTGGGGTTCTCGGGTCTTCTTCCCCTTCTTGGAGAAGAAGGAAGCTGACATCTTGAAGTCGGCGATGCTGAACTGTGGACGAGAAAGGTGAGGCGGGATCAGTGCTCGGAACACTGCAATTACTGGGAGCTCTGTAGTCGACAGTGCGCGCTTACAATGTAGGTCAAAGCAAAGACGGCGAAGTAATTGAAGCAGATGTAAGCGCAGAAGATGCCGACATCGCGCCATCGATGACTGTACTTCATGCCGACGGTGGCCAAGAACTCGTCGCCGTTTCGGTAGGTGCAGAAACCGCACGATCCGTTGTCGAGGACCTGGGCGTAACCGCCAGCACGGGAGGTGTAGGCCGATAGGTAATCGACGCAGCCTTGGCCAGCAGGTGGGACAACGACTTGGAACTCTTGCTGGCCGCAAGTGACCGTCTTGCCACCGATAGCGTTGGCCACGAGACCTTCAATCAAGTAAGTGAAAGGCGTCAAGTGGTACATCCAAGACGACCAGAACTTGGGCAATTGGGCGACCGGTTGGACAACACCTAAAGGGGGATAGCAGTGAATGACGATGGTAAGGATGAGGTTCAACTCCTTGCTGCAAGAGCCTTTGCAATGTTCAGGCACTCACCGTTGAAAATGATGACGAAACTGAATAAGCAACTGAACAGAACGGACGCGATCATGCTGTTGGCCGACATAGCGGCAACGAACTGGGCGAAGGAAGCGAAGTACAGCTCAAACAGAACGGCGTAGAGCAAGTAAGCGTAGCCGGCTCGATCAGGGCTCGAATCGAAGCCGCAGGTGAAGTACCAGCACAAGAAGAAGAGCGTTCCAGCGAAGATGTTCCACGGGATCTCGGCGACGACATTGGCAAAGACCATGACGGGCCAGTTGTACATCCGCGAGGGCCGCTCGCGGGCAAGGTAGAGCGTGCGGAGACCGATAAACTTGGGCTGGAGCTGCTGTGACAAGGGGGCTGCCAGCACGACGGCCATGAAGACGGCGAAGAGGTTGTTCTGGAGACCACTGAGCGACATAGGCGTCTTGTAGAAACTGAAGCCGATGAACAGACCGGCGACAATGTTCAACATGATCTTGGCAACTGCGAGCGTTCATGGAATCGAAAATTTTAGCATCCTGGATCGCATGGCGCCGTGCGCGACAGGCCTTGGTAAGTTACGTACTGAGGTAAGTGCTGTCCCGGTAATAGTTAGCAAACACTCTCTGGCAAACAATCTTGAGCTGGGTTCCAGTGTGCGCAGCGTAGCCTCGGCCGGAGTCGGGGTCGGCGGAAGCAGCTGATTCTTTGTTGGCATATTCGCGGTGGTACTCGTCGATCTCGCGTTGAACGGTCTTGTTCCTGAAGCAAGATAGGAGACATCGTCTAAGCTAAGGCTATTTCTGAAAGTCAGGGGAGATATTTGCGACTTACTCGTCGGACTCCCTCCAAAGCGCGTGCCAATCTTGCTTGGTCTTGGCTCCCGCACCGGCTCCGATGACTGGGCAAGTCGATCAACACCGTCCGTCAGCCTCCATGATTTTCTGAGAGAATCGGAAAACGAATTCACCTTCGAGAATGTACTCAGCAGGATTGTCCGACTCCTGGCACTTCATGTCTGATCGATCACCGAAGTACTTGATGAGCGTCTCCGAGTTCTCACCGAGGTCACCAAAGTAGACGGTCTGGCCACCCTTCTTGAGCAGAAGCAAGCGATCGAACACCTGGAAGAGTTCGGACGACGGTTGATGAATGGTGGCGAGGATAGCTTGGCCGTGATCGGCGAGCTTGCGGAGCAGTTGCATGATGGACCAAGAGGACTGCGAGTCGAGACCCGACGACGGCTCGTCGAGGAAGATGAGCAGCGCCGGCTTGGCAGCGAGCTCGACACCGATGGTGAGACGCTTGCGCTGCTCGACGTTGAGACCCATACCGACTTCACCGACCAGTGCTTCGGCGTAAGCCTCCATCTCGAGGAGCTTGATGATCTCTTCGACGTAGGCATCCTTGTCCGCGGTCGAAACCGAGGCGGGCTGACGAAGGCGGGCCGAGAACTGCAACGCCTCGCGGACGGAAGCAGTCGCCAAATGCGTGTCTTGCTGTTGGCAGTAACCGGTTTCGCGTTGGAAGGAGACGGGAAGAGGCTTGCCGTTGACGCACATGTCACCCGTGACGACACCGGTCGTGACGCGCTGAGCGAGAACGTTGAGCAAGGTCGTTTTACCAGCGCCGGATTCGCCCATCAAGCAAGTCATCTTGCCCGGTTTGACGTAGCCCGCGACATTGTCGAGCAAGCGGCGCGTCTCGCCCTTGATCTGGACATCGTAGCAAACATCGCGCCAAGTGAAAATTTCGGTCGCGGCCTTGAGTCCCTCGGCGGCTTTCTCCTTTTCCTCGTCAGACAATTGGTGCTCCTCGACACGTTCGGCCGCGGAGCCGGCCTCTTCGTCGCTGCCATCGGAGACACCTTGGAGGGCGTTTTCGAGCTCCTTGGGCGCCGCTCCACGCTTGAAGATCATGACGCCACCGGCGGCGGACTCGTCGGGCTGGAACTCGGACGAGATCAAGTTGACCGCGAGCCAGAAGACGAAGTAACCGAGGACGATGCCAAGGTTGCGCCAAGTGTGGGCGTAGGTGTAGCCGAAGGACGCCTGCAAGTAATCCGCACCAATGACGATGGATTCACCCGTGCGCGAGCCCGCGACGGTGCAGACTTGGTTGGCGAGGGCGACGTTTGCGTAGCCCGCTCCGCTAGGGACGAGGCCGGCACAAGGGACGTCGAGGGTTCGGACTACGTGAGAAGAATAGGTCAAGAATCAGGTTGCCGAGCTCTAGTGGCAGTCGAGGTGATAGATCGTAGGCGTGGCTCGACTTACATTCGTTCGCAATGAGGGCCTCGAAACCGAAAGAGACGGGCTGCGCGTACGACAGCCAGCGGAACCAGGGTTTCATGCTGGGGCGAGGGATCGTGTAACCGACGTAGATGGCGATGATCAAGACCAGAATACCGGCCATCATGGTGGCAGGTGGCTGTCAAAATAGCGTAATGAAGAGTGCAGGTCAGCTCATGTCCATTCAACCCCCATAGACCGACAAGATGCGCGGACGAACCTCTTTGCGGTTGATGGAGGCGAGCGAACGGAAGAGCGCGAGCATGGCTAGATTGGCAGCGAAGGTGAAGAGCAAGAAGACGAAGAATTGCGACGCCGAGTTCTGCAGACCACTCATAAAGTAGAGAATGACGTCGAAGAAGAAGATGGTGACGAGTTTGAAGGGGATATCGACCAGGTTGAGCGCAAACATATCGGCCGAGGGATGCAACATCGCGTACTGGCGTTGGCGGACGATGATGGGGCGCTGGCTGAAGGCGGTGGTGATCTCGGCCATACCGGTGAACGAGTTGTACAGGATCGCGAAGAAGATAACACCACCGCGTGAGAAGAAGCCGGACGTGTTCTTGGGCATTTGGAAGTAGACCGAACCGATGATGAGAGCTTGGAAGATGGCGGCGATGGTCGTGACCATGAGCGTCGAAAGCTCACCCATCTGTAGCTGGTATCGACGCTTGCACGCGAGACGGACTTGCATCGGGTATGAGATGAGGTACTTGGAGTCCTTGCTGAGGTGCTTGGCCTTCTCGAGCTTGGCCGACTCGCGGAATGCCTCGAGCTGCTCGTGGGCACCGTCTGATTCGTGGTGCTGGAGCTCCTTCTCAACCTCGGCGAGGTTCTGCTTGCCGAGCTCGCTCTTGCGCCAGTGCTCGGCGAACTCCTCTGCCGTCCTGGGCACACGACCCTCAAAGCCCTTGCGAACGAATCGACCGTTGGGGTCAGTAACGGCGACGCAGAAGTCGGCCGACGTCTGACGAGGCTGAGGCTCGTAGCCCATGTCGACAAAGTATTGCACCGCGTCTCCCCTGCAATAGGCAAACAACAAGGCAACGAAATTAGCTCCAATTGAAATCAGCCGACCGCCGTTGCCTGTATCGCAGCGCGACTCACATCTTGCCGAAAAATACCATGCGACCATCGTAGATAATGCAGACCTTGTCGAACATCTCGAAGATATTTTGACCGCACTGGTAGATCGACAAAATCGTCGTCAAATGCGAGATGTCGGTCGCGATGCGCAAGGCGCGCGTGTACTCGAGAGCGGTCGAGGCATCGAGACCTCGGGTCGAGTTGTCGTGACAGCCAATCTTGCAGCCCGTCGTCAACAGCTCGGCGATTGAGACACGTTTTCTTTCACCTCCGGAGACACCACGGATGATATCGTTTCCTACTTTGGTGTTGAGGGTGTGTCGCAGACCAAATAAGGTAACGAGTGTGTCCTTGATGAGGTTGGCTTGTTCATCTCGAGAGCCCAAGCGGGCACCACTGGCGGGCGTACGCGTCTTGGCGGCAAAGTCCAGGGTTTGACCGACCGTCAAGCTCGGAAGATGGTGGTCGTCCTCAGGGAGGTAAGCGACATCGCCGGCGTCTATGCGGGGTCAGGGAGAGATCGTCAGCTCCAAGAGGAGACAGGAGCTTCGCACAAGAAGGGGAGTGAAATGATAATACTCACGGTGCTTTCGCATCTCGTCGGCCGAGGCACCATCGAAGGAGACGGCACCTTCGACCGAAGTGAAAGCCTCGGTATTGTTGGACAGCGTCTTGAGGAGCGAGCTGCAACCACTCCCAGGTCTATGCACGAATCACAGGACGGGGTTTTCAGAACGTCAGCGTCGACGGTGAGAACATGTCGAAGATCGCGACCCGCCGATGAGTGCTTCTGCAAAGCAGCAAGTCACTTACCGTCCGAGAACGAGCAGCATCTCTCCAGGCTTGACCGTTCCCGTAAAATCGACAAGGATGTTCTTGCGCACTGGGTGGCGCATCGACTTGATCATCGAACCCAGACGGAGCGGCGCCGAGAGCAAGCTACCGAGGGTGTCGCCGTAGCTGAGGCCACTTCCTTCACCGGTGACGTGGAGATCCTTGAACGTGACACCGATCTCGCGACGCTGGAGCCCTTGGCTATCGGCCTTGCGGATGAGGTGCTTGAGGTGGGTCTCAAAGTCAAAGTCTTCGGCGGTCGGGTCCTGCGTCGTGGTGCTATACGAGCTCTGGATTCGCGACAGGCGACGTTCGAGCTCGGCGGCACCTTCCCGGTCAAAGTAGTTGAATTGTTCGTGGCGGGTCGCGGTCGTGGTGCGTTGCAACTCGTTGCGTTCGCCGACGGTCTTGAGAGGGGCGGCGAGGTTGCCCGGCCCACCTTGCGCGGCTCCGTTGGTGGTGCGCTTGTTATGCGCATCGGCGGCCGCGGTCGGGCTCGCATACTCGGCGGGGGTGTTGGGAGCGCGCGTCTCGTCTGAGGACGAGGATGATCGCGACATATCCACGGGTGGTGGATGCAAGAGGGGGGAGGTTGGAGTAGGTCAGGCACGCGTGATTGGGCGGATTGACGGGGCGAGGGTGCGATTACGATGGTCCGGTTTGATGCGAGGCTGAGCAGGCCCACGGCGCAAAAAGTAGAAGGCTCCGGTGACAATCGAGCTGGGGGCGTCCAGCGTCCAGCGTCCAGTGGACGGACTACGACGAGCGACCGGCGGGAGACTCAATTACTCGCAACGACGGCGATACAGTAGAGGCAAAGCAGGTGTTGACACACTTGCAAGCTGATCAGAGGTAGATCGGATGCTTGGTCGGGAGATGGGAGGTGTGCAACAGAGCAGGAGGCAAGAGGGACGGACACTGGCATCTGCGGTCGTCTAATCCGTTATATGAGCCCGGATGCTCCCGGATGAGTCCCAGCTGGCGCCCTCGGGGATTGCGGCCTATGTGCCTGATCTCGGAGATGCTTGCTCGGAGTTGTCCTTGCGCTGGAAAGCCGCGCGGCCCTTCGACGTCTCCGAGTCGGCCACTCGGGGGTCACCTCGGCGTGCGCTAGTCGCTACCTCTTGGCGCGGCTGAATTCGTCATCCCCTCCACCTCACAGTTCCTGTGCAAGCCAGGTTTCGCCGAAGCATTGCGAACTGGCGTGGCCATCGGGTACGCTTCAGTATCGGACGGCGGTCGCGATCAAAACTTCGTTACCTAGGTATCCAGGCACAATCTCGGATGTGCATGTACTCAGGTAAGTAAATTGGCCCCCGCCCTCTACAGAAAGTCAATTGACGGCTCTGTATTTCCACGGGCAGTTTCACAGTCCAGTTGAGTCCATGCCCACGCATGGTTTGAACACGGTGAACGCGACGTGGCAGTAGTGACATATATGGTTTGTGTGTTGACCGTAACCTCTTTGAAAGTTTGCTCGGGTTCCTTTGCCGACGACCGGTCACTGCATGAACACGACGCGGATTCGCACGAGGAATTAGTGGGGACGGGGCAGTGTCGCTGGCCGGGTTCAGAATTACACGAGGAACGAATCAATCTTTCGCAAATGAGGATCAAATCAAGAAGAAAAAAAGTCCAAGAGGCCATGTACTGTAAGAACTTGCATGCCGCACACAATCTAGTCCCGCTTGCCGAGGGGGCCAGTGGGGAGGACAAAAAAGGACGTGTCGGGCGTCAACAAATTGGCCGCAGCGACGTACCAGGCATTCTATGGACGGGGAGCCAAGCACCAGTGGTCAGCTACATTTTCATGCCAAGAACGCCTTGGCTTGGCTTGGAGAGCCAACTCACGAAAGCCGTGATCAGACCGAAGGCACCACCCGCAATCTTGATCGTGGCCGCGTGCGCGACACCGAGTTCAGCAACACTGAGAAGAAGGAAAGTGACTACACAGGAGAGGGTATCAAGATGGGTCAAAGGCTTTTCATGGCTCTGTCGTAGCTCGATGAACAGCTCACTCGTTAAGAAGAAGAAGACGCCGGTAAGGGCCACAGACGAACGAAGCGAGGCGATGAACACTGTAGATGGTATCGGAGAACCATGATCAGTGATGGGCCAATTTTTGACAAGTGAAGATATCAACAAACTGACTGATGAAGGTGAAGATGAACCAGCCCCAAAGGAAGAAGGCAACACCGGAACCAAAGTCGGCCTCGACCTTGTACGACGACGCGATCGAGGACCAAGGCGAGACGATGAAAGCGTATGAGAGCCAGAAACTGAGCAGGTGAAACCATAGGGAAACCGATCAGTTGAGATTTTTTTTATCATGACAGGTTGCCAAGAGAAGCGCGCTTACGCTCCGTAAGAAGAGAAGGCCGTGGCACCGAAAGTGTTACCGACGGCAAATTCCCACATGCCGGCAAGGAGTTGCGCGAGACCACCGTAGAAGAGAGCGGGGCCGACAACGACATTAGGCGCGGCGACACCACGGGCACCAACTAAAGGTAGGGCCAAAATAGACCAGGTCAGCGTTGCAGTGTAAAGCACTGCACTGCACTAGCCCTCGGGAGGAGAGCCAATCTGCGACGCAGAGACACAGTGCAAGCCAGGACCTCGGAAGGGATAGGGAAAATTTCTTACCGTTGATCAAGGACAGCATGAAGGTGGTGAGAGCGAAGCCGCACAATCCAAGAGGAGCTATGTGCCGGACCAAATTCGAAGGCGAGTTAGTCAAGCCCTTTACGTTGATATTTTGCCCGGGCCTTGAGAGCCAGCGGGTGCAAAGCGACAACGCCCTCGCGTTCGACGATCATCGACGTAGGGCTTGAGCTTCGCCATCGGATACGACTTCGTGATGGGATAAGAGCTTACCAGGGTTGGCAAATTTGCGGTGGCTGCGGAGTACATGATGAAGAACATTCAGCTCCGTTGTTTGAGACCCCTCTCAAGCAGGCCAAGGCCGGATGACACTCACTAGACAGGGAACGCGGGCTGAGTCTGATCGAGAGGGTGACCTCCCGGAGTGATGTTGCCTAAGACATGGCGAGACACGCGGGGATAGATGCACGTGACGAAAGGAGCGTCAAGGCCAGAGCGAAGGGCGATGCCGGGCCAGGGAGGGGGCAGGTGAGCAGGCGCGCGAGGTCACGAGGAGTACCAAATGAATGGGCCGGCCAATGGGAGCGCGGGCCGGAGGGGTGGGGGAAGCGAGCAAACGACGTCAGCACTCCAGCAAGAACTTGGCGGACTTTGCTCCCGATCGTTTCGGTTCCAAAGCGGAGCTAGCATGAACTAGCATGAAGCGAGTGTCATGGTGGATGCAGGGTACAGCTGCACGCTCCCACGTCCCACGCAGAACCAAGCGGCGGTGGTGACATGGGACTCACGGTTACCAAGGTTAGCGCCTCCTTCGTGCGAGAACTTGTAGCCATTTCCGGCCTCGACATCGGATTGGGAAGGGTTCGACATGGTCGTAGTGGGTGAGTTGTAGTGTTTATGTGGGCTGTGGACTGTGATTAGTAACGGAGCTGGTGTATGAAGGCAGAGTAGAACTCGGAGTGGACAGCAAGAGGGAGAGGAGAGGCGCCGTTTGGGAGCAGAGGGAAGGCGCTAAAGGTCGAACGCGGGTCGAAATGAGCCGAGCCGGGGGGGCACCGCGGAGCTCCATTCGGCCCGCGCCGCTCGCGCTAAACCTGTGGCGAGCTGGGCCCTGGCTGCTCCCGCCCCCGCTTGTTCAGAAATGATGAGAGCCAAAAAAAGCTACGCCCGACCGCGGGAAACGAGGACGATCGTCCTCGCAGAGTCGCAGAGTCGCAGCCTCGCAGGCCATCTCTCCGCTTTCACGCACACCACTTCTGCGACATCTCCCGAAGCTCTCGACGATCTACATTCCTCCGTCGAGGACGGGGCCCCGCCCTAAGCGGGGCCAGCCAAAATGATCGCCTGCTGGGAGTTGAATTACATTCTCGGACAGGGACTGCTACATAGTTTTCAGCCCCTGTGAATATCTCATGGTAGGTAGGGCCACCCACTACATTCTAACTGCCTAGATGAAAAAACGTCATCTTCATCACAATGACATTTCAGCTGCTCTCTTCTGCCAAGACCCAAGCCTGCGAGAAGCTGTAGAATCCGTCCGAAGAGCGCATGCAGCACGGCTTTCCCCCGAGCACCCCACGCCTCGATCGGGGTCGACGCTCACGCTGTTCTTCTTTTCGAACGTGCTGCACTGCTGGCCTCGGTCAACGTCAGCACGTCAACCGCATGCCAAGTCGGCCGTACCGAAAGGGGGAAGCCGATTGGCGCCTGCCGCTCGTCGCGCGCGATAATATCCGACGATTTTGAGTGCCCCGCTTTGTGGCCAGATCCATCACGCTGATTCGCGAAGGAAGCCGATTCGACGATTGCGCCCGATCCACCCCGTCTCGCTCCACCTGGCAGAAAACTTCAGGAGGTTCGGACCCACCAAGATGAGCTCAAGTCATGTGTAAGCAGGGTGCCCAGTGTTCCTCGATTCACCTTCGTTGACACAGCTGACACATGAATCGCGTATCCAACTATGTATGCCAAATTGTCGCCACTCAATCAAGCCCCGTCAAAACGTCTGGGGCAGCGCTCCAAGCTCTGATTGCTTGCAGTTGGCGTTGATGCTTCACGAGCCATTCGAACACCTCAACCCTGTCTGACAGCAGGCGGCCAGGCGTGCCCTACCAGGCTGCCTTAGGTACCTGGCTCGACATCATGTAGCTTCATCCCTGGAGGAGGGATACACAATAGAGAAAATAGATCGCCATCACTTACCTTCGACGGCAATTGATCGAGCGGCGGCGAAGGCTTCGATTAGTATAGCAATCGAGGGAGCAGTCCGACGGCCTAAACTCCACTGGAGATGCTGGTACTTCATCCAGTCGAGAGAAAGCCGCTGATCCCTTCCCCTAACCTCTCTGAAAGATTCAAGGGTTCCAATATATGCAAGCTGAGTGTAAGGCAGCTGTGCCTTACGCACCTAATGTGGCACCCGGTATTTGAATTACATCAATTCAAATTGCTTTACTTTTGGATCACGCGTTAGGGTGCCGCGCGCCTTTCACTGAGATTAGCCTGCCGGTCAAAACGGCAGCCTCATGCTGACTAGTAACTGCTTCGATAAATTCCATCCTCGTACATGTTATTGACGAATTACGAGCCATGCCGCATTGTTTGAAAGCTCTGTCATCTCACGAAGGTAAAAAGCAGTCTGACGCAAGGGCAAAATGAAGGGGTGCATTAAAATGTGAAGTTGATGGATCGGGGTGTTGACAAGGGAACATGGACCATCATATGAATTGGATTGCGAGTCTCGATCTGATATATCGCAGAGAGCCTTCAAAGTCACGATGAAATATGATGTTATCAAGACAAGAGAGAAAGGGAGTGAAACGGTAGTGAGAACAGGTGGATATATAGGTATGGGACCAGGGGTAGGAGCTGCACAATGTGATGCTGTGCGGGCGATGCGAGTGCAACTTACGACAAAAGGGGCCAGAGACTACCTGCCAGGATAGAAAGCAAGAACATCACGACATCGCTGCCACTGCAAGTACGGCAACGACGGAGAGCACGATAAGGTGACTAATTGTGGCGCGATTCGACGCGGCCCCCGTGATATTGATCTCGCCGGCGAGAGATTGAATCGAGGCGAGGAAACCCGTGCCACACGTCTCGCCGGTCCCGGTCCAGAGATCGCCTTGGTGACCGAGCATCGGCGAGTTAGACAGGCCGAGGGCATACGGCATTCGAATCTCCCAACACACGTAAGCGGCGAGGATAGACTTGGTGCAACTCGTGCACAGGAGCGCCGACGACATGTTGGCCGACAGGAACAGGAACGGGAGTGAATGCGCGGCCCAAGTCGCCGGATTGGGGAGCACACCGGTCAAGTCAAAGGACAGGTTGGAGCCCGATGCAGAAGCGGGGGCGGTCGTCGAAGCGGCTGCGGACGAGGTGGTGTTGGTCGCCACGACGGGTGTTGTCGAAGCTACGACTTGACGCCTCCTGAGGAACCGCCGGGCCTGAACGGTAAACTGCACAAAGAGCTCGCTCGGGCTGACCAGAGCGATCGAGTAAGACTTGGAAAGCGAAGCCACAGGCGCAGGTGTGGCGACCGGTGTCGAGCTCGCTATGGATGCCGACTCTGATGTGGCTGCACTCGCACTGGCGCTGGCGTCGGCCGAAGAGTTGTTTGCATTCGTCGCGATCGTATCAGGTGAGGGCGGAACAGTTCCGGCGGCGATATCGGTGAGGCAGTAGCCTCCATTCACATCCTTGGAACACACCGAGGTGTGGAACGGTTGCAAGATGTACAGAGTGTCGTATTCGCCGAGCACGACGGCCTGACGAGCTTGCAGTTCTGCACTGCAATTCCCGTTGAACGCCGTGAGGGCGGCCCGGATGATGGTGTCGGAGCAGGCGTTCGTAGCGCAAAGCTTCTCAAGCGAGGTCGTGATCGCACTCTGCGTCTTCGCGTAGCTTGCGATGCCATTCTCGGGGGCGAACAGATCAAGGGTCGAGATCAACGGGACGGTGCACTGCGCGATCGTTTGGTCGCCGTTCAATTGCGCAAGGAACGTCTGGCAGCGTGTGGATATCGAACTTGGAATCAAAGGATTGCTTGCGCCTGATGTCGAAGACGAGATCGAGGTCGCATCGGACGACAACGGCATGGCCGCCCAGGCACTCGTCGGCGTGGTACCAGCCAACGAACTAGCCACAGCTGCGAGGGGGCACAAAGCGCGAGTCATTAGTCCACTGCCTGGAGTCTCGACGTACACCTTGAAAGGGATCTGCTTTATCGATGCTAGTCGGGGGAGAGTCGCTGATGACCCTCACTGCAAAGGGCTGTCCTGTCTCCCGTTCCTCCCACACGTCAAGGAAGCCCCTTTCAGGAAGCCGACGGACGGCGGCCACGCGCACGCGCCTCCGATTCGTTGTTTCCTCGTCGACCGACCGACGGTCACGCGCGAGATCCAGAGGGAAGGATAGAGATAGACAGGCTCAAAGAAACATACCTGATATCAGATTGCTTGCAGCTATGGTGGTGGAAGCCGGTGCAGCAGCAGTCGTGCTGCTTGCGACGGCGGCAGGGGCGCTCTGTTGAGCGCTAGCGCTTGTCGCAACCAAGGCGGCCATCGCGGCGATCCACAGCCGCGTGGGCATCGCTAGTCGTTTCGCAAAGGTAGTAGGCATCGAAGAGTGACCTTCAAGTAGATAGGACGGTCCAGTTCGATCTTGTGGGGCCGGCCGGCTGCCGAAGCTAATGACTGGGATGATTGGACGATGGTCTTTGTTTTCGTGGGTGGGTACGGAGCACGGAGCGATCCCGGCGTTGTGGTGCAGGTCAACGAACAAGGGCCGTTGTCGGAGAGCGGGAGCTGGAGGAGTTGATGGCTGGATGGCTGGCACAGGGACTTGAGGTCTGTTGGCGGTGGTTGTCTGGCGGTCAAGATATGCAAGGTTTAATAGGTTGCAGCGCACAAGGCAAGGCTTGGAGGACCAAGAACCCAAGAGCGGCACAAGTTCTTTTTGGGGGAGCGCTCGTGGGTGCAAGACCTCGATCTCGCCTCCCTTTACATTTCGCAATTCATTAACCCTGCCGTGTGATTCAAGTAGATGCCTACAGCCGGTGTTCAAGACTGAACTCATTTTTTTGCCAGAGTGTATGCAGTACCTGTATTCCGGGGATTCTCGCAGCCATGTACTAGATAGTACCTCTTGCAGCAACGACGACTCGACCGATTTTCCTGTGGTTCGCCCGCACTCCGTCTGCGATGGGGATCGTTCAACCAACATTCGCTTGAGCGTGGACGTGGGCCACGCCCGGTGGTGGGCAACTTGGGGCCGCTACCATCGACCATCGCGAAATGAACTGACGTCAGACCCAGGGAGGGAGAGTGCACACGTGTGCATTGTCATTGCTGTTGTTGCTAGGAGCCTTGACGAGTATGAGCTGGATACGACTTCATAGTACTAGCCCGCTCCGAAGGTCTTCGGTCGCCGCCGCCGCTCGCCGGGGGCCCTGCCAGTGGGCCCTGCAGTGAGGAGGCGGGCCGGGCTGAGTGATCTGATCTAATGCGGACCCTTGATTACTGTCCTGCTCCTACTTCGCCTCGGCTCGACGTGCAATCGGCGGTGGACGAAGACAGGGCTTTCGCAACGAAGCAGGTAGGAGCTGTTTATGTCTAGTGCGGAAAGACGGCGAGGATAAAGGTCGTGATGTAGATATTGTTCACTCATTTTCTCAAGATGAGATCCTAGGGTACCACTATTCTGATAAAAAGAACTTAGCCGATGCCGAGTCTGTATCCATGATCATGGCGCTCTCTACAACGGGGCCGGACGTCTAAGGCTGGGGTCGGGGTTTTCAACAAGAGATCTTAAACAACAAGGCAGAAAATTGAAGGGGTTTACATCCTTATTACGACAGGGACCCCCTTTTGTGTCGTTTCAGTCTAAGTATCTCATTTCTCTCTTTCCCTCTCAGTGATCACGTTCACTCAAACCCGTTTACAATATACCTTTCTGAGGGAATAAAAATTAGAGTAAACAATCGGCACGGTACTCGCGATCCTTCTGTAAGGCTAGCCTCGCGTGTGCACGCTTGATGATGACACCGTCCACTGCACGACGCCGCTGATCGTTCATGCATCCCACTCGGCCCAAGATCTTGGTGCTGTGTATTTAAATAGGTCCTGCAGTAAAAGGGTCACGACGTTGAAAGCCGAGACGGTCTGTTGCGCAGATGGGTACTCTTGGTGGTCAGTGCGTTAAATCCATTCCGGGGACTCGAATTTGCGGGGAAGCAAACTCGCCTCGGTTTCCATGGTGGAGATGAGCCTCTCAAATCCGTTCACATAGTAGAAACCAGAGTCTGGTCGGACAGGTGCCAGGTCTTTGCGGGGATCACGGATAGGATTGAGTTGAGGGTAGGCGAGGAACGTCTTTGTCCACGTCTTGGCCACGTTACCTTCGCCGAAGATATCGTTCAACGTCTCCGGGGCTAGCTTATCCTCGGAAAACATCTTGACGACGTGCCACGTTGAGTCTTGTCCGAACTGATCGCCTGCCTCCTTGGAGAGCGATTGGAGGTAATTGAGCGAGTTGAAGGTCGGCCCAGGTGCGACGCCTGTGTCTTTGGTCGCAAAGATGGCCTTCGGCATCTTGGTCTTGTCAGACAGGCCAAAGTAGCTCGGTTGAGGTGCCGACAAGTTGGTGATGACGAATGAGACGTGGAGTTGAACATAGGGTTGAGGCGGGATGAGCTTGGCCACGTCGGAATTTCGGATCCGGATGTCGGTCTGGTGGAAAGGCGCAGCGAGGATCACGATCTGAGGAACGGTACCGAGGCATCGTGATCAGCGGAGCGGCGATCGATTCACGCCGTGGTGGTAAAAGTCGCCACCCACATCATAAACGTCACCTCGATTAGCCTCAGAGGTCTGAACACGCCACTTGGGTCTATCGCCATCGATCTTCTCAATTTCTGTGACGGTGGCCCCCTCGCCCATCCTCAGTCGTGAACCACTCTGCGCGACAAAGTGCTCAAAGATTCGCCGGTTGCCATTGACGACCTGCGATGCGCCAGTAGCAGCCAATGAGACGAGCGCCCCGACGGCATGGATCTTGGACACGGGCGTGCCATAGTTGACTTGAGTCGCAGCGGCGACCATTTCTTTGACGAACAATGCACCGACTTTGTGGCGGTTGATGAGAAAGCCGGCCGCGGTCGATCCGCTCATAGAAGCCAGGTTCGTGGCGCGAGCAAAGTCGAAGAGAGAGGAGAATGCCCCACGCGATACAAAATCGGCTTTGTAGAGACCAAGAAAGTTATCGACCGTCGTCTTGACCAGGGATCGCATGGTCAGGGGTGCTCGGCCGTACCTGCACGGTCGGAAACGGGATATAGAGGTGAGTCTTCCGTTCCGTTCGGTCGCTCGACGGTTTTTCGCGCTTCCCGTCTACTTAGTACGAGCCGCTGACCTGATGAGCATCTTTGCGTTATCCCACCAGCCCCACCCTTTGCTCTCGGTGAATACGAACTTTGACCCATCCCAGATCGCCATCCCGCCCGGCTCGCCGCCGTGGTCCTTGAGCGTCAGGTTGAAAACGCGGGCGGCTTTGTGAAGGTTCTCGTTGGCTTCAGCAAAGATGGAAGCGCCGCACTCGACCGGAGGATCGATAAGCTCTTCGTTCTCGTCACGGCCGAAGTCGTTGGGGATCTGGTAAGGGTCGTCGAGCCACGGCCTCACCGGGAAGGACCGTCCACCGATGAAGCCGGATCGCTCGTAGATGGTCACCGCGGTCTCGAGCCCATTTTGTGCCGCGGCAAAGTGAGATAGAAAGAATGCGGAACTCGAACCTGCACGCAATCATGAAGTCGGAAGAATTCAGCCAGGCTTCGCATTGCTGGCGACAGACTCGAAGCGAAACTTCGGCTACTGGGTGTCAAGTGCTCAACCTCTCCCTCTCTTTGACTGACCTCCAGCGCCGGCGCCAATGATCGCAATCTTGGGTACTCTCGGCTCGCTCCATAGGCTCGATACCGATTCCTGATTATCTTGTGGCCACTTCGTTACCTGACCGGTATTTTCCCGGTCGTACGAGGACAAGGACTCGAGATCGACGAAGCCAGAGTCGTAACGGGGATCGGTGCGTCGAGAGATGCGCTCGAATTCCGACACGAGTACGTAGAGGATGATCGCGATGACCAAGCACCCGCGAAGTGTTCGAGTGCGTTCCCACAGGGATTTCTTGCTCGTGTAGAGTGGAGCGGTCTTGGAGGTGCCCGCGATGGGCCGTTCACGTGGCGCGCCACGGTGGGGGGCGATCCCTTTCTCGGCCGACATGACGTGACAGCCTCCCAAGACTCCAGGAGCGGCAGAGGCAGACGAAGGTGATGCTGTTCTGGCTTTGAGATGAACGATCTGTTGAGCGCAGGTAGAGACGAATACACCACTGGCGTAGCCAGAGGTGCGCTGCATAAAGCTGAGAACGAGCCCGCAAACGCACAAAGGACGATCGGCGCGAGCGTTGGCAGCGTCAAGCTGCGCCAACTTTCAACTCGGAAATCTCTTGTTAATTGGCAGGCGACATGGGAAGAAGCTTCGCATGGCCCCCTTAGGCCCACACCCCCTTCACAAGAGTCCAACAAGATAGGCTAAGTGTTTCGGGATGGTGATCGTTAGGTGCCAACCCCCCCCTGTGCGTTCGTCGAGGCAAGCAATCGCTTCCGGCCAGGATTATGCTCGACCGCGCCAATGACCGAGGCCGTGGTCGGCACGTGACCGAATTGTTCGGTTGCGCCGGCTTCTTATCCACCCTCCCTTCCATTCGTCCGTGTCGTGGCAGGTCATGAATCGACTCATCAAAGCAGGGAGTTGGCAAACCTTAGACGGATTACCGGCGAAGTGCGCTGGCCGGACGTACCTCTGGAGGGTGCGAGGGAGCTCAAAGAGTTTACCGGGAAGAGCGTCGAGAAGTACCGGAAGCTGTCCCAGGGAGGTGAGAGCTCGGAGGTTTCGGTGATTTACTGGTTGCAGGTACGTCATCAGCATGAAGCATCGAA
Source organism: Microbotryum saponariae (assembly GCA_900102585.1). NCBI lineage: Eukaryota > Fungi > Basidiomycota > Microbotryomycetes > Microbotryales > Microbotryaceae > Microbotryum > Microbotryum saponariae. The sequence goes on along the minus strand of FMWQ01000063.1, from coordinate 50,157 downwards.
GATTGCTCAGACTTGCTGACAAGAAGGTTCCGAGCAGAGGATGCATAACCCTTTGTCGGATGATCGGAGGCCGCTGTTTCCTGCAGTGGCCAAGCACACCGGCGCCTCGGGCTCGGTCGCAAGCTGGCCGGCGCCATCGAACAGATGGGCAAGCGTTCAGAGGTCACGGACGAACTGTGAGTCCCCCGTTTCGGAGCTTTGAAGGTATAGTGCTGGTCACTGATGCCCTACTTACACGCATCATCTCAAAAAAAGGGGGGGCCAACTTTCCCATGTTTTGGCAACTTGCAGAGTCGAGTCTCACTCGCGCGCCTCACTAATTCACGTATTGGTCTATTCGGAGACGGCACGGTCCAAGGGCGGCGGTATCTCGATCCCATATTCGAAGCCTATTTCGAATGGATGACCAATAGTATAACGCGGTACATCAAGGAACAAGGTCTGTCTTTCATCACGTGGGCCGTCACCCATGGCCATCTACCGTGTCGCGTCACCCTCTCGGCTCGACCGCGACAGAGGAATGGGAAGAGATCTCGAATCGCCTCAAACGATGAAACCTCAGCGAGCAGATGGACCCGAACTCGGCAGCGCTCAAGGCTTGGTACGATGGTCCAGAACGGCATGCCTTGCACACCAAATGGAAGGGGCGTTTCGGCGGAAACAGCGGTCGGTGAACGCTAAAAGGGGTCACCGACGCGGCGGGGAAAGAAACCAGGGCAGGAGATGAGATGCGTGCTCAACAACGATCTCAATGCGACGACCGAGCTTTGGAAGTATAGCAACGTCTTGTGGTTCAAAAGTGGGGAAGTAGCGCCAGCTACTGGGGGAGGGGGTGATAGACAGGGGTCTAGTCTAAACCCGTAGGACTGCCAGTGAGGCTTCTCCAGCGGCGCCTCCTGTCGAGCCAGAGCCACGCTACTCCGTGCGGTGCCTGAGATGTAGGATCATTGATGGTGCAATGTACCTATTCTTCATATCTGAGCATCTAGGTAGGTGCCATTTACCTACCTGATCGGTTGGACTTCGTCCCAGACTATTATAAGTGTCGGGGCCGTGTGGTGGCTTGTGCTCCATCGACTTAGAAACAGAGCCCGAGGCCCGGGGGTTACCAAGATACTTAGCGCAGGATTTGTGCCCACGCGGTTGTTGCCGCCGCGCCTGCGAGAACCACGTGATGCGACCGAGGCGCACTGTTTGGTGCGGAAACGAGGTCGATGACTCGGAGGTCGTACGGTCGCAGGTCTGCCCACCTCAGCGGTAGGATCTCACGTTCTTGTGCTCACCGACATGCCAAGACGATCAACCCGGTAACAGCGAGTCACAGCGCTCCACCCTCCTACCTCTGCACAACCAAATCAGTGATCACCCAATCGTTCGAACCCTGACTCGGACGAGCTGCTGCGGCCCGGTCTTTATCTCCGTCCCGCGATCGGACACGAGCTGAACTCGAACTCCAGGCCGATCGGCGCACCTCTTGGGTGTTGGGGTCAAAAAATTACGAAAACATCGCAAGGTAAGTTTCGTCAAAAAGATATGTAGCATTTCGAGCCCACGAGTCTCCCGTGAGGTCACAGGTGGAGTTGCGGTCATGCAGGATTCGGCGCCCGAGACAAGTCTGGCGCGTGGACAATTCGAGTGTCTCGACTCGAGTCACTCGGACCGCGCTCAGGACGCCTCGAGCGGTGGGGCGACGAATTGGCAAGCACTCGGCAGAAGGGGGGAGCAACAGGAAATTTCAGTGTCAGGTCGCAGGCTGTATGACGTAATGTCTACATGGTTATCTCGGGTGTGAACGCTTGTGGCATCGGAGGTCGGCGACCTGGTTCGGAATGATGCTAAGGAAGGCGCTAATGGATGAGCGCTACGAGCACCGACTGGGCTGCGCCGTTGCTAATAGAACTCGAGGCGCGACGGGCTGCGGCAGGGCCTGACAGGGCCTGACAGGGCGTGACCGCTGCGGCCACTGGAGCTCGTGCTCGTGCTCCGTTCTAAGCTCTTCCCTTCTGCGCCGCTTCGCCATTTGGCTGACCCTACCACCTACTTGCCCACCATGTTATGAAGCCCAGTAGCCCGCTACGATCCCACACCAAAGCCAGCTGCTCGGGCTTTCCTCGACTTTTCATCGCCTCGCCTCGCCTCGCCTCGCCTCGACGCAGCTGCGTTCCTTGTCCTTACGACGTCCTCGCTCCCCCCACCCCGGATTCGCTCTCTGACTCGGCTGTCGGCTGTCGCCCGGCGCACTCGGACTTGGGCTGACGACGCTTGACGTGCTCGACCCCGGCCCCCACAACGCGTTACCTGTACACATCCTCACTCTGCGCGATCCCGCCTTCATCATTTGCACGTCGACTTGGGTCAGTTCGGCCACGCGACACTCGTCAGTAGTGATACACGCGCTCGACGATCATTAGAGTGCGCCTGCTAGCGCCGGAGGTAGAGAGCCCCTCGGTAACTCCGCTCCGCAACCGGCGCCGACTGGAGCCTGGGGCCTGACGAGGTACGTCACAGCTCAGACGCGCGGATACAGGTATCAGCTGTAGTGAACACACGAGTTCCGCTCCGGGCCACCTGTTCGCCGTGTTGCTTGTCCACACGAATCGAGCGGCGGAGACGACGTGGCTGCTTCGTCCACGTTCTCCACACGCCCTCGTGACGACGATCACTACTTCCGCCCCCGGACAGCTCCTCTTTCACCGATCTTGAGCCGCGCTTGGCAAGCCCTAGATATCTCCTATCCTCTCTTTTCACTAGCGGGCAGGGTACTCCTCGTCGAGGCTCAGCGAAGATCTCGTGGATGATCACGACGAGGGCTCTACCACCGACGCTTCAGCTTGACGTGCCAACTTCTCCGCCTCTCGTGTCCCGTCATCGCCTCGGCTGCCACGCTTGCTGCACCGCTTGCTGCACCATCACGAAAATGCTCATTTTCCTGAGTCATCACGAGTCGCTGATTGTCTCCTCTGCTTTCATTCGTACCCCAGAAGCAAAGCGATGGTGGCTTTATCGCCGACCTCGGCTTCGGCATTCAAATCACCAGTCGTGCCCCCACCCAATCGAGCCGACTTCCCGCCGCGATCCCCACCCCGCTCGCCACCTCGGAGCTCGACCCCGCTAGTCGTAGCAGACTCGTTCATCGATCCACATGCGCGCAACGGATCCCCTTTATCGGCGATGAGCAGCCATGGCAGGCCCAGCGGAGTTCAATCGCGGCGTGCGGCGGCCGTATCGCTGGGCCTCGGCGTATCGTTCGCGCCGCTCGTCTGCGACCCCACCAACTCCTTCTCGAGAGCCACATCGCCCAACTCGGTCCATGCTCCGTCGCCACAGCGAGCCGCTTCCCCTCGCTCCGACTCGGTACAGTCTTCCTCCTCGACCCGTGATCATTCTCGCCATGGCTCGTTTTCGGCCACGTCAGGGGCTGCGATGCCCGTCGGGGGCGTGTCAACCCGATCTTCGTCGCGCATACCATCACGCAGACCGTCATTGACACACCTCGCCAGTTTTCTGAGCGGCATCGAACACCACGCCCGAGTGCGAGATCCTGGGCCCAGCGGAGGAAGGGGTGTCAGTCGCTCGGCCTCGCGGTCACAGAGTCGAGCGGGCCAGAGGTGCCCGGCGACCGCATACGATGGTGTCTTTGACGAGGAGGAACTGGATGATATCGACGACGACGCTTCGTCGAGCGTGTCGGGCCTGGCGTCCGCAATCAGCTCGGCGGCTCGTCGGAGGGCTGGGTCGAGGGCGAGCTCGGTAGCCGCAGCGAGTCGGAGGAGCTCCATCAATCTCTCGAGCGAGAGTGGGAGTCCACATCCGTTCCTCCACCCTCTCGTTCGGGATAACACAACGGGAGGGCCTTCTCCCTCGGTCAAGAGCCCATCGAGCTCGAATGACGGCAGTTCCGGGTGGGGCAGAAGGCGCGACTTCGCTGACGACGACGACGACGGCTCGGGCTGGGGTGACAAAACGGCCACTCCTGTACCTCGTGATCTCGCCACCATTCGGACCTTTGTCCCGCCCATGACCCCTCGCGTACTTTCGACCGAGATGGACGAGGAGCCTTTTCTCGACACGGCCCCCAATTCACCACATTCCACAACCAAGCGCGTCCACTCGTTTTCTGCGCTTGGGGAAGCCGCCGACCCATCGGTCGTCTCGGACGCCGACCTGAGCAGCGTCGATGTCTTCGAAGAAGGGGAACGAGTTGGAGTGGACATTTGGCTCGAAGGTCGCGGCGGCTGGGTCCGGGACTGCTTCGGTTCCAACTCGGAAGGCGGACCAGGAAATGGGATAGGAGGCCCGAAGGAGCTCGAGATAGAGCGGCGGCTGGGGGAGGGAACGTACGCCATGTAGGTTGAAGCTCGGGACTCGATCTACTCATTTCAACGTCGTGTCGAGCTCACCTGGTTTGCTTGATTCTTCTCGCAGTGTCTATCTCGTTCGGGAAATTTTGTACGACCCCGTGGCCGACGACGGAGACGACATCCTCTCGCCCATCGATCCCATGACGTCGTTCCAATTCGACTCGATTGGCTCGACCGTGCAGAGTGGCAGCACGCGCCCACGGGTACAATCGTGGGCCTCGGACCCGTTCGCCGCGCCATCTCAGCCGACTTATGGAAAGCATTTTGCGCTCAAGTGTCTGTGCAAAAAAGATCTGACAGACGACTTGATCGAGGTTCAGCGAGGCGAAGCGATCTTACATCGCGCTCTACCTGAACACGAGTACATCGTACGACTTTACGGGGTGAGTACCTGTTGATCCACTTTCCCATCGATGCAGACCTTCTCATACACTGACCTCGCACATCGTCCTCCGTATACAGGCCTACGAGACCGACGACTGGCTGTTCCTCGTGCTCGAGTACTGCCCCGGTCGGGACCTGTTCTATTGGTTGCTCGAGTCGCAGAACGACGATGAGATACCCGAGTCGCTGAGGGCGTCACCACGGCGACGCGACCGCTTGCTCGACGAAGACGACCTGGAAGGTGCGCTGTCGCGAACGATCACGGCCAGCAACGCGCTCGACATCATCGATGCCACTCCACCCTCGCCCTCTCTCTTGTCTTCGATGACCAACTCCCACACGACCTCGCGCAAGCGATTGAGGCTCATCTCGCGTATGTTCGCGCAGATGTGCCAGGCGGTCCAAGCCTGCCACGATGTCGGGATCGCCCATCGGGACATCAAGCCCGAGAACTTTATCGTCATGGACGGTCGCAATGGCGGTGAAGGTTTGACTGGCTCCCGCGTTGTTGTCAAGATAACCGATTGGGGCCTGGGCACGCGCGAAGCAGAATGTGAAGACTTCGATTGCGGCTCCAAACCCTACATGGCCTATGGTAAGTACTCGGCCAGTCTACCGGTGTGTCTGGATCAGGGGTGTTGACCTTGTCCGAATCGTTAAAGAATGCCGCAACAACCTGGCCCCGACGTACGACCCGCGTCAGGCCGACGTGTGGTCTCTCGGCCTCGTGCTCCTCAATTTGCTCTATCATCGCAACCCATGGGCCGATCCCTCACTTGACGACCCCGATTTTGCCGAATACGTGCAGGATGGTCGCTTCTTCCTGCAAAACCGATTCGAGGGCATGAGCGACGAGGTGGCGACGTTCTTGACCGATCGTGTCTTCTGCGACGTCTTGGACGGGGAGCCAAACGGGGAGCAGCGTCGCCGCGTTTCGGCGGGCGAATTCGGACGGTGGGCCAGTCGACTAGTCATCATGCTCAGTGCCGACCATAGACCGGTGGGTGGAAACCCCTTCACGGCGGAGATGGTAGCGTCGTCGAGACCTTCGGCGCCTTCCGACAACTTTTTCGAGCGCCTCATGGCCACGACGCCCAAGTCGCCGTTGGCGGGAGGTCCGCTTAGCGGCGGCGGCGGCGCAAGTCTGCTCTCGCAATTTGCGCCGCGACCGAGCAACCTCTCTTCGGGTGGACCGCCTCCTGCCGTAGCTGCCCTCACCCCTCGCCTCATGGACAAACTGCCGATTGATCTGCGAGAGGAGCTACCCAAGGTGATCGAAGAACCGGAGAAGGAGGCATCCAAAGACGAGAGAAAGCCGGTGCCTCAAGTTTGGAAACCGTCCGCACTGAGTCCCAGTGGGTTTTCGGACGACGAGTCGCTGCCCTCGCCTTCGTTCTCGCCTTTGATCGCACCGGCTAGACTCCCGCACTCCCCTTCGACGCCGCTCGTGCCCCTGTCACCTCCGTTTGCCACGACCTCTCTTCCCACTTCCTCTCAAACTGAGAAAGAAGAGGCGGCGCCGCAGCAGTTGACAACCGTGCACAAGATCGAACTTCCTCTGCTCAGTCGCCGGAAGAGCTTGACGCACGAGAACGGCTCGAACGATCTGACTCTGGTGTCCGAGGACAAGGGTAAAAGCGACAGTGAAAGAGGCAGCCCTTCGATCGGATTGACCGAGAAGCCAAAACGGCGCAAACGCGGCGCGAGGAAGAGCAAGGCGACCCGCCTGGCCGGCGACATATCACCGCCGATGGAATCGATCCACACGCCAGGGTCCCCGACGGGCCGGCTTGCCGCACATGAGCACCAGGATCGGGTTCTACAAGACCTCGCTTCGGCGTCGCAAAACCTGGCCCGCGAGCTCAGCAAAACGCCCCGCTCCCATTCGACCCACGACCATCGATCGTTGCGGCATAGCTCGAGCTACCAGACTTCGTCGTCGGCTGCTTCCGTCCGATCCTCCTCCGCGGCGGTCGACATTGTTGATCAGGTCGCGAAAAAGCCGGTCAAGTCCGGCGGTGTGTTTGGCCGCTTCAAGACGCTCGTCACAGAGGGCAATCCCGACCTCCTGGCCTTCAAGCAGCGAGCCGCAGAGCGCGACGCGTCGATCGGAGCCAAAGCCGACACGTACAGTGCCCCGGCTAAGATGCAAGGTGCGCCACGTCGACACGAGACAACCCTGTCGAGTCGCGGGTCGGTCGGGACGCAATCTTGGAGCTCGACTCGATCGATCGAGGGGGACGACACGGTACGGGGTCGCGTTGGTGCCGCGGGCGAAACGGCCGGGCCGGTGCACTGGTCATCGACCTCGAGTCGTCGGGAGCGTCTGGACAAGCAGCGCCGTCGTACCGGCGAAGGCGATCTTTCCCCATCGAGTTCGTCGCGCAACGGCACTGCGACGTCGCTGTCTTCTGCCGCCTTCGACTCGCGCAGTAACACTCCGCTGTCCAGTTTCTCCAGCGTCAACAGTGACACCTTCTCGTCGATGCATGCGCACCAAGCGATGCAACCCGTGGCGACTGTGCGAGACTGGCGCACCGCCAGCCCGCGCGCGACGTCCCGAGAACGACCGGCATACACCACGCGATCCCGAGCACCCACGCTCGAATCGGTGCGCAAGAGCAACAAAGACAGCTCCCACTCGCCCCCAAGGTTGATCTCCGACCCCAAACCAAAGCTGGTCGATGCTGCGACCGACACTTCAGACCTCGTGTCGCCGGTGTTGCCCGCTTCGCCCACGCTCTCTTCGACCTCGACCAGGACCCTCGCTCCACCACCAACCCCACTCGCTGCACTTCCAATACCGATCAGCAAAGGCAAGCCCAATTTGTCCGATCCGATCACTCGGCCTTGGTCTGCAAACGCGATCACCGGGCGGAGCAACGCGACCTCGAGTCCGAGCTTTGTAGACGATCTCACCTCAGCTCTCCCTGTGGCTGTCACAGCTCCTCCCGCGCCGCCGCCCGTCAAAGCGCCTACCAAGCTCGCCAAGATGCTCAATTCGATTTCGGTGTTCAACTCAAGGCCCGCGTCCGCAGGGGCCTGAAACCTCTTTTGTCCTTCGTTTTACATCGTTCATTCCCCATTGGTGTACGTGTGCGTATGTGTTCTGTAGACCATCGCGGACGCCATCTGTGGACTTCTTGAGGAAGACGCTGTTCTCTGTTCTTTCTCTTTTCCCTGTCTTGCCAGCCCACTCTCATATTTGTTTGTACTTGTTTCTCCTTTCACCCAATATAGCTCGCACCAGTGGACGCTCAATCTTATCCATCGCAATATACCGAAATGCAAAATTTGATCCTCCTACGCACAACGAAAAGCTCTTGCCAAAAAAAGGAATCGAGGACGAAGTTGTGATGACCACGACCGGAGCTCGCCCCCGAAAGCAAAGCTGTGAAAAACAAACTTTCTTGTGGAATCAAGATGAATCGCCTCGGAAGCGCTCGCAGCCTTCTTCGTTTTGACGTGGTGCTACTTGTCCAACGATGTGTTTGGCCATGATGACATTTCGTGAGCATAGGTACCGTCCGCGATTGATCTCGATCCAGTAAGGTTGCATTTTCGCGACGATTGAGGAATCTGGCCCGTGCTAAGGAGAGACGGCCACGCTCGGCAAGTTGCTTAGCATGAAAATGCTCCAACGTCAATCAGACTGCGTTGAGGTAAGGTCGTTGCATGTAGTAGACCACCGTTAACGTCTGAAAGATGGCCTCTGAGGTGTGAGAGAAGCGAACCGTCGCGCGCCCGCACTACGCTCCTTTCGTGGTATGTCTTCTTTGATGGATATGCTCCCGACCTGAACCACGGTGCGAATATGGTCCAGCCTATGCCGGGGCCCAGGGTCGAGCTCGTGACCCAGACGGGAAACCTTTCTGCTTAAAAGTCCTTCTTGTCCTCCTTCTGGTCATCATCCGCTCGGAAACCGGTGCCAGAGGCGAGTCGAACGTGATGGGGACTCAGAGCTTGAATAGGCTGTAGAGCACCTTCAATGCTGTGCAGGTATCGTTCGCGCTGTTGCAGTAGACCATGATCTTTGGGGTGGGGCTCGGGTCAGGACGCCTATCAAAGACCCTGAGGTCCATCATCTTGTGCCTGTTTTTTAATGGAACCACGGGGCTGACGAAGTTCGCGTACACGCGCGACCCTCGCTCGTGCGGATAACATAGTCCGTGTCCAGTACGCGTTTCTTATGAAACCCTTCTGCAAAACTTAGGCTTTGGTACTCTGGAATCCATATGAAATGTAAAAACCTTACAGCATCAGCTCACTAGCGGTTGCCATGAATGGAGTGTTGATTAACCGTCTGCAGGTTTCATGCGCTTAGAAAATGACAATCTCAACTTCTTCTCGTGTCCACCGTGGAATCCGTATGATCCAACACCACGAGGCTAGTGCGAGTCAGACCCTGCGGAACTCAGGAGCGGATCCGTGCGAAATCCCCAGCCAAAAGGGCTGGCCGTGTAGGATGGCCCTGAAGAGATTGACCTCGGCGAAGAACGTGCGGGACCTCGCGATTTGTGCCCGCTGTGAAACGCGATGAAGCTTATGAGGTGGGGCTTCAGCGGTAAGGAGAACATTGCTCGTGGACTCGGGTGGCATGAACGTGCAAGGGCGAAATGAAACCGCGTCGCCGCGTCGCCTCGCGCTTGATGGTCGCGGACTCCCGGGACAGCCTCAATCGGGCTAATGACGTGATCTCGCCGTTGCTAGCTCCTGACGGAATGGTGGGGCCGGTGGGCTGCTCTCCTAGGGACCGAGGGTGCTGCTGTGATGTAGCTTTGTGCTTTCTATGTAGTTGAACCCCTTGCATCAGGTCGGTCCATAGAGCTGTGACCTCTGATATGCTACACCAAGACAAAAGTGAGGAGAATTCATCCTGCACTCAGGTCTCAGGAGTTTGGCTTGGGTGATGATCAAGAGGAGGTGAAAGCCAGTGTCAGCCGCGTGGTTGCATTTGCGCAACCTCTTCCTTCCTGCTAGTGCATTGCGAAGCATCTTCATCTACGAGAATCTGCCAGCTCACCATGCTTACGCCCAGTACAGCCCGCTCAAGCGCGTTAGGAGCTCGCCTTCGACAGTCTCGACTTGCGAAGGTGGGCGCTGGTCGGCCATGGGAAGCTCAGTGCTGAGCAAGTGGAATTCTCTCAGTCTACTCCTCGCTACCTCAGTACCTTCAATTCAATACCCTGCGTTATCCCCTGCACAACCAACAAGGTTGCTACGGCTCAACTCCAAAGGGTAGCTGCTACCGTGCAATGACGAGTGAGCCGGTCAATGCTGAACGAGGTGCTTGGCGCTCGCCGATCTACTGGCTCGTGTTTGTCCTGCCTGTTTGCGTGTTCGGCTTCAAGATGGCCAAATATCGTACACCTCCTACGTCAGCAATGCAAGGGATGAGGGAGTAGCCCGCACCCAAGACGATCGCATACAAGGACGCTGCCGATCTGGCTCATCACTTCTAAAGGTCGTACTTCGCCTCTCGTGACCGCAAGCAGGCAGCGTGAGAGATGTTCCGGGGCAACGAGAAGATTGGCAAGGGAAAAGAGTCAAAACGAAGGAAGCAGTGCTTTGGATCGGGTAGATGTAGCGCGGACTGCAACGCAAGTGAACTTGAATGTGGGGCTCCATTCCGACTCGTCAAACGTGGAGAGTCGCCTGGTCTCGCGATGTGAAGGTCATCGAGTAGCAAGGAGCAGACATCTGTTGGGTTTAGTAGCATCAGCAGCGCATCTCCTCTAATTTTTGCGGTGTCTTCGTAGTAGTATCAGCCAGTCACGACCCGGCCAAATAAACACTGCAATCGACCTACTAGACGAGTTGTTGTACAACGATCAATTCGATCTGCCATCAAAGGGCGAAATCAATATTAGCTCCTTCGATTGAATTTTCCAATCGCCTCCCATTGAACCTGGTCGCGCCACAGATTCCGATCGTGGACTCAGTCATGGACCGCGCCAGACCGCGCCGGCACTGCGCCGGCGCTCCGCCTAACGTCCCCTGTCAGCTCGGAGCCGGCGAGCGGGTGGTCCTTCCGCCTCCGCGTCACGACCCTCGCGTCCCCCTGACACTGGTAGCAATTCTAGAGATGGCTAGTCACTGATCCCAACCACCGCGCGATCGACCCCACAGCACTGACAGTTGCAGCCCACGTGTGCTCTTTATCGTTGCTTCGCAGCCCAAGGCACGATCCAAGTCGTTGTCATGCCTGTTCGCCATCAACAAGCCCTCGGGCCAAGTCTCGATGCAAGTGAGTCAGTTTCTACACCTCTTCTCCCGCGTACACGCGCTGACAAGGCTGTCTTGGCTATTGCTGTAGCTGTTGAACCAGCTTCAACCGCTGTTCGCAAGCTCGTCGCTCTTCAAGCCCGGTCCGGCCTCGGCACCGCATCCTAATGACAAGACCAAGCGACGCAAGTGGAAGCAAGAGAGGGTCAAGATGGGTCAGGGAGGAACACTCGACCCCCTTGCCGATGGTGTACTCGGTAAAGCGACATCGAATCGAGCCCCGTCAGGCCCCTTGCGATCGACTGATTCTGTATTTTCAATCCGTCTCGACAGTGATCGGTGTCAACGATGCGACCAAACAGCTGTCCAAGTTCTTGGACTGTACCAAAGAGTACCGCGCCATCGGTTTGCTCGGCTGCTCGACCGACAGCTACGACTCCGACGGCAAGCGGGTCAAGCTCGCTTCCTTCGATGGCATCACTCGCGACAAGATCGAGGGCGTGTTGGGCAAATTCCGAGGCGAGATTGAGCAGATTCCACCGATGCAAGTTTCAAAAGTTTTAACATGAGGCCCATCAACCGAAAGTCTTTCTCTCGAGGCTGACGAGCGCTCGTGACAAGTCGATCGCAGATTCTCGGCACTCAAGATGGACGGCAAGCCGCTGTACGAGTATGCTCGCACCAACACTCCTTTACCTAGACCGATAACCTCGAGAAAGACGACGATTCACGCCTTACAGCTGCTCAACTTTACACCCGGTGATCAGCATTCGTACGAGTACCCCGCCGAGGAGCTGGACGAGCAAGCCAAGCTCGAACTCGGTCGACTGGAGAAGATGGTGTCGGAAGGGTCGACGATCGTACCCTCTGAGCCAGCAGAACCGGCCACTGCTAATCCATCTCAGCCGGAGTCCGGCTCTGCTTCACCCAGTACGTCTTGGATGAAAGAATAGGATCAACGAAGGCTGCTTGAGAGCTTGAGCTCACATCGCTTCTTTCTCCAACCTTCCGGTGCCTTGCAGCTCGACCACCAACCTTTGAGATTTCGCTGACCGTCTCTTCGGGAACTTACGTTCGATCCATCATCCACGACATCGCGATCGCATTGGGGTCAAGAGCGCATGTTGTCAAACTGACTCGCACACGTCAAGGCCAATTCGTCCTCGACGACCCATCTCCGGCCGGCCCTCCTGCTTCGTCGGAAACGGCAGAAGGTGAGACAAAGGTAGTCGCGGAAGGAACCACGATTGGATGCGTTCGGTGGGAAACGTTGGAAGCGGCCATCAAAGCCTTTGATGCGGACAAGAAGGCGGGAAGAAAGCCAGCCCCCGCTTCAGAGGATGCAGATTATGCAGAGTGGGAGAAGGAGCTCCTGAGCAAATGCAAAGAGTAGCTTGCCGCTCGCCTGTCGGATGTCGCTGTTTGAATAATGAGAAGGACTGCGTGTATCTGGATTGGCACTGCAAGACTGCAACGAACACTATATCATGTGGTGGGGTCAGATTATAAAGCTACAGTGATAAAATATGAAAGAGAGAGTTTGGGGTAGTGCTATAATATGAAAGAGAGAGCTTGGGACGCATGTGCAGAAGGGAAGCATGTGGATGGTTGCTTAGACCACCTTGACGCGAACAACACTTCCGCCCTCGGCTGCGGCCTTGCCACTGAAGGCCGAGCAAGCTTCCTTCATCAAGTAAAGTCTACCCAGACGAGGCATGAGAGAGTTGGCCTCCACGATGGGCCTCAGTCGATCGAGCACATCACGCGTTGAATCGCGCTCGTCGAGCTCGAGCGAGGCAAACCAATAGTTGATGTGTTTCTTGTTCTTCTTGAAGATGTTGCGACGGAACGAGCGGACCGATTCTTTAAACTGCGTCGACGAAGTGGGTGCGACAGCGGATGATTCACCGACGGTCGTCACAAACGAGCCCGAGTTGAGAAGCACGCGACGAGCCGCTTCGTAGACTGTGAAGAGGAAGTAAAAGTCGCTCAGATATGATCAGCGACTTGAATCGGCCAGTGCTATCCTTCAGAAGACTCACTTTTGCTCCCACCGATCGTATCAATAACAACATCAAACTCGTTCTCGTGCAAGCGATTGATCGCCGCAAGGGGATCGTCGAGGAGCACATCCGAGGCTCCGCTTTCTCGACAAAACACCTGGTCCTCGCGTCGTTCGGGCGGGCATTGTGCGACCAAGTACAGGTCGCGGGCGGGACGAAGGTGTCGGGCAAGTTGGAGGCAGAGATTACCAACCCCGATGTGAGCGCCGAGGACGAGGATCTTGGCGCCAGCTGGAACAGTGGAGCAAAGCACCTCCATCACCTGGAGCGACGCTGCACCCGCTATCGGGAGGGTTGCGATTTGCTCGACGGTCAGATCGCACGACGGAGCCGGTGTCACGAGACTCTTGTGAATCGTGATCAAGTCGGCCAACGCGCCAGACTGTCAAACAAAGGCCAGAGGCGCAGTGAGTGACGGCGTTGAGCAACGGTAACAGCAAACATTGCAATCTCACCTTCTTGAGGGGTTGCACGCCCCACACAAGTTCGCCTTGCTTGACCTTGTTGACCTCCAAGCCGGTGTCAACGACCTTGCCGTAAAAGCCACGCCCCGGGATCCAGCCGAAGCCCTCCTGTTGACTCGCCGCTTTCTTGGCGCGGTCCACGTCGACGCGCTCGATCGGGACGGCAAAGACTTCGACGAGAACTTCGTCGGACTTGACCTTCTTGGGGAGCGGTTGCATGGACGAGACGGTTAGATCGCGCAGCGGGTCGAACTTTTTCGGGGAAGCGGTCGAAGCGAGGGGAGGTGCCGCCTTTTTGAACAGTGACCACCCGCTGCCGCCCGATGCAAAGGTCTTGGGCTGCGCACCTAAGGCCGCAATGGCCGAAACCGAGACGGCGGTCATGAGCGAGGTTGTCTGTTGAGTTGCCGTAAAGTCAATAGGGTCCGCGACGAGCGACTCGCGATTTCGCGCCGCGATGATCTCGTGGCGAGGATTCTTGGGAGGGCGCGAGTGTGCGCCGGCGACTGGCATGCTCATGGCGGAGACGCCAGAGATGGATCGAGCATCGCCTTCGTCATCGGAGCCAGCGTCCGAATAGCTCGAGACGGCCTGGGGCACGTCTCGCGAGCTTTCCGACGACAACTCCAGCAGGAACGGGAAAGGAAGGGGTGTGAATTCCATCTGCGCGCTGTTGTCTGAGTTGCGCCTTGTCAACGACATTATACGCCTAGGGGCGGTTTCGAATCTGGACGCGTCGGAATCACTAGCAGGGGCCGATTGCGACAGTGACACCGTTCGACCGAGACTCGTGCGCTCGGCGCGAGAGGCAGACTCAGCCTCCGGGGGCGAAGTCGAGCGCGACCTAGAAGCTGACGACTCCAGCGTCGGGGCAGTCGACGCGGCAACCTCGTGCATAGAGGTAGGACGAGGTGGCTGACGCGCAGAAGCATCATAGTAGATCGGGCTCGGTAAAAATAGGCTGTCGGGTCTCGGAGCTAGCACGTGGTGGGGCAGAATCGCGGGCGGACCTGGTGTTGGCGCCACGGCGGCTGTTCGTGGCTTGGGGTTTCTCGGCTTGCCGGCGCTCCGCTCCTTGACCCCGGTGGGGAAAGCTCCTCGGGAAGGCAAGCTGGGCGAGCTGGGCGAGTGTGCGTGCCTTGATGCTGATATCGGTAAAGCTGCAAGGGCAAGAGAAGAGGCCGGAAGGGCGGGCATGGGTTTCTCGTCCTCGCGCTCCTCGGGCATTGGTTCCATGATTGACTTTGGCCGTCGAAGGTTCCCCGCACTCGCTGGTCGACGCATGTCCTGGCTCGTGGTCGCTCGACTCTGTTGCTGCTGCTCATAGTGGTGCTTGACCGTCCAGTGCGGTTCCGGCGTCTTGCCCTTGAGCTTGGGGGACTCGACGAGCGGGGTGATGGGTTCGCCGAGCGCCTTGATGCGCTTCATCCATTGCGGTTGGTCTTGGGCAGCCGTCGTCGTCGTTGTCGTCGACGCCTTCGGGTCCTCGATCGAATCAATGGATGCGGATCGAGTGGATCGTTTTGAACGGGGACTGTCGGACCCGACCGAGGGGTCACTCGTCACCGGCCTGGACACGGACTCGGACGACGACTTGCGACTTGCCGTCGAAGACCGGCGCGAGACTTCACCCTCGGTCTTTCGCGGGGATTGCGAATCATATCCCGAAAGGTCAATGTCGCCTTGCACTCTGTCCGCAAGCTGGTCCGATGCGGTGCGAGTCAGCTGGATGCGGGGAACTTCGACGGGTGTGGTCGGCGTCGTGGGTGTAGCCTCGTTGAGGGCAATCTCATGCGCGTCAGAGTCGTCGGCCAAGGAACAGTCGGTGACGATGCGCGGTATGTCACCCGGCCCGGCTTTCTTTTTCTTGGCCGAGGGGGGGATATCATCGGCGTAGGTCGACACCGTTTCGGTTTCCGGTGTCAGAGGTTCCGAACTGGCAGCTGTGGTCGTTGTCGAAAGCGAAGGCGTCCTCGAGTCCTGTCGATGCAGCACCCGCAGCCTTGTCGTCAGCTAAAGTCGCCCAGACCGAGAAAGCCACGGTGTTACACTTACATCGGAAGCAGTTTCATCGAATGTGGCCAACGACGTGCCGTCCTTTGACGGCTTTGCCTCGGTTTCCACTTTACGCCCGTGCTCGATCTGCTGTTCCTCGAGCACCTTGATGAGTGCCGTCGTTTCCTTCGCCGCCGCCGCAGTGGCCTTTTGCTTGACAGCCTCGGCCGTCGTCGGTTCCTCCTCCAGCTCGACGACGCTGTCCAAGGGCAACCCGGCTCGCTTGACGGCCTCCTCGATGAGCGTGTTGCCCTGGGTGCGCTTCTTGCGCTTCTCCTTCTTCAGCGCATCTTTGCTCATGGAGGGCGGCGGGAGGAGGAGGTCAGGCGAGCCCAGCATGGGCGAACTGGTAGGATACACTGGGGTGAGGGCTCCACGACTCGAGCCGGTGGAAGAAGTCGTCGAATAAAGCGAAGGGGTGCGATCGGTACCGGTCAGGGAAGGGTCGTACGATGACGAGGGCGTCGAAGTTGTTTTCTTGTTCCTTTGCGAGGAAGGTTTCTTAGTCGTGTATTCGGTCGTCGTCACAACCTGATAGCCACTCGTTGTGATCGTTGTCGTTCCCGATGCGCTTGAATACTTGCGCGAGGTTTTCAAGGTCGAAGGATCGGGGCCAGACATCGATCGGGATCGCGAAGGTGCCAACCCGTTGCGGTAATAGTCCGAGGCCGTCGAGGAAGCAATCGAAGCTGTGTCGCTGGCCTCGTGGCGTCTCAGCGATGGAGTATTGGCAACATCGGTGTACCTCCGGCTCGTGCGTTTCGTGACGCCCGGTACATTGAGTGCCAGCGAGCCATTGAGCTGATCGCGTGTCCACGCCGACGAGACCGAGGCCGCGCTCCGCAACGAAGAGTGGCTCTTGGCGCTGCGCAAGCTCCTCCCATCGTCCTCGTAGTTCGAATACACACTATCGGCACGAATGGAGCCTGCGTCGCTCGCTGTGGCCCCTACACGGCGCGCCACGGCGCGAGAGACGGATCGTTTCACGCCGAGCTGAGACCCAGCGTCACTCGGGTGCAGATTTGAGCCCACCCCAGCCGAGCCCTTGCGCGATCCGTACATGTCCCAGCTCCACTGCTGCCCTTGTGCGCCCGTGTGCGCGTCGTCCCCATTGACGGACGAGGCGTGCGAGTAGGACGAACGGCTTGAGCCCCCCGCGCCTTGTCGGAGCGAAGGAGCGCGCGACGACGATCCTGCTCCTCCTCGCGCGGTCGGGAGCGGTGGTGCCTGGTCATACGCACTCGGGCCTGCGGCTTGATACGACTGCGATGGCTTGCGTAGCAGTGTCTGAAAGAAGGAAGGCATGATGGGTTGATTCCGACCTCGGCCCTTCGAAGACAGATAGGGGCAGCGGACGATTGTCGGTCGCCGTTGACGACCTGCCTTCGGCCCCGCGGGTAGGCGCGTAGATCGAGAGAGGCCTAGACGACGATCGAGTGCGAGAGGCCTGGGTCCTCAGCTGCGACGAGTGGACGCCGAGAGTGTCAGTGGGAGGCAAATCAAAACAGGTAACCAAAAGTAGAGCAAAGATGCTTATCGAGATCGTACCCGAGTCTAGAAGAGGTAAACTAAAGGCGCCGATCGGTCGAATGCCAACGGTCGCACGGACGCACGCGCAGACGAGAGTTTGTGCTGGGGACGGTGTCGCGTGGGTTCGAATGGAATCGCTGCAGTAACGGTCTTGTCAGCGTCGCTGTCGAAGGACCGCGGGATCTCTTGTGGCGAGTGCGAGCGAATGCTGCGATACAAGGTACAGGACTAAGGCACAACGTGGTAACGGGCGAAGAGGAGGGGGTGGAACAGAGAGGAGGGCCTCAGGGGACGGCAGGTTTGACGTGAAATGACGATTCGAGTCTGCGCCAATCGCAGGCCTGTCCGAGTTAAATGGATCGGCGCTGTCGTCGACGATGACACGCGGAACTTCTCATTTGGAAAGCTCGGGGTACCGATTCCCGAACCCCACAGATCACGGTTGCGGTAGCCCAAAGCCGACATTTGCAATTGATTAGCAACGCGGGGCCGCGAGAAAGCGATGACGTCGAAGCGCGACGGATCGATCGGCACGCCCATCCCGACTCGATCAGGGCAGCTCGAGGCTCGAGCCGACGCCGAGTAGAAGCAGGGCGAGGACCACTGATCACCGAGGAGTGCTCAGAGGGTCATTAGGCGGTCCGAAGAGTCAGCGAAGTGAGAACACCTGTGCGAAACTTAACAGGAACGTGTCAGGGGGCAGCGAATCGAATGAATGGCACGTGAAGCTCAGGCTTCCGAGCGGGGGCGACCAAATACCGTCATAACAGGCTGAAATGAAGTCAAATCAAGTTTTTATTCGTGTAGGATGCTAGTTGAGACTCGGAAATACCAATACATACATCTACACATCTACGTACGGCGATGCACACGTTTGCACCGCCGTGCAGTCTCGACGTCTTGTGAACTTATCTACGAACCATCGGAACTATATATCGCTTCGGGCGCTGGCGGGTCGGATACTCGGGTCCGATTCCCAGCGTCTGCACCCCCTTAAAAGGACAGTGCATGACAGTGCACTGCCGTGCGATCTAGTGGGGTAATCCCTGAGACTCAGACGCACAGCCATGCATACCGATGCACAAGAACGATGTAGCCGAAAATTCCGGTCACTATTTTCTCAGGCTGTGACCGTGTTCTCGCAAGCAGCTCGCTGATTTACCTCTTGTTAGTTGTGAGCTTCATTGGCCCCCAATCGAGTTCCAGCGCGTGAAAGGGTCGTCTTTTCGGTTTTTTTTCGGTTAGTCCACCAGAATTCCAAGCGTTCGATCTCCGAGATCGGAGAGCCCGCACGAAGACGTTGGTCACCGGTAGGTCGCGTCAAGCACGCGACGGCTTGAGCCGCCTATGCCGATGAAGAAATTGAAGATTCGAGCGTCCAAGGAGAGGATGTCGCGAAGCGCCAGCTCGGGCGAGCGTATGGTGTCGAGCGCTTGCTGCTGACGAGTGCTGTTCATCGCTCGTTCTGAGGGAGGGAGAAACAGCAGCGAAAACAGCAGCGAAAGCAACAGAACTTCTCACATTGGCTCCGCTCTTTTCGCACCGGGCCTGACTAATTACAATTGCCCTCGGGTGTATTTTGCATCATGAAGGTAAGTTTATTGGTACAGCCGCTATTACTTGCTCCTCTTGTCAAATAGGCCACCTGATCAACTCATCTCGACCTCGGGTACTTCGGACGCGACGGGTGCCGCAGTTGCAGACGTAGCCTTTCAAGCGAGGGTGAAGCGAGGTTAGCAAAAATAGGAGACATCCCGAGTGCCCACTTCGGAACCACGAACTGACCTGGCCAGAGGGCTCGGAGTCGGCTTGCTTGAGGTACGAGTCCAATTCTCGGTCGAGGTCGTCGGCGGTCTTGGGCTCTTTCCTCGGTGGTCGCGACCCTCCGCTGCCCGACCCTCCACCTCGACCACCTCTTGTTACGCCGACAGCTCGTACGCCACGGGATGACCCGTTGGATGCTCTGTCGTCCCTATGCGACGAGGAATGTACCCCTGAGCCGCGTGCGTACCGGCCCGATGGTGGGTCGCTACGAGCTGCGGGAGGAGCATAGCGCTCCATGTCACCCTTGGATCGCCTCCCTTTGTCACTGGGGGTAGGTGACGAGTGCAAGTCAAAAATATTTTGCAGTTCGATCAGCTCGGTGGTTCGCCACAGGAGCATGCACTGCGACAGTGACTCACTCGTCAATGCGAGCCAGCAATGTGCCCGGTGCGGCCTGACCACGCGTGTAGGTGTTGTCGAGAAAGTAGTCATATTCAAGGCGAATCTTTTCACCTGGGAAGACGCAAAATTTTCAAGGTTGAGAATCTTTGTCCTGTCCAGCGCAGACTAGCGTGGTGGACGGACCTTTGCAGGGCGCGCCTTGGAACGCGTGCATGGCTTCCTCGGCGTTTCTCTCGTCCGAGTATGTAACAAAAGCCCTTCCGGTCGATCGACCTGAAGCGTCAAACTGCAACAGCACCGGGTGGCGGGGTTGTAAGCGACGAGTCTGGTGGGCTGAATGGGTCCCGTGGACTGCGTCGACGCGTCGAGCCACGCCTATACGACGGTGCGATCATAGACGTACGATAATCTTGGGTCCTATCGAGATGGGTCCGATCTGACCAAAGAGCGCCTGCGATTGCGGGGCAACACGTTGATATGGGCGGGTCAGCACTGCACAAGCTCCCATCTGTCCGGGACTCAAGACGTGAGGGGAGCTCTTGATCGCCTCGATCGGCTCCACGGGAGAAGGGGGGACGACGCCTACCTTGAGCTCGTCCTCGGAAATGTCGTAGTGGACGTTGGTGATCTTGAGCCTAGCCGAAGGTACGCCGTAACCTTGCGCCCTGCGCCCGCCCGCAAAGGAGTCGACGTTGGTGTGAGCGGTCGGGGCCGACTTTCGTTCGTACATGTCGTGCGACCACGCCTCGTCGTCCCTCGGTCTCTGCATAGGTTGAGCTTGAGCATATCAGTGGATTGATAGCGCGAAGAGGGGAGAGGGGGAAGAAGTACTGACCGCATAGGGGCTGTGACGAGTGCCCGGAGCGGTGTCGGATCTCCTGGGTCGACTATTGCCGTTGGTGTCGGTGCGCCCACCTTGAGCCTGCTCTTTGACACCTTCGAGCGTACGCGATAAAAGCGACGACATGGTCCGAAATTGTATGGGGCGAGAGGGTGGGAAAGGCGGCGGAAGGGGGTGAGAAGCAGGAAAGAAAGGGGGTGGCGACTCGTCTGTATGCTACTTAGTTCGTGCCTTGGGCTAAGCCAGCGGCAGGGCAATTAGCCGTTTCTTGCACCAAGCCTGAATACATTCCACCTCGCTAGACTAGTCTAGGCTTTTTGCCGCTTGGACGTCGATAGAGACACTCTTCTGCCGCCCAACTTGAACTTCTCATGGCGAGGATGTAGCACCGCATGAGACTGCATCATTGCATGGGCGGCCGGGTCGGCGACCGTCGGCCACTTTCACTCCGAGCGCGCCGCAAGGCTGAGCCTGGCCTCCGCCAGCAGTCTCGACCCAGGCGCTGCCCGGCTTGAATCCAGCCCCACATTGCTGCAGTTCACATTGTCTGCTTTCCACGTCACCTTGCCTCCTCCCCCGGATTGTCACATTTGCGCTGGTCTCACTCAACGAGGCGCGCCATCAACGACAGCTACAGTCACGAGCTCGGACATCTCGCCAGCAGCTCTCCCCCGTTAGCCCCCGTTCGCCAGGCCACGTCGCTCGTCACGCCGTCGTCTGAGCCGCTCGTTCCGTCATCCGTCATCGCGTCATCACCGACCTCCTGCGCGACCCACCGCTGCTCGACGTGCACCGAACGACCGTGGTGGAACCCAGATACGGGCATGCCACCAGACACGATGAGTAGGTCCCACCTGAGCAGCGTCTTGGCCCCACCACATCAACCCTGATCGCTCCATTTATCCCACTCCCCACCGTTCCCGTTCCAGACGGAACACAGCAGCCCCCGCCACCGGAGCACGACCTCGTTCGTCTCGCCACCGACCTGTCCGAAATGGCGAGCAGCAGTGGCATGTTGGGCCCGCTGCAGTTCAACCTCGACACCCTTCAAGACGACCACGGCCAGCCTTTCCTCGTGCGTCTACTCCTTACCGATCTCTCGGAAGAGCTCTCCGAACGACTGCTCCAGATCCAGCGCAACCACGCTGACAGCTCGCTTGCGAACGGCCATGACAGACTTCCAAATCCAATCAACAAGGGACTTCGCACAGGCAAGTCGAGCACCGTCATAATTCGAGCAAAGGACTCGCTCCGGGAATCAAGGGCGGAGCCCCCCCCCTCCCCACACGGCCCAATGCCACCCGACCGGGCTGGGTCAGGCGACGAGACAGCAGAGACGAGAGCTTACCATCGGCTCCGTCCTCATTCAATCTGCAGATCCCCATGGACGAACCACTATGCCCCTCCGACCACGAGCAGCAGCATCAGCGCGGCTCTTTCCGGTCGAACTAGGGCCCTCGAGGTGGCATTGAACCAAAGCGTGTCCGAACTCCGAGATCGGTCAGTGCAACCAGCCGGGGACGAGCCTTAGCATGGGGTTGGTAAAGCGTACTCACTGACACGAAGATCCACCACGATAATGAAATAAAAAGACTGTGGCCAGGTGGTGTCTCGTCCGTCTATCTCCGCGAAGCCGAGGCCGCCCAACCTACCCATGGTGTCGCCCTTGTCAAAAAAGGTCCGTTCTGGCCACCTTAGATTTGCTTGATCCGTTGCAACCCTAATGAGTTGATCTTTCGTAGCGGTTCGTTTGGGAGGTCATGTTACGGCGTTCGATTCTAGTGAGTCAAACACCCTTTACATGTCTCCGGTCCGTCAGGGTCGAATCGACGGCTGAGGCCGGCTCCTCATGCGCGCCACAGTTCACGAGTTCTCTATCTCGCATCTTCCCCACGCTCCCTCCGCATGGTATACGCTCGACTCGACCATCGAGGTCCACAAGGACAAAGTCGGTGGATCGACGTCCAACTCGAGTCGATCCGAATTGCCCGTCGAAGGACCCTCGACTTCGTCGCAGCACTCGTCCCACGCCCGCAACGTGACGCAATTGATTGAGCAGCAGGAGAAGCAACTGCGCGAAACCTTGCAGGATATTCACCGCTCCAGTGAGTCTGTTTCGATTCTTCGTGGTGCAAAGTGTCTGAGCTGACCGAGACCCGGTCTCTGATCCAGTCGCAGCTCCACAAGCTTCGACCACCGCCGATGACGATTACCAGAGGCATGCGTACCCGCCGGCTCCGAACGACGCAGGAGACGACTACGGCGACTCGGGATCGCGACAACTGCTCGACGAGTTCGGGATCGACGAAACCATGCCCCCGACGTCGGGTCGTGTCGCGGCGCAGAACGGACCCTTCACGCTGTGGTTGCGGCGCTTCCTGCAACTTCCGCTGAGGATTTTGGCGATCCCCATCGGGTTACTCGGTATCGCCTTTGGTATCGTCGCTAGGTTGTTGCGCATCCGGCCGGGTCAAACGTCGTTGGGGCCTCGAAATCCGTTCGCGAGGGACGCTCGTAGTCTGCAGCGGATGGACCCCGTCGGTTCAGCCGAACGTTTCGTGCGCTCGATAGAGGAAATGACGGGGGCGGTGCGGTGGTCCAGACGGCTGGGGGATGCCCAAGGATCGAGCTCGTCCGTCGTCGGCACGAGTTCGGGAGGTTCGTCGAGTCTCGAGCGACGACGGTCGGGTTCCAACTCGAGCGCGAGAAAGGCGCTGCCAGATTTCTGGATCGGGTCGTACGAGTCGGTCCTGAAAAAGGCCAAAGACGACTTCCAGGTCTTGATGGTCGTCCTGACCTGCGATGAACATGAGGACGACGAGCTGTTCAAACGACGGGTCCTCACCGATCCCGAATTGCTCAACGCGTTGGCGAGGGAAAAGATCCTCGTCTGGGGTGGGGACGTACGAGACGTCGATGCGTACCAAGCGTCCAAGGCGCTGCAGTTCTTCCGCTTGCCCTTTGTCGCTTTCGTCGCCTTGCAACCGCAATCGTCGAATCCGACCCTACCGGGCAGCGCGTCCATCTCGTCCCCCAAGCTCTCGGTCGTGACCCGGCTCGAAGGATCCCCCAGTTCGACCCTCTCGGCCTCGAGTCTGCTTGCGCACCTTACGAACGTCGTTCTGCCGCGCGTCAATCCCTTTATGGCTCGTTTGAAGGCACAACATGCGACCCGCTTGGAGGAACGCCGTCTGCGCCAGAAGCAGGACCGCGCCTTCGCCATGTCGGCCCAGAAGGACGAGGAACGCGTGCTGCGCAAGCGCGCCGAGGAGAGTCAGCGACAACGCGACGTTGAGGAGCGCAAGCGCAAAGAGGAAGCGGCTTTGCGAATTCGTGAGGGGTCGAAAAAGTGGAGGGCGTGGAAGAGGGGTCAGTTGCAGGTTGAGGGCGAGCGAGAGGGGGTGAGGATCGGGGTACGATTGGGAGACGGAAGGAGAGTCGTGCGTTCTTTCGCCAAGGAGGCCAAAGTCGAAGATGTGTACGCGTACGTCGAATGCTCGTTCGAGACCGACGACGGAGAGCGTCGCGAGGCGCCTCCCGAGGATTACGAGCACATTTACGAGTTCCAACTCGCCGCGCCGTTCCCGCGCTACGTGCTCGAGGTTGACGGGGACGCCGGCCAGAGGACTCTGGAGCAGATCCCTTGGTTGGAGAAGAACGCCAGTCTGATCGTCGAAGGGCTAGAGCAGAGGAGGATCTCACTGGGTAAGAGTGAGGCCAGTGATGACGAGGAGATAGAAGAGGACGATAATTAGTTCTACGCCATGACAATCGTGCAATGCCATCATCTCGCTCTTCCGTACCCGACTCTCACTCGAGGATCACAACAGCTACTCTCACACTATTGTGGTATGACATCATAACCGGAATGCCTAAGCAAAGGGTCCGAGAGCTCCTCTCCAAAAACAAGAATTGACTCTTTATTGATACCAAATACATAAGTCCCCCAAAGTCCAAAGGCATGAGAAAGCTATAAGACGAGAACGAGAGCAAAAAGAACGAAGGAACGACGATTCGGAAGAAAATTCCCGGTGCGATGCGATGAGTGCAGTTTTTTGGGGTCGAGCCTCGTTTACGAAATGTAATTCCATACCATGCTGATGACGCCGTCGGACAGGGAATGCCCCAGCGCCTTGAAGGCCGCCACGGACAGGTCGAGGTCTTGCGCGTCGAGGCAGGTCGGGCAGCTGTCGGCCACGACAGCGTCGACGCACTTGGAGGTGTCCGTGGCGCAGATGCGCACCTCTCGACCGCAGTTCTGGCCCGCGCCGTACATCTTCGTGGTCAAGGCGACGAGAGGCGACGAGTCCAAGTTGACCTGGCCGCAGTTGCCGGCGATGCCCTTTTGCTCAAAGTAGGTCGCCGTGCCGTTGTAGGCAGCGGTGAAGTTGCCCTTGGTCGTGGACGTTGCCGCCGCAACATCGGCGGCGTTGTCCGTGGTGGTCGCTGAGCTCGAGCTCGTCGAGGCAGACGACGAAGAGGCGGTGGCAGCGTTTTTGCCGTTGTTGAAGATGTAATCCGTCGAGCGGTTTCCGGTAAAGTGCCACTTGACGTTCATGACGACGTCGTTCTTCGAAGCCGGGGTCGTGCCAAACAGCTCGGGGAAAGCACCAATGACGACGTCGACCGAGTTAGGGGTCTTGACCCACTTGTCGTCGAAAGCGTCAATCACATAGAGGGTCGTATTGCGACCGTCGGGGGTATAGAAGATGGCCTCGAGTCCGCAGTCTGTGCGAGTGGGGGTGGAGGTGCACGAAGGGGTGTCAGTTGGCAGCCAGCAAGGACAAGGTGAGGAGAAAGACCTCGACTGCGCAAACTTACAAGCTTCTCCGGCCTTGATGGGATCGCCGCCATAGTTGGAAACCATGGTCTTGTAAGACGGTGCGAAACCGGGCAGCGAGTCGTTGTAAGGGTTGTAGCACCAAGAATGACCGTTCGTCGAGTCGGCTGAGTTGTTGGTGCGGAACCAAGAAGCGATCGCGCCCGTGTTGTTGCTCAGATTCTGCGCTCCAAAGCCGGTAATGTTGTTCTGGGCGATATTGGCGGCGATGATGCTCGTGTTGGCACGGAGCGAGAGCGGTATCGTGTAATTGAGCGGTTGCGACGTGCCGACGTTGGTGGCGACGTTGCCTCCGGAGGAGTAGACGTACGAGTCGTTCGACGAACTCGAACCCGAGCCCGTGTTGACGCTGACGGTCACGGTCACGGTCTTGACGGCCGCTGCCGAAACCGCTGTCGGGGTGGCCATCACGGTGATCGTGACGGGCTCTGCTGTAACGGTGACGATTGAAGTCACGACTTGGGCCGCGTTCGAGGCAGCAGCACGACTTGTCGCTGCTGTAGTGGCGGCAGCAGTGCGACTAGCCGCTGCTGTAGTAGCCGCGGCAGCCGATCCTGAGGCGGCGCTCGCCGAGGCTGAGGCTGCTCGAGACGGAGTCGTGGCCGCCACCGTCGTCGTTGCAGCGGCCACAGCGGCCGCAGCACTGGTCTTAGCCACTGCGGCAGTCGTGGCAGCATCGGCCTGAGCCGACACCGCTGCTGCTGTCTTGACTGCAGCTGCGGTCGAGGACGACGAGTGGACTACCGCGGCGAGAATGCGTGCCGACGCGAGGCTATTGCCATCGGCGACACACGAAGGCGACGGCCAAAAGTTGAACGCGTACCCTTCGTTGCAGCCTGCCAAGATGAAGGTTATTTAAGAGGTGTCAGCCAAGATGTAAATCACCTTGAGACAAAATTCGAGAATGGTGTCGAGCAAATTGCGCCCAGGGCAACGGGTCGCCACTTCATAAAGACAACCGCATGCACACGTGCGACATCGCGACGCTCGACCCGCGACGAGTCAGGACGAGGCAAGCGGGGCGCCGCATTGATCGGCGCGCGCTCGCGCTCGCGCACTCCGACCGGGCATCCGACCCGGCGACAATGATGCAGACGCGCACTGGACTTACGATACGAGCAAATCGAGCTGAGGCACACCGCAAAGGCGTTGGCCGGAATAGTCAATCCGTCGCAATCACTGTCGGCGTCGCACGTGATTGCACGTTTGCGCAGATCACGCAGGACTGGACAATTCGAGAGTCGGGAGTCGAGTCGAGTTGAGTGCGACCGCGCGCGCGGGTTTAGCGCGATCGGATTGGATCCGGAAAGGGCAGAGAACGTGAGGCCCAAAGCGCCATAGCAAGAAAGAGAGTCGAACCAGTCAGCTCCTCGTACTCGCATACGAAGACCATGAATCAGATGGCAAGCAGGTCGATGGTCCATTCAATGCCTATCGAGGTCATGGTAATTGTCGAGACTGACCTGGATAGCCATCATTCGTATCACGCTGCTCGAGCGAGTTCTTGATCGCCGGCAATGCGACGGCCTCCGCGACCAGGGGCGCCAGCGCCAGCAAGGCCGAGATGAAAGGAGCGGCGACGACCATTTTGTTGGATCGAGATCTTTATCTTCTTCGTGGAACGATGAAGAGGGGAGCAAACGAGGCAAAGAGCGTTTTGACGAAGACGATCCACAACGTGTCGTGGCCTGAAAGAAAAAAGGAAAGACTTGCCCGGCGAGATCAATTGCTCGTCAACGCCGACCAACGGGCACACGGCGACAACTCGCGAGGCAAATCGCCGGGTCTCGCTTGAGACCTTTTTCCAGCCAACGCGTGCCTCCGGCCGAAACTTTAAAATCGCGAATGACCACCATCATTGCCTGACTGGCGACGTGTCCTGATTCTCGCCACCAGGTAGTTATGCGTTCTACTACATGAGTAGCTCCTACCTCTCAAGATCAATTTTCTTCTTACTCCTGTGGAAATTCCGCCCGAAAAATAGCCGAAGCGGATACGTCAACGCCGACGTGGTATCTCCGCTGATGCCGTCTGGGGGATTGCCAGGAATATGTTTCACGCGTTGAACCAAGGAATCAGGTTTGTAGAATCCTAATCCTCGACCTGTTGGACTTCCCGAATCAATTGAAATCCCGCTAGCGTCTCTAAACTCCACGGCCGCAGCAAAGAGCTGACCCTCCCCGGCCATGCGCAGCCCGCCGCAGCAAGAGTGCAATCGGGCCGGAGACCTCACCGTCGGCGGATCCAAGTTGTTCTCCCCACATTCTCCTGGATCTGCCCCACATGAACCCTGGGGCATTTACGCATCAGGTAAGATTCGTCTAAACAGTTGAGGGACCCGTCCCACTTCTCACCGTTCCTCCTCTTCCTCGAAGTATGGATTCCATACGTCGGCCCCCCATGACCGGGGTTAATGAATCCAGTAGATTTTGTGCAGCTTCCGTGACGCGCATGTGCTGCTGGGCTGCGCATCCGAACGCGTCAAAGGGCGCCTCACCACCTATAAGATCGCTCTGTGCCGGGCTTGGGCGGCGCACCACACAAACCTCGGCCACCGACGAGTCACCGGTCACCGATGAATCGATGACTGGTGAGTCGTGACTACTCGCCAGCCTGCGCAAGGTCTAACAAAGGACGATCTTGCACCTACCTCCCCGGGGTGCTGAGGAATGTCGCTTATTAATACTGCTCGGCAAATCATGTATCAAACTGTAACAGCAGAATTAAATGACGGGCAAATACTATCTCCCGCAAAGAGGTGAGACACTTTTCTTCGATCGCTAAATTAATTATCGACGCGCGGATCAGACCCCGGTGATTGTCCATCATCTTAAGCTGGGGTTCGTCTTGGAGGCCGAATAGTTGCAACGAAACAAGCTTCAAAAGCAAGTATTTCGGAGTAGCCCCATGATGTGTACCCGCGAGGAACTAAGGCTTATACGAAATGAATTGCTTGGGACGTCAAGCGGGCCGCGCGTCGGATCGTCGGATGCTATCGGAGCTACCGGCCCGGAGCCCCGCCGGATTTGCGCAGTTGCAGACTTCGGTCGAGGCTTAGACCACTGCTGAGTATGAATGCACACTTCAAAACACAGGCTTACACAGAAACCAATTACAAGTGTAACGCAAGAGAATACTAAGTACCGCTAAACCAAACTAATTCGGACTTCTAAGGCAACTTCTTGGCACTCCTGCGCGTGATTGACAAGTACGTCCCGTTTCTCCGAGTCATCCGGCCGCCGTGAAAGCGACTACCCCTCCTCTTCCGTCGACGGGTTTGAACGTCCTCAACTTTTGCACTTCGAGCAATAAGGTCGTCTTGTCCTCCTTCTCGATCTCTTCGTCGCCTTCGATCGCCAATTGCATTTCGTCCAACAAGCGATTCCACACCTCGCCCCTGAGTGTGCCGAAGAAGTTGAGCAACTTGTTGACTTTGCGCACCGAGCCCATCGTCGCGCTCGGGGTGCGATGGGCGGGGGGCCCTTGAGGGTATGCGATCGAATCTGTGGGCGAAGCCGGGGGTGAGGCGGTTTCGGGTGCTCGAATCGTGCTGTGGGTTTCGTCGTCGATCGCTGACTCTTCGCTGGAAAAAAATCGGTCCGAATCGAGACTGAGCGCTTCGACGTGTTGGTGAAGTAAGGGCCTCGCTTCTTGAGGAACAGCGGGTGGGTCCGCTTCGATGCCAATCACCCCGTCCTCGCCTTCATCGTCCTCGTGCAAAGCCACTGCAATCTGGTCCAGTGCTTCGGGGTCTTGCTCCATCAGGAAGCGCAGACTGGCTATCGAGGTGCGGTACGACTCGACCGAGCTAATCGACGTAGGTAGACTAATTTCGGAAGACTTCGAGTCGGACGAGCTCCGGTGATCCATGCGTGGGGGAGGCTTGATGTTCGCGGTCTGGAACAGGTTTTTTGGCGGGAGCGCTCCGAATCGCTGCGACAGACAGGGGGTGCATCGGCACTCACCGGGTCAGCGTCTCATCCGTCCGGGATCCCAAGCTGTCCGCTAGCACTGAAACTCACGTCTTCAAGCTTTCTCGCGGTCGCGAGATTTTTCAATTCTGCCGCCCGAGTCGATGTGCTATTAGACGTTGTCGGGCCTACTCCCGCTGAAGCCTCCGGGGTTAGCACCGCCAACACGTGGCGGTCCGGTTCGACATCGACAATGAACTCGTCCCTCCGAG
Organism: Microbotryum saponariae; assembly: GCA_900102585.1. NCBI lineage: Eukaryota > Fungi > Basidiomycota > Microbotryomycetes > Microbotryales > Microbotryaceae > Microbotryum > Microbotryum saponariae. Next base: position 21,045 of record FMWQ01000063.1, on the reverse strand, counting down.
CCTGTTCGAGCCCTGCTTCGTCGTGCTGTCGAGCGTAGTTGTGCCAAGGCGCGTGCACGTGGCCCTTGGCGCGCTCCCAGATCTTTTTGGCCCCCGTCCCGTTCCTCCTCGACCCCGGCGCCTCGATCGAGTCCAGGCTTGAGACCGAACCCGGTTTGCAGAGCGCCAGCTCGACAGGTACCTTTTCCCCCAGCAGGTGATGTAGCTTGGCCAGTTTTTTTCGACGTTGTTCGCGGTTCTTGAAGGCCATCGTCGTGGCGTCCGTCGCACCCGTCGGCGTCGTCGGGCTAAGTGGGGATAGGGCCCCGCCGGGGCTCGTCGGGCTCGCGACGCCGAGGAATTGGTTCGAAGCAGGTGGTGATGTGGGCGACGAAGGATTCGGGCTCGTATTCGCTCGCCTCATGTCTTGACCCCCAACCTGAAGGCTCCACAGTTGCGTCGAGGGCCCACCGTTCTTTGCCGCTTGATGAACGTTCGTCGGCACCAGAGGGTGGCTGTACGACCTCTTTCTTTGGATCGACGATCGACCGTCTGAATAACCGCCCTCGAGCGATGATGCGCCATTTCGAGTCCTGGCCTGAACGATCTCTTTGGCCTGGGCTTCCTTGACGGGCTTGCCGAGGAGGTGCTCGAGTTTCTTGGCTTGGCGGATGAAGTGGCGACGCTCGTCGGGGCTGAGCGTGCAGTTCGTTCGAGAGGCAACGGCCGCGGAGGGAGAGGAGGGGTCGGTTTCCGCCTCATGCGATGCGGAGGCTTTGCTGATCAAGGAAGAGAAGGGTGGGGCAACAGGCGAGGGAAGAGTGTCCCTGGCGGTATCCTCGATAAAGACAGGGGGCGGACGAGGTTTGGGGGAGAACGACCGCTTGGGCTGAGAAGAGAACGGAGCGGCCGCGACGGGCGAGGAACACGCAGCAAGCAAAGGGGTATTCGACAGCACGGATTCGGTATCGCTCGGTCTCGAATTGTGTCGCACGTGTCCAAAGGGAGAGGACTGGGCCGAGTCGAACGTCATCATCGACGGCGAGCGCGTGTAGCTTTCAGCACCGTACGACCCGACCGACATGGGGCGCGGCTTCTTCCCTGTCGCTGTCGATCTGGGCGGGGTGATCGTCGTCGAAGACCCGGAAGGCAAGTAGTGGGCCAAAGAAACTCTTTCCTGGCTCACCTCTCGAGAAGTTTGATCCGCCGGTCGAGAGTAGCTCGTTGCCCAAGACACGGGTTTCGGACGAGCAGTTCCCACGTGTGTCGAACCGGAGAAGTAGCGGCGAATAGCTTGATCGTCCTGCTCCAAGATCGCATATCTCGCCCCGCCGCCGGATACTCCAAAGCATTCTGGGCTGACGAGTTGTGCCAGAGAGGAAGCCAAGAGGCGACAAAAGACGTCGGAGGTCGGATTCGCGAGAGACAACGGCGAGCGGCGCCGGGCCGCAACGAGCGCGGATATGTCGCTCACCCAGTCCGTCGTCAATGGAGTTGTGGCTGTGAGCGCATTAGATGGACAGGTGAAGCCAAAGTGGGTGATGATGTAGGCCTCGAGCTCGTCGATGCTGCTCTGCCAGAGACGCTGCGCGCGCACGTTGTAGTCGGTCTCGGACATGGCCGAGACAAGTGAAGGTGCGACATGACGAGGAACGTATAGGGGTGAAGCCCATGCCCCATCTTTTTCGACGCGGTGCATGTACTAGAGGTGCACATAAATTGAAACGCCGGGCGTTAGTGCGCTAGCCGGAAATAGCGGGCTACACTGGAGATTTGGTTCCCCTTGTACTTTGTGACCCATTCGAGTGGTCGCAAGGGGCTCGTGCGCAGGCGCCGCCTGGAGCGAGGCAGCAGGCGCATTCGACTACGAGTACAAGTCTTCGGCAGGGAAGTCCATACCGACAGAAACAGGTACATTGACTCACAACCTCATTCATGTAACTGGTCCGCTGCGCCCAACAGGGACGAGATGCGCGATCGGTGACGGTGTCGTGCCCGTCGGCCCGTTGAATGGCTCGGGCATGGGTACGGCTGTGAGCGCCGACGGCCGCTGTTGGCGCGCTCGATCTCGGTAGCGGCATTGTCCGAGTCTCGGCGGTCGGTGGCGGCCCCTGAGAGGTGTCCTGACTTGATGGGACGATGTTAGCAGCTTCATCGTTGGGGCTGTCGTCTCGAGTATCGTCTTGGACGGGTACAGCATGCTTGTGATACGTTGTGGCCTCGGTCCTCTGCGAACAAGGGGCCAGTGCTTGGACGAGTCGACACTCCAAAAGCAGCAAAACGATCGCGAGCGGATGCGCCTCGTTCTGGGTCGCCGCACCGGATCGAGGCATGCGCAAGAGACGTCGAACGAGCTCGACCAAGTCGTTCGAACCTGTCGAGGCGCTGCGGGACGGTGCCATCGTCGTCGTCGAGGAGGTGCTGTCTCGGAGTGGCAGGTTGATATCGTGGACCCGCGCGCGAACGGAGGCAGTGGGGCTGCGGCTGCGTGTGGGGGAAAGCTGAGAGTCCAACTCGGGATCACAATGCGTCGGAGTTCTGTCGTCGGCGGCAAAGGCTTGTCCAGTAATATGGCCAATGGTCGCACCGAGCGGTGGCATACTTAAGAGCTTACTTGAGCTATCTTGGAGCATAAGCAAAAGGCCGAATCCTCGAATGTATGCGTACCCCAACTAATCTTGTACTTCCGACCTGCGACAGCCCGCGATTCGTTAGCTCGTGCTGCTGTGTTAAGGAGCGCCTCATCAAGGGGCCCGCGCCCCACTTGGCGAATTGCGCATTGCTACTCCGCCCGGCGGAATCCAAATGTGAATTTCCCCTCCAAGCCCCGGGTCAATAAGCCCAGGTCAATTCCAGTCGATCGGCTTCCCCTTGCTCAGCGCATGTCTTGAGCTCGCGCTTATTCTCTGTCGCCTCATTCTCTTCTTGTACCTCACACCCCACGTTTACCAGCGATCCAACGCCATGGAGGACGATTACGAGTCGGTGCTCTTTGTCGCACGAGACGCGCACGTGTACCGCGTGAGTGGGCTATTCCGCGACGATGAACGGGCAGCCAGGAACAGAGCCTCACCTGTACACCAAGCACAGGCCTGCTAATCAACTCCAATCAACGATCCTAGATCCCACCACGAACTTCGACGGAAGGCTATCGCGCTGCGAACTGGTGAGCACCTTCATTCACCCGGGATCCGCCGTCCCTGCCCCCACCTTCAGAGACTCACACGTGCATCTTGACTCGTTCCGACTATCACAATCAGGGGTGACATGTGAGCTAGATATCTTGCACCTTCACCTTCTGGAGACGTCGACCCAGGGTTCACCGACTGATCCGTGGCCTTCCGATTCCGAACGCACAGGGGTGCCCCACTCTGGCGAGGTCGACTGCGAGTCGTCGAGAAAGGCTCGGGCACACCTTCAACGTGTGCGATTCGGTTGGAGGATGCGGATTCAGGTCAGTTCCAGACACGTTCTCCTTCATGTCACTGCTTTATGATATGTACTGACGTCTAGCTGTTGCGATCGATCGGGCCTCATCTCAGGCGAGCTGTTCGCCGTCTGTCCGTACAAACCGACCAAGACGAACACGAACGGTGGAGTCGAGGCCGTGCTCGATTCAAGTCGGTACTTCGTCCTGACCATCGTCGATCAAGTCAGTCCATGCCCCCCCCCCCCCCCCGGCCCCGATGAATGAGATGACCGACGACGACGAGACTGATTACCATCTCGTCTCCTCCTTAGGATTCGGGTACGCGCGCTTTCCTCGGAATGGGTTTCCCCGAACGGTCCGAATCGTTCGACTTTAACGTCGCGCTCCAAGACTGGTCCAAGCGACAAACACCTCCCAAACTTGCCTCCCCGACGACATCGACAGACACCCCTAGCAACGCGCCTAAAGCACCGAGCAAGGATTTCAGTCTCAAGGAAGGGGAGGTGTTGAGCATCAAGTTCGGGGGGCTCAGTACGAAGAAGAAGGCGACAACGAATGAGAACGGGTTGAGCTTGGGTGGGGGAGGGGGGTTCTTGTTGCCGCCTCCTCCGCCGCCACCGAGTAGGCGGTAGTGGATTGGGAAGTCGGGATTCGTTGGTCCTTTGTATACGAGGGTGGAGGAACCTAGTCAGGTCTTTGCAGTCCTCCAGAAAGGGCAAGGAGAAAGCAGGGCCAAGCTGGAACATTAGAAATGCATGACTTGGGGGGATTAGATACGATTGCAGAAGAGAGAACGTTTGGAACGAACGAGGCGGGAACAGAGTAGGAGTACGCAGCAACAGATCCAGACAAACGAAAAACGAGAGGGGTAGGGGTAGGGGTAGGGGTGTGTACAACACTGAAAGCAGAGGACACCTCGGAAGGTGTGATGGGTTCGGGAACGAAAACGGGAACGGGAACGGGAGGAGGTTGTCGCAACTGGCGATTGCAGAACCCAAGGGCTGGCATTGTCGATCCTCGAAAGGTGGAGCGTTCAAGGCCAATCGCTCTTGTTCCAGCTGGGGTCCTGCAGGAATGCGCACAAGACTTTGGAACCGGTCTGTTGACGCGCACGGCCAATCACAACTCGATCAATACTTGTTCCCCAGAGTAAGGCTGGGCGAGCGTGACTGACCTGAAGCAATGGGTGGCCAGCGACGATCTGCAAGAACCTCTCGAGCCCTTCCCTCCGTTGCTCGATCACCTCGTCCGAGAAGCGGCCGGAGAAGACCTTGCCGGGCAGAGGCGGGATGTTGACGCGCGTGGATTCGCGTTCGAGGATCTCGCGGAACGCCTCAAAGTCCGAGTAGCGGCGGCGTACGGACGAGTAGCGGACTCGGAAGGCGGGGATGTTGGTCTGTGGGGGCGAGGAGCGTGGAGGTCAGCTCTTGGCGTGGACGCATGCGAATGCCACTTCCAATATGGACGGACGCGGCACATGATTTCATAGTCGGTAAACATCTTGCGACCAAACTCTGTGCAGTGCAGCGGGGATGATTGGGGGTGGGGTTGAGCGATCATCGTTGGGCGTCGTCGACGTCGACGTCGTCGGTCTCGGCCGAGCGGTGCGAGCGTCGTTGCTGGCCATCACCCAACCCGAGACCGGCTGCACTGACCTTGCGTTCTCGGATCCCTGACCTCGATCTCCAACGTGTTCTCGGGTGCCGAGTACATCTCCTCCAAGGTCTGACCCCTCGCCTCGTGGCCAGCCGAAGGGGACGAAGGCGTATTCACGGCTCCGGCCTGACCACCTCCACCACCGCCGACGCCATGGTGATTCTTGGTCGGACTCGTTTGTGACGACGAGGACGAGGACATCGTCGCAGGGGTGGGTTCGTGGTAGGCGAAGCGAGAGTGCGAGGGTCGGTCGGTGACGTAGGGGGACGAACCAGAGGGGGACGAGAGCGAGGTCGATGGGAAGGACGAGAACGAGGTCGAGGGGGGGAGATTGGCCCGAGCAAAGGGGGAGTGGCCGGACGAGGGCGCAATCGTACCGCCTGAAGTGTAGCCCGACATGGCGAGATGCGGCGGGAGTGGCGGGAGTGGCGGGAGTGGCGGGTGTGGGTCTGGGTCTGGGTCTGGGTCTGGGTCTGGGTCTGGGTTTGGGTGTGCGCGAAGGCGGTGCGACAGACGCAGTGGAAGAGTGGGGGCCGCGCGGTCGACAGGGGGGGGGGGGGGGGGGGGGGATTCAAATTGCGGGGTGGATTAATCGATTTGAATACAGCATTAGTAAAGTGTCGGCAGGCGCGGCGGTGCGTCGTCTGTGTTGGGCTTCTCGACTCTCCAGTCACCACTGCACCGTGCAGACTAGTATCCTATACCGTCAACGTTGGATCCGTGTGTTCTCGACGTGCGACACATACCAAGGCCACCGAGTGCTGACGCCAACACCAGTCCGCCCACTCGCTGTTGCTGCGATCTCATTCGAGGCTCGAGCTGACTGACTCGAAAACGCACGTGACTACGCAAAGCTCCGACACGCGTAGGCGCACTTCGACTTCGGTATATACCATCGCTCGTACTGCGTATCCACCTCTTCGTTGAACGGATACCTACCCAAGATACAACAAGGTTGCCCAGCCTAGGCACACCATCCACAAGAGCATAGACCCGCAAAGACTGAGCGCTGCATCAACGCGTCCGATCGCGTCGCCTCCCTGGCAGGCCCCAACTACCATGTCCAACTTTGCCCTCGACCCAGCGTTGATGGGGCCGACCGCGTCGACCTCGTCGCTACCGTTGGAGAACTTGCACCACTTCAATTCGCTCCGAACGTACCCCGTCGACGATGAGTTCGCCGACGACTCGTTCGGGGAAGACGACGGCAGTATCGACTCGCGCGACGACGAATCCCACCATAGCGACGACAGCATCGAGGACGATGGCGAAGGCGAGCATACCGGCGAAGATGTTGAGACGGATGCAGAGGACGAGTATAGGATCGAGATGGGCGAGGTTCAGCGCCCGCCGAATGGCGCTTCCCAGGGCAAGGGCAAGGCCAGAGCGCTCAACCAAGACAGCGTGGACCAAGACGACGACGCCGATCCCGAACACGGAGAAGGTGGCGGTGATGAGGAATTGAGGTCAGTGCTACTTTGACGACATTGATGGCTCCGGGTCGAGTCTGACCCTGGCCTTGAACGCGTTCTCGACAGCCGACTCGTCGCGGCCCTTCGAGACTCGGGAGCGTCCACTTCGGTAGGAGGCAGGACCGCGCTCGACAAGGCCTTTGATCGCTCGATCGAAGAAGAACTCGACGGCATCGACGACCCTTTCAACAACGGTCTTCCCAACCCCAAGAAGCGGCGCATCGTCGTAAGTCGCGCACATCGCCGGCGAACAGCGAACAGACAGGATTTTCAACTGAGGTCCGCTAATCGAGCCTTGTTCTGACACAGCCCCGTCGCCCCGATGCGGAACCCTCGAACGAGGTCAAGGTCATGCTGGGTAGTGCGAATCGATATTACGCCGAAGGGCACGTCGACCAAGCCCGCGAGATCCTGACCGAAGTCGTGCGCATCGACCCGGCGATCCGACAATCATGGATGACGCTCGCAACGATCGAGGAAGAGTTGGGCAACTATGACAAGTCCATCACGTTCAGGATTGTCGGAGCACATTTACTGCCGATCAAAAAGTCGTCGCTTGAATGGGCTGCGCTCGGTGCTCAATCTCGGTACGTAAGAACGAGTCCATGAATTCTTGACCCGGTCTAACTCGGGATGTCCCATACCGTCGCAGTGACAATGGTCTTTTGCACCAAGCCATCTACTGTTTCACTCAAGCCATTAAGGGCGACAAGGAGGATGTCGACTCCATGTGGGATCGAGCCGTCTTGCTCAAGATGTCCGGTAGCACCACCTTGGTAAGTCGAGTCGGATGGTCGCGGCGTGGACCCTAAAGCGCGTGAACTGACCACTCCAAGCCCTGCAGGCCATCACCGCTTTCACTGCGCTTCTCAACGTCATCCCCCATGACCCCGGGGTCCTGCGTGAACTCGCACCCTTGCTCGCCGCGACGGAACAACACGCCCGAGCGACGACGCTCTTCCTCGCCGCCTTTGACCACTACCGCAAACTCGTACCCCACATCACACCGCGCAACATCGAGCGCATCAACACCTTTGGCTACCAGGATATCGAAACGATCGCCGATTTTCTTTCCATTCAGAAACTCTACACGCGGTGCGTGAGCGTCATTCGCACGGGCGTAAGGTGGTTGCAAGGGAGGGAGAAGGAGACGGCGTGGGACGCGCTCGAGGATGATCGCGAGTACGACGTCATGCGCAAGGCGCGGATCGGGTGGGATAATGATCCAGCCACGAGGCATTTGGAAGATGCGGAAGTGTACGACCTTGATGTCCGGTTGAGGTTGAGGCTTGGTGTTGCGAGGATTGGGGAGGGGAGGGTCGAGGAGGCCAAAGTGAGTTGCCGGCTTTCATGGATCTTCTCACAGAAGGTGGTTCGATGCTGAATACTGGTGGCATGGGGTCGACGAGGATACAGCGACATTTTGCGATCGTCCTGCAGGAGGATGTGGCCGATTTTCCCGAGTTGTGGGGTGCCATCGGGGACGCCTACTTTGAGCGCGACATGTTTGAGGACGCGCTCGAGATCTTTCAGGAAATGGCAGAGGATGAGATTGTGAGTCTATCCAGCGTGTGATGATTTCGCTGGAATTGACTATTGACCAGGATCGTTGACAGACCAACGGACCGGCCGTGTGGGCCAAAGTCGGCGCTTGCCACTTTGAAACCCGTGATTTCGAAGATGCACTCGAATGCTTCCAGGCTGGTCGGTCGCTCCCGAAACTGATATGAACAAATGAAGACTCTAATGCTGATGGGTGAATATGCGTCGCAGTTATGGAGGAGCAACCCGAAAACTTGACGGTCAAGATGCAGCTCGCTCGAACTTGGGAGCAGCTCGACAAACCCGGCAAAGCCCTGGAGCTCATTCACGAGAGTGAGTGACCGGCCCGGCCACATGCCAGCTCAACAACACCAGTGCTGATTATTCTCCCTACGTGTCTTTGCAGTCGTCGAAGTGCGCCGACAATTGCGTGACGCCGGCCAGCTGAGCGAATTGGCTCGAGTGCCGAGCACCCGCGGTGCTCGCCGCGGCGCCACGCAGGCCCGATCTTCGACCATTCGCCCGCACGTGACCCCGGCCGAACGCGCCGCTCGACGCCAGAACGCCGCCACGGTCGAACGGCAACGCCACCAAGAGTTCACCCTCGCGGTCGAGACTTTGCGCAAGCTCGACGACGACGTCGAAGCCGAGGATGCGGAGGCGATCACCGAGTGGCTCGAGGTTGCGACGTTCCTTGTCGATGCGTTCCGCGAGACCAAGTCGTTGTTCCCGAGCGATGGGAGGAAACGCTTCATGGGGGCGATGCGCAGGCAGTGGAAGAGGAAGGGTGGGAATGAGATGGACATTGAGAAGCAGGCCGACGAGATGGCTTCGCGGTTGGAGAGAACCCTGGGTCGGTTCTTGCTCTTTCTTGTGTGAGCCTTGCGGCCACTGACCCTCTCTTTTGGTGGTCCCCGCAGTCGATAACGACGATGACAACCTGGCGATCGACTCGTTCCGAGGCATCAGCTTTGACGACTGGCTGAAATTGATCATCAAGGTAAGAGTCGCCTTGCTCTTCCCAGGCCGTCACCCACCAAAATGTAACGAGAGTCGTCCTTCGACAGTACTCCTTCTTGCTCATCAAGAACGACGAGGCCGAAGCCGGGCTCGAAACCCTCAAGCACACGCAGAACGCCGGTCCGTTCAAACACTCGGAAACGCGCTCGCTCTCCATCTGGCTTGCCCTCGCCGCGGGCTACAACTACCTCCGCAACTACGGCGAGGTCGTCATGATTGCTCGCCGCATCTCGCTCCGTCGACAATTCCAATCCGAGCCCCTGCGCTTGCTCCACGCCCTCTTGCCGGGTGGGGTCGCCGCAATCGAGGCCTTCAACTCGACGAGGCTGGCCAAGTATCAGATGCGCCAACTGATCATGCTCGAACGCATCTCTCGAGGCGCCGAGGTGCGCGTTGGTGCCAATGGTACGATCGTGATTAAGTCTTTGGGAGTCGACAAAGACATGGACGGGGATGACGAGGATGAAGATGTGGTCGGTGCTGGTGGGCATGGGTCGCTACCGAGCTTTGTACCGACCGTGCCGAACCCGTGGTACAACTACGTCTACGCGTGCATGCTAGAGACGTCCAGGAGTTATCAATCGGCTCTCCGTGAGTTGAATGAGAGGGTTGGCGTCGAGCATTTGACTTCACAGGCTGAATACAACCGACTCCGCTTCCTCTTGTCTCAGAGTATCTGCTGCGAGCTTACGAGCGGATGCCAAGGCAGCCCTTAATCAACCTCACGATCGGGATTGTCTACATCCATCGCGCCATGACGCGTGCGACCGACAATCGACAGCACCAGATCGCTCAGGGGCTCGCCTTTTTGAGCCAGTACCGAGCGATCAAGGGGAGGTGTCAAGAGGTCGAGTACAACTTCGGTCGTGTCTTTCATCTGCTAGGTGAGTGCTTTCCTACTCTGAGACGCGAAAGTATCGGTACTAACGCTGTGCTTCGTCATTGTAGGCCTTCAATCTTATGCGGTGAGACACTACGAGGCCTGTCTGGCGATCGCGGCCGAGGACCGCAAGGCTCGGATGCACCTCGATGGTGATGACGCGGAGGACGAGGACGGCGAAGACGACTTTACGCGCGTCGCGGCATACAACCTCTCGAACCTGTACATGCTCTCGGGCGAGCCCGACCTAGCCAAGGTGATCGCGCACAAGTGGCTGTCGTTTTGAGGCTGGGTAGATTTTTTTGTTTTGGTAGAACCTCTTTCAATCATGTGCCCCCTTCTTTTTTGGCCACTCACACAGCGAGCTTGCTGCACTGCGGGACAATTACGGGGAGACATGTACTCCAAGAATGTGAGTCGCAGGCGATGACATCGATCGAGTCTCGGAGATGAAGTGAACAGCAAATCTGTCGTCGAACAATTGCCTCAGATGGGTGGAATGGGATGAGGTATTCAGAGTCCGAGGCGAAGAATACTGGCGGTGGTTTGGGCGAGACCGGCATGAAAAGGATGAGGGAGGGGCCGAGAAAAGGGGTTCGCGTGCGAATCACGGGTCTTGTTATGCTCACAGTGGCTGAATCATGTACCATGGTTGTCCACAACGTTGGCCGATGGTTTCTGGCACGGGCTTGGGAACCAAGAGTGAACGGTGTCCGGACATCGGTGCGGCGCTCCCGAGTCCCGCCAGCACAAGACTGACTCGGGCCGGGGCCCTCGGCGCAGGAGCGGTAGGCGAGTGTCACCTTGCTCGTTGGGATCTAGAATCATAGACTGCGTTATTCCATCGTCAGATTTTGTGTTCCTCCCAAAAAAGGGCATAGGTGGGACAAATCGCGTGCACTATTTTGTCCAGGCCAAGATCGCGATGCTGCGTCTCGATGAGGGTCCTCGAATACCTGTGCATGGGCGTGCGAGACTTTCTGTTCTGACCCAAAATGGCAATGCGTATGATACATGATTGCAATCGACTTGCTCGCTGCGACATCACTACTCCTCGACCCTCATCGGGGGGATCGCCTTTCCCCCAATCCCGTCACCCTTGTCGCGATGACGTGCCCTTTCCCAATACCTCCGCTCCGGCGTGGCATTAATTAGAGCCCACCTCGCTAAAACCGATGCCTTGGGATCTCGGACGTCGTTGCCGGCGGTGCAGACGAGTGGCTCCCATCGTCGGCGACGAACGCTGATCCCGACTTGACCTTGGCCTCGTCCTGGAGGTTCAGGGCGACGGAAGTAGGGAGCCACACACCAAATCGCGGTGATTAGGTTGCAAAGAACAAGAGATTTGGGAGTCAGCAGTGGCCCCGCGAGTGAGCCCGGTGCCGACAACGATCGCGAGAGGACGTACGTCCAAATGCTTCTTCCACGCCTCCTCCCCAGCCTGCATGGTGTGGGTGTGGATCCTGTACATCCCATACAGACCGTCTGAAGCTCCCGAAGTGGTTGGAATAAGATGCCGTGTCAGCCAGTAGGACAGGGTCATCGAGGCCCCCGTTCCCGAAGCGCCTCTCGGGTGGGATGACGTACACACGGACAAGCCGGCCAGGCCCGTGACGAGTGTACGGTGTGCGATGTCGGCCAGACCTAATCGAGCGGCTCCAGACATGGCTTGTGAATTCAAGCTTGGACTGCAGGATATGAGCGAAGGTCGCGGGGTTTTGGCAGTCGGTTGAGGTTGAGGTCGCGAGCCAAATGGCGATGTAACTTCCGCGCCGGCGGCCCGACGTCTAAGGCTGGGCTTGGGAGAGGTTGGGAATTGTTTGGGGCGTCTGAAGAAAAGAGCACAAAAAGGGCGGAAAAGAAGGAGGTTCACCTCATTGTATCTTGTAATCCATATCTTCAGAGCCTACCTTTTTCATTGCACTCAACACTGCTGACCGAAGCTTGAGAACGCTTTGAAGTGAGGCCGCTGCGATCGGGACCGCCCGCCTGATTCTCAAGCTTAGACAACCCAGATCTACGTGTACCTGGCGTAGGTGTACTGGCTACACCGAGGATTCCCGACTTCGGTGCGCACGTCGTACGACAAGAGAGTACGGCAATGTACATCATGTGTTCGTCTATCCTTCTTCCCTTCTTAAGTTGATGTTCTTATTTCCCCCCCCCCTTTTTTTTTTTTTTTTTTTTTTTTTTTAAAAAAATTTTACTGGGGCTCATAAATTGCAATCCTTCGGGTTGGCTGGGACCGCTACAAAAAGAGCTAAAAGAGGTTATAAAGCAACGACGGCAAGCAATTGGGTGAAAGTCAAACCCCTGCGCGCAAAGAGCGCTGCGCAGATCAAAACCCGCCGAGCACCTAACGCGGACTCCAACGGGCGGTGAGTACTGCTGCCGCTTCACGTCCCAAGAGCGGGAGCGAAGATACTCGAAAACCAGGCAAGAGCGCCTAGAGAAAGAAAAGGGGAGAATAAACAAAAATTCACGACTGGAAACACGGAGAACCAGGAATACTAAGACAGAGAGGAGGGGAGGGGGAGGGGAACACACCCGAGGGGCCAAGGGAGGGGGTCGAAGCCAGAGCTAGAGGTCCCCAGGGACTGACAGGCCGCAGCCAAGCCCCAGCTACTCGTCACCCCGACAGCGCCTGATGTCCTCCCTTGGCTGAGTCTCGAGTGCTGGCTGTTGAGCCGTCGGGGCCGAGCGAAAACGATCCAATACAACGAAACAAGCCTCGCCTTGACGCGAGGATATTGACCAAAAAAACGAGCGACCTTTCTTCCCGATCCATGCCGTAGATCTTGACCAACGCGAACGAACGATCTATTCGACGGAATCCAACACACGGCTTAGGAATAAAAGGAGAAGTGGCTGAAGCGTAGTCAACAACCGAGCAACAGGAAAGAGAAGAGGAAGGGAAGGGAAAAAAAAGGGGGGGGAAAGAGGGGGGAGAACTTCACAAAGCCTCCAACGCAACGACGATCGACCCGGCTTGCCGATCCATCCAAGAACGAAAACCGCTACTGCACAAAGTAGAGAGAGGGAGAGGTGCGCAGCCTTCCACTGCGCAACAAGTTTCAAGACAGTCAGCTTCTGACCGAAAAGGAAGGGAGGAAAGGAGGGGAGGAAAATGGGAAGGAAGGACTTAACTCGGTCATCACACCTCCCAATCTCGAACCCCAGGCACAAAACCCGCTCGAGAGAGAAAATCTCGCTCGAACGCTCTGAGCGCACTGGGAAGCGAGGGAGGGGCCACGACGTTGTCCAGCTCGAACCGCTGATGAACGCGCCAGCGGAGCAGGTGCAGCCGCTGGAAGCCGATCGCGCAGGCCAGCCGAACCCACATCCATTTCGAGGTCGTTCTCCCACGACCCCGCAAAAGGGGGAGCCCCATAGTCAGCTGCTCCGGAGTGAACGTCGACGGATCGACGTCGGTATCCTCGATGCCGAGCTTGTCAAGCAGAATGCGTAGCACCCCACCCCAGAAGCTGGTCGAGTACGCGCACTCGAAAAAGTAGTGGGACACCGTCTCGATGACCGCTGCATCGTTGCCGCAGAACAGACACGTCGGCGAAGAGGCATGACCCTGAGTATGCTGCCTCTTGCGCGTCGGCGTCACGTCGTACATGAGCCGCCAGTGGGTGTCCTGCTCGACAGCAGACGCGAACCGGTCATGAAGCCATCTCCAGAAGCGCTTCCTATCGCTCTGAGAAGTCCCATCAGGGAAACGCTTGACACGGTCCTCCCTCCCTGGGAACCGCACCTTGTTCACAAGCCGACGAAGCTTGCGAATCGTAAAAGGTCGGGAGAGCCCAAAGAAGTTGAAGCACCGAGGACGGGGAGCCTCCTTGAGAGGTATCCGAGCAGGTCGCAACGCGGTCTTGGGCAGCAACGCTTTCGCCTTGAGCAACTGACCCACGCGCGACCACACGTGCTCGTGCTGTAGGGCGGGTTCCTTAGAGTGCTGCCAGAACCCGCGTCGATGACCAACCAGAGCCCATCCCTTCCCTTCGTCCCTCCAGTACAGGTCCGCGATCTGCGCAAACACGCTTTTTTTTTTTTTTGTAGAAACCGTTCATCATATTGCCCCCAATTCCTGTTCCCCCTGATTGGCCTACGGAAAAACTAGATGGAAGTCGACGATGATAACACAAACCGCCCGCAAGATGCGAGAAACGGGCCAAGTCCACCAATCCGATACTTCGGATTCAAGTGCCCCAGCCAAGCGGTTGCTCCCCCCAGGAGACGAATGAGAGAGAGAAGGAGAGAGAGAGAAAATGAAAAAGAACTGGCGTACTAACGACAAGAGGCCCACCCCGCACCCACTTCCCAACTCGGTCGAGACAAAGACAGGAGAGCGACTGCGCAGCTACCCTGACCCGCGAAATCCCAAGTCTATGCTCGGTCACAACAAGACGCGGTGGAGGCCCCTCAAAACCTCCACCTCAGCAGTCCCTGGCCCCTCAAAGCCGACTTTCTGCCTGTGTCTGCTGATCCCTCCCTTACACTCAGAACCCCGAAGCCAGAGAGCGCGAGCCACCGTCGAGTCAATCCCAAATCGCGAGCCGGTCCATGAGCAACGGAGGCAGACCTGTAATAAAAGAAAGAAAGATGAAGAAAATATATTTAGTATACAGTTTTTGTAAGAGGATGTGTGATGTGGGGTGTGTGAGTGTGGGATGGGGTGGGGGGAAATCGAACCTAGCCTCTACTGCCCTCGCCTGCCTCTTGCTCCTCCCGCCCTCAACTTCATCCTCTCCTCCAGTACCACCCTCCTCCTCTCCACGCTTTCCATCCTCGTCCCGTGCTTCTGCATCCTCCATCTCCCACTGCTGATCATCTCCAAAACCATCCCCGTGAAGATCTCGATCGTCCTGCCCGCGCCTTCCTGTGCGCTGAGCTTGGCCTTGAGCTTGGGGAGGCCAAAGAGTCGTTGAAGCGTCGTGTACTCGGCGTCCTCGATCGTGTCGCATCCGAGCGCGTCGCAGAGCACGCCCCTCGCCGCGATCCAGACGTTTCGCGAGTCGAAGCAGCCGAAGAAGTAGTGATCGGTGTCGTCCACCGGCGCTTCGCAGACGAGGCACGCGGGAGAAGTGTCGTGCTTTTGCTCGTGCTGGAGCTTGCGCGTCGGGGTGAAGCGGAGGATCAGCTTGAACCAAACTTCCCTCTCCCTCGCTGTCAGTGCCTTCGAGTTGACTGCCTTCCAGAAGCTCCTGAGGTCGTCCGGCTGCGGTGGTCCCTTGAGCCCGAGCATGTTGGTAAATGCCTTCGCGTTCAGGACCCGGCGGATGCGACGGACTGTGTAGGGGCGAGCCATGTTCAGCAGCGTATACTGGCTCGCCTGTTGTGGAAGCACCGGGTCCGGAAGGCGCTGCTCCATTGCGAAGCGGGCCACGGGCTTGGGGATGATCGCCTCGAGCGGTGCGCTGGTGCCGATCCGGGGAGGCACGTTGAGTCGTCCCGCCGCCACCGCCGCCGCCAAGGGGGTGTTCTTGTGTCGATCGACAGTGAACCGGTACCAGGCCGCGATTGCCAGTCGCTGCGGGAGCCCGCGTCGATCGTACTCGCTGTTGTCGCCGAGCACATCCGCCGGCGGCGTCCAGAGGTGAAACCCCCCACCCGCATACAACTCGCGTCGATAGAGATCCGCCACCTTCGGGTAGCCCTGGAGACGAAGGTAGTCAGGTACATGAACCGCGTCGATGGTCTGTCTCCCTCTGATGGGGGTGTGGAGGCTGCCGAGCAGGGTGGGCAGCGCGAGCAAGTTCGCGGTGGTCAAGGCCCTCGGGTTGACCTGCGCGTCGTGAAGTTTCGGAACGCCCAGTGCGGCGTGCCATCGGGGATGAAGGTCGTTGGGGATGGGAGTAGATGGATGTGGCCAGAGATCGGTGGCCAGGTCGAGGTCGGGCTGAGCTCGCTGGAGTGATGCGCGCGCAAGTCCTTGCCAAATCGCGCCGGAACCGCCGAGAAGAACGTCCCAGAGCCGTGCCGCAACCGCGTCCACAACGTCCCGCATCCTTATCACCCCGAGTCCCCCCTTGTTCTTGGCGGTGAACACAATGTCTCTGCCGTAGCTGGTCCTGCCCTTGCCCCCACGGACGAAATCGACGAGCATGTCATCGAGCTTCTTGACGACTTCGGGCGGCGGGATGTCGGCTGCAAGGAAATGCAGGATCTTGGGAATGGCGTACCGATTGACGTAAAAGGCACGGGTGTGGTGCGTGAGCCAGCGATGCTGAACCGCTTCCAGCGTCGCCTCGAGCCGTTCGATGAGATTCGCGTAGGCGAGTTCGGTGTCGCCGCTGGGGTCGAAGGGGAGGCCGATCCACTCGAGCGACTCGCCTGCGGCCTTGACGACGATTGGCCGTTCCCCAGGGTCCCAGCGACGTCCAATCGGTAGGACGACCGTCTTGTCCGTGTTGAGCCGGCCATTCGTTGCATGCCTCCAGTCGAGCGCCAGGTCATCGAGCAAGTTGAGTGACTCCAAGCCCGCGACGGCGACGACAACGTCATCGGCAAATGCAAGTGATGTAATGGCGCGGCTCTGTGGGTACGGATGAAGTGCAGGTATGGAGAGATTCAGCGCGATGTTTCGACGGTGTAGAGCATCCAGGAACGGCTGAAACACGATGTCCCAGACCGACGATGACGCCGGGTCCCCTTGGCCGAGCCCACACGTCAGTCGCACCGGCGCCGTCAGGAACCCATTGATGATGTAGCGCGCCGAGGTCGAGTCACCCGAGTAGAGCATCCTCAGCACGCGAAGAAAGGTGGTAGGAGCGCCCAGAGCGTCGAAGATGGCAAAGATCCAGTCATGCTCGACGAGGTCGTAGGCGGATGATTGGTCAAGAGACAAGAGCGCGGCCGCGGGGAACTCGGTCCTGCGCGCGCCAAGTTCCTCGATCAGGAGACGAAGGTGTAGTGCAGCGTCGGCCGATCGGCGGTCCTTGACGAAGCCGTGCTGCTGCGGCGGGAGGAGATCGGGCAGAATTTGGTTCAATCGGGCGACGTAGACCTTGGTAAAAATCTTGTAATCGCACTCGCGCAGGGTGATGGGGCGATACGACGAGAGTTCGGCGCGATCGGCATTCTTCTTGTGGCGCTTGAAGATGAGGCGCACGAGTCCCTGGCCCTGCTTGGGAGAGAGTGAACCGCGCTCGATCATCGCGTTGTAGGCCTTGGTCAGCACCTTGGACCACGCCTCCGGTGCGGTCTGATAGAGTTCGTAAGGCACGCCCGACGGGCCCGGCGATCGCCCCGGGTGCGTCGTCCCGATCGCGGCCACGACCTCGTCCTCGGTGATGGGTTGCTGGAGGAGATCAATCTGCGCTTCCGAGAGTCGGCGCAGAAAGAGCGGATCTGAGCGCGGGTCGTCGCAAGTCCGTGCCGCCCTGATCGGCACGAGGAGTTCGTCCCGAAGTCGGTCGACGCGTTCCGGATCACGAGGCTCGATGTGGTAGAGGCGCTGGAAATGCGCCTGCGTGTGGTCAAGAGCGACATCAATGTCATGCGTTAGCTCTCCGTTGCCCAAGCGCAGTGCTGTGATCTTGGAGTCCGAGTTCCGCGCCGCGAGCTTGGCGTGGACCGGCCGCGACAGTCGTTCCTCGGAAGCGATCTCGGGGACGTGGGCTCGGATCCGGAGTAGGCGCGCGCGCTCCTCGACCGCCCGCTTGAGTTCCTCGGACGTCCTTGTCCATTCTGCCGTTTCCGCCTCCCCCCATACCGGTAACGCCTCCAGATCCTGCACCCTCCCCACCAAATACTCCATCCGTTCCGTCCGCTCCCGATGCAGCCTCCTCGCCATCTCCCCACCCCTGTCCCTGCACGCCTCCAGAACCTCCTCAAGCTCTCGCACCGGATCCTCCCCGCTTGCCCCTTCCAACCATCCTTCCATCATCCGCTGAAATTCCACCGTCTTGAAGGTTGTGGTATTGATTCGATGTAGTTGGTCGGATGTGGTAGGTAGGCTGAGCTGTGGGAGAGCCGCATCAAGATCGTCTGAGAGAGCTAGTACGATCAAGACCGGTCGGTGATCGGAAAGATCCTTGGGATAGTCGTAGATCGTCGAGGCCTGGTCGAGCCTTTTTTGGTGAGCTCTTTGTAGGAGAAAGTAGTCAAGCCGGGAGAAGGAGTTGGGTCGCTTGCGATTGGGATTAGGTCGAGTGAAAGATGGGGTGATGGGGTGCTTGTAGCGGATGCAGTCCGTGTAGGCCGAGTCGAGCTTGCCCATCAGAATCGGCCAGTGGTGGCCGCGCCGACTTTGGTTCCGCCGATCGACTTCTGGGCGCGGGCAGTCGTTGAGATCGCCGCCAAGGAGTCGGAGGTGGGATTTCTGTGTTTTGTGGAGGATCAGTTTGTCGAAGAATTTTGCTCGTTGTTTTGGGTCAACGGGCGCGTAGAGGTTATTGATTTCTAGAATTTTGATGTCGCCCCGCAGACGAAAGGAGGTGACGAGGAGCCGGCCGTCGAGTGCCGAGTGGGTGCGCAAGAGCTCGGCGTCGATCAGGGGCGAGTCGGCCGGGATCAGGGTCAGGCAGTGCTGGTTGATGAAGAGCTTGCCCTCGTACTCGTCCTTGATGAGCTGCCAGAATTGTGGTCTGATGAAATGCTCTTGTAAGAGAATCGCGGAAGCTTTGAATGTGGAAAGGTAGGTGTAGATATTACGTCGTTTTTCCGGGACCCCCATGCCCCTTCTTACGTTCCAGGTGATGATGGTGTGCTTGATCATTAATGGGTAGTCGAGGTCGAGGCGCTCTTGGCGGTGGTGACGTCCTCAAAGAGGGGAAGGGCGGGCAGGACATCGTCCTCGGGCTCGTGGTCGGACCATCGTTTTTCCTCAGCTACCCCTCTTCCTTTCCCTCTGTCCACCTTCGTCACCTCGACCTGCATCGCCGCTGCCGCCGACATCGACCTCGTCACCCTCCGCCCCTCTATTCCATCCTTCACCACGACGCGGCTCTTCCCTTTGATGATGACTCGCTTGGCGTCGGTCGGTTCGTCACTTGGGTCACTGAGGTCCGCCGCAGTCTGCGACCTCTTCATCACCTGCTTCTTGAACTTCGCAGCGGTCCCCCTGATGTTGATGGAGCGTATCTCACCGTCCTCGTCCCACGTGGCAAAGTTGTGACGCACCAGAGGGGGGGTTTCAGCGTTGAGCCTCCTCTCGATGCTTTGGTCCCGCTCAAGTCGTGCCTGCTCAACCCAGTTAGCTCTGATCCTGTCCCACTCCTCCCCCTCGCGTAGCGACTTGGCGAGAGTTTCGGGTGACAGAGGTGGGGTTGGTTCATGCGGCGTCGATTCGCGGGAAGCGGTGGCGGCGGTTGCTGTGGCGTCGCTGTCGTCGTCATTGTCCAGCCTGTTCGTTTCCCCTAAGTCCGTCGCTTCCGCATTCTCCGCTTTCGTCGATCCCCTCGCTTCGTCCACATCGCCCACCTCCGTCGCCACCTCCTCTTCCTCCATCTCCGTAGCCACCTCTCCTTCCGTTTCACCTCTTTCATCCGCCATCACCTCATTCTCATCAATCACCTCTCCATCGGATCCGCTGCAGTCCTCCAAGACCGACTCGTCCTCGCTTTCAATTTTGATGACCTCCGTTTTCGCGGCCGCCTCCGATTCCATCTCCGAGTCCTCCGAGTCCTCGTCATCCGCCTTATCACCAGCGTCTTCCTCCCCCGATTCCTCCGGTCCCTGTTCGCCCTGGCCAGTTACCTCTTCCTCCTGTCCCTCCTCGACCTCGAGCCCGGCGAAGTGATTCTGTGATGCGATCCTGTTAACAACCAGCACAGGAATGGGGGCCTCGGCCTCCGCGATGTTGGTGTTGTGGGTGATGGTGTTTTTGTTGCTGTTGATGATGCCGTTGTGAGCCTCCTTCCGCTTCCTCTCCTGATCCAGTCCGCAGGTTCCCACGTGACCCACAAAGTGGCACCTACCGCAAGCCGCCTCCTTTCATAGTCATGGCGAAGGGCGGTAACCGGGATGCCTCGAGTGGGAAGGTCGATCCTCGAAGGTAGAATCTCCTTCAAGGTCGTGTTGGGGCGTTGGAATAGGGAGTCGTCATCGAAGTGTAGGAAAGCCGAGTAGTCTCCGGCAACGTGGGCGAAGGCCGAGGCGTTGTCCACGCTGATAACGCGCAGAACCTGCACAAGTTGGCATGAATGTCCCTTGCCTGACAGGTCTTGCACAAGTGATTGGAACGATTTGATGATGGCATCCATGGAGGGCACTCCTTGAACACCGACGTTGATTCGAAGCTCGACCATGTTATGGTGGAACCTGTGAGACTTCGCGAAGCGGGCCTTCGCCGATCGCCAAGTGAGAGCGGGGGGCGTCGTGAGCGCCGCGTCACGTGCCTCGCCGGTGACGAACCCAACCGTAACGCGATGGTGAGCCGCCCCATTACGCAGGATTGATGAATGTTGTACGCCTAAGATCTGTGGTTGATAAGCCGCAAGATGGTCCGGCAGAGGAACTCCAGGCTCAAAGCAGATAGGAGAGATGGGCGATAGCAGCCTCGTGACGCAGGCACGAGATCGATCTTGTCGGCATGAGTCGCTCGCGAGGCGCTCTGGTGAGACAGAGTCACTTCAAGGGCGTAATCGAAGATGTTCTCGACGGACCGGTTCGCGTTCAAGGCCGAAAATTTCAGCGATGTGGCGGTGGCGACGGGTAGAGTTCGGCGAAGTAGATGGCCTGGACCCAGCGATCCATGCGGTTTCCGGGTACAGCACCCATGGCTGTAGGAGGCTGCCCAGAGCCTTGGCACCTGTTGTTGTTGTTGCTGTTGTTCAGGTGTTTGAGCCGCCATCTGACTCGCAGCGGCAGCATAGTTGGGTGCGGCGGTGGCGGGGCCCGTGACTTGCGTCTTCTTCGAGCTTATCGGGATCCGGTCGCGGGGGCTGGACGCTGGTGCGGATACCGGTGGTGGCGGTGCCGGCAGTGGGGACCCAGGGTCTCCGTAGACATCTTGTCGGTGTATCACTTGTTAACTCGAGTATCGAAGGCTGCAGTAGGGCGATAGTGAAGTGAAGTGAAGTGAAGTGAAGTGAAGTGAAGTGAAGTGAAGTGAAGTG
>FMWQ01000066.1:0-35796 GCA_900102585.1 Microbotryum saponariae | reverse complement strand
GCTCTACTTCAGTGAGCGCATATTGTCCTAGAAGTGAGATGGAGCAAAGTTCAACAACGATAGTCGCACCCGCGGGCACCGTGGCTCGGTCCTCGATGGTGAAGACCTTGAAGTCGTCGCGCATGGAGGTGAACTCGTCGGTGGCGGCTTTGGCCCATACTTCACGCTTGTCGCTAGACATCGCCTCGCGCCAGGTCTGTGGGTCGCTCGTGATGGACTTGACTGGCTGAATTGCCTCTGTGTCAGAGGTGTCGTCGTCGATGGCGATGAAGGCGCGGTGGTGTCGGGTGAGGAAATCGATTTCGTCCGGAGATTCGTCGCGAGAGTGGCGCCCAATGAGGTCGAGTTCGTCGGGCGACTCCTCAGCCGATGCGGGCTCGCGGTACGTGCTGAAGTCTGGGTGGTGCACGTCCTGTAGATCGAGGCGAACCTGGGGCTGTGAGCCGAGGAGGTCGAGGGGATCGGCGGAGTCTTCAGAGTCGGTCGGTAAGGCCGAGGGTGACGATGACGCAGCCGACGATGGTGAAAGTGCAGGCGATGGCGCAGACGACGGTGATGAGGGCGACGCAGGCGACGGTGACGAGGACGATTCGGCATCTGTGAAGTTAAGTAAGGTTCCGCCAGTGTACCCTGGGGCCACGTCAACGGCGCTCATGGCAGAATCATCAAGGGGGATGAGACGTCCATGTGCGCCGACCTTACTAGTGGGGTCCATGTCTTGACAACGGTTTGAGATTCGTGGTGGGAGCGCTGGCGAAGTGCGTGTCGCCGTCTTGCTCAGTGGGGTCGCCATGTAATCCGGGGAATTCAGTGTCGAGGAACGTGGCATTTCTGCCAAGTATAATCTTCTGTGTTGTAGTGTCGTAGAAGCGAAAGGCTTTTGAAGCCAGGTCGTAGCCGGTGAAAAAACGCGAACCGCCTTCGGGTCGAGTTTGGAGCGAAGTTCGGGCGCGACCGTAAGCCAAGCTGTACAGCCGAACGGGTGAAGCGCCGAGGCAGTGGTGTGGTCACCCTGCCAGACGGAGTTTGGTGTTGCCTTGTCCAGGCCGCGTGTTGACACAGGTTCTTGCAGTAAACGAAATAAGCTGCAGCCTCCTCCCAGAATGTCTTGGTAGGTGGGCGTCGACAAGGAGGGCAAGGACGCCTTCGACAATGGAACGATTGACCCGCTCTGCACGACCGTTCTGTTGAGGCGTGCGTGGATAGAGTATTGTCGACGGGTGCCTCGTGTCTTGCAGAACTCTGTGAACGCTCTCGAACAGTATTCGCCACCGTTGTCGGTTCGGAGGACCTTCAGCGTCGCACCCGTCTCGAGTTCAACCTCGGCTAGCCAAGTTTTGAATATGCCGAAGACTTCGCTTTTGTGTCCGATTGCGTAGGCCCAGAGTTTGCGCGAGTAATCGTCAAGGAATGTGACCAGGTAACGTTTGCCAGTCAAGGACCGCTCGGGGAAGGAAAGCACATCGCTGTGTACAAGGCCGAGTCTCTCTGAGGAGTGCGAATCCGAATCGGGAAAGGGAAGACGATGGCCCTTTGCGCTGAGGCAAGCATTGCAGACAAACTTCTCTACCTCTATTCGATCAACTCTACTACGTCAGCGATGTAGTTATAGCCAAGAGTGATGAATGCATTTCAACATACCTATTCGATCAACTCTACTACGTCAGCGATGTAGTTATAGCCAAGAGTGATGAATAGGAAGCTAACAATAAGAGACCCGCGCACCCCAAGTCCACAGCCAGCGAGCCTGGGGCTGAGCCAATGGCCCAGGCTCGCTCCGCGCGCCTAAGTCCCAGGCTCGCTTCGCGCGCCTAGGTCCTGGGCCGGGGCGCCCGGCTCACTCCGCGCGCCTAAGTCCGCGCCCGGTTCGCTCCGCGCGCCTAAGTCCTGAGCCGAGCGGAGAGTGGATTCCTCACACCCCCCCCCACGCGAACGCGAGGTAGACTTGAGCCGTGGATGTCGCGTCCGGAGGCCTAGAGCATAGCAATGTGTACCAAAAAATCTTGGGGCCTAGCGCTTTGGTGAATACGTCCGCAACCATGTCTGCTGTGCCAACGTGTGAGAGAGAGATATCACCTCGATTGACCATGTCACGGACAAAATGCTCGCGGAGGCGAATGTGCCGGGTGCCGGAGGTGCGAACGGGGTCGTGAGCGACGGCGGCCGCGGCCTCGTTGTCGGTGAAGATGTGAGCTGCAGCGATTGGGCAAACGTGGAGCTCGGAGAGGAGTTGGTTAAGGTAGATCGCTTCCTTACCCGCGTGCGACAAGGCCAGGTACTCGGCATCAGTGGTGGAATCCGCTACCCGAGTCTGACGCTTCGACGACCAAGAGACAGCGGCGCCTGCCAAGTAAAATACGTAGCCCATCGTTGAAATGGATGTGTCGACGCAGGCGCCCCAGTTCGCATCAGAATAACCAACCACACCCGTGACTTTTGCTGGGCCGCGGGCATAGAGAAGCTCATCGCGGTACGTGGCGCGAAGGTAGCGAAGGACGTGTTTGACGGCAATCCAATGGCGGCGGCCGGGGTTGTTGGCGAACCGGGACAGGTACGAGACGGCGAAGGCAATGTCGGGTCGAGTGCCAAGGGAGATGTAGAGGAGGGAGCCGATGGCCTGTAGGTACCACGAACGAATGCGCTCCGTTCCCTGACCCGGAATTGCCGTGAGCGAGAGGCCGGGCGTCATCGGCACCGTAGTGCCGCGTGTCGTGGTGTCGAAGTGGAAACGGGCCAGCACGTCCATGATGTAGCGCTCCTGGGATAGAGCAATGGAACCGTCGTCCAGGCGGCGTATTTGGATTCCGAGGATGTACTCCGCGGGGCCGAGTCGTTTGACGCCGTACCGCTGTTCAAGGCCGGAGATGACACGTTCGATCTCGTCGAGGGCTGGACTGACAATGAGGAGGTCGTCGACATACAAGGCGATATAGTGAGGCCGCTGCTGATCGTCAATGCAAGAGTAAATGCAGTGATCAGTGCCTGTTGCCTTGTACCCCAGATTCCTGAGTGATGTGTCAATGTGACGATTCCAGATGCGACCGGCCTGCTTGAGACCGTAGATTGAGCGTCGCAGCCGGAGAACCTTATCGCTCGGGAAGTCGAAACCGCGTGGTGTCGTCATCCAGATATCATGATCGAGCTCGCCGTGGAGGTAAGCCTTGTCGATGTCGGCCTGATGAACGTGGTAGCCATTGGCAGCGGCAAGAGCCAGGAGGCAGCGAATGGAGGAGAAACGGGCGACGGGTGCGAAGGTTTCTGAGAAGTCGATGCCGTCGCGCTGTCGGTTACCCTGCGCTACAAGACGTGCCTTCCGCCCCATGACTTCACCGCTTGCGTTGCGCTTGGTCTTCCAGACGAATTTGGAGGTGACGATGGTGGCGCCCGGCGGTACAGATGAGCGAGGCTCGATGGTGAACACCTTGAAGTCGTCGCGCATGGCGGTGAACTCGGCGGCGGCGGCCTCAGCCCAGATGTTGTGCTCGTCGCTGGACATTGCTTCGCGCCAGGTCTGGGGGTCGCTAGTGATCGATTTGACGGGCTCGATGGCGTCGAGGGTGGGGTCGTCGTCGTCTGTGGCGATGAAGGCGCGGTGGTGTTGGGTGAGGAAATCGATTTCATCCGGCGATTCATCGCGCGAGTGACGCCCAATGATGTCGAGTTCGTCGGGCGACTCCTCAGCCGATGCGGGCTCACGGTACGTGCTGAAGTCTGGGCGGTGCACGTCCGGTGGGCCAAGGCGAGTCGGGGTCTGTGAGCCGATGAGGTCCAGAGG
Organism: Microbotryum saponariae; assembly: GCA_900102585.1. Lineage (NCBI taxonomy): Eukaryota > Fungi > Basidiomycota > Microbotryomycetes > Microbotryales > Microbotryaceae > Microbotryum > Microbotryum saponariae. The sequence continues at coordinate 32,021 of FMWQ01000066.1, read as the reverse complement.
GTCGGCGGAGTAGTCAGAGTCGGTCGGTGAGACCGAGGGTGACGATGACGCTGCCAACGACGGTGACAGCGCAGGCGACGGTGACAAAGGGTTTGTGGGCGACGGTGACGAGGACGGCTCAGGAGACGGTGACGAGGACGATTCGGTATCTGTGGAATTAAGTAAGGTTCCGCCAGTGTACCCTGGGGCCACGTCAACGGCGCTCATGGCAGAATCATCAAGGGAGGATGAGACGTCCATGTGCGCCGACCTTACTAGTGGGGTCCTCGTCTTGACGGCAGGGGCGGGCGTGTCGGCGGGAACGACGAACTGACGGTCGGTGTCGTCTGCATCGACGGGCGTGGTGACTGGCAGGCCGGGGAAGTCGTCGTCGAGGAAGGTGGCATTGCGACCAAGTACAATCTTGTTGATGGAATGGTCAAAGAAACGGAAAGCTTTGGAGGCGAGGTCGTAACCTGTGAAGATCACGCGCGCGGCCTTGGGGTCGAGCTTGCTGCGAAGGTCCGGGGCGACCGTGAGCCAGGCTGTGCAGCCGAACGGGTGGAGGGCGGTGGCGGTGGTGCGTTGGCCGTTCCAAACGGATTCTGGAGTCTGTTTGGCCAAAGCTGAGTGTGAGCACCTGTTTTTGCAATAAACGAAATACGCAGCCGCTTCATCCCAAAAGGTGGCCGGCAGACGGGCGTCCGCAAGGAGAGCGAGGACGCCCTCGACGATGGAGAGGTTGACACGTTCGGCGCGACCGTTTTGTTGAGGCGTGTAAGGGATAGAGTATTGACGACGAATGCCCTTGGATTTGCAGAACTCCGTGAATGCGTTTGATCGGTACTCCCCGCCATTGTCGGTTCGAAGGATCCTCAACCGCGCGTTCGTCTCTAACTCCACTTCGGCGAGCCAAGTCTGGAAGGTCGGGAAAACATCGCTTTTGTGATCGATCGCATATGCCCAGAGTTTGCGAGAGTGGTCGTCTAGAAACGTGACAAGGTAGCGCTTCCCGGTCAAGGACGGAGTGGGGAACGACAGGACGTCGCTGTGCACGAGGCCAAGTCTCTCGGCGGAATGCGACTCAGAGTCGGGAAAGGGAAGGCGGTGACCTTTGGAACCAAGGCAAGCATTGCAAACAAACTCCTCTACGTCTTTGTCACTGTACCCGGCCCCAAACCCGTCCAGCAAACCTGCAGCAATCATCTTCTGTATAGAGGATGGGGCAAGATGGCCGAGGCAGCGGTGTAGGGTAAGCAGGGGCACGGGAGACTCAGAGCGTGAGAGGAAGGCAAGATGCTGGCACTTGGTGTGATCCGCGTCCAAAAGGTAAAGACCGTCGTTGACCCTGGTACCGTGAGCAATGGCCCGGCCGTCCTTGGCGATGTCGATGCCGTCGCTGGTGAAGGCGAGACGAACGCGGTCGGTGTCGCAGAGGCGAGAGACAGAGAGGAGGTTGACGTGTAGGCCAGGCGTGTGAAGAACACCACGGAGCGTGATCGGGTGTCCAGTCTTGGCGACGAATGCCACGTCCCCCATGCCGATAGCCGTGATGCCGCCCGCGATGCCGCCGATCTTGGTGTGTGCCGTCTGACGATAAGTCGTGAATAGAGATCGGTCGGCGACCATGTGTGTCGTGGCACCCGAATCGACTACAAAGGCGTCAGTTGGGAGTTGGCGACGAGCGAAGAGGCAGGAGGCGAAATAGCCGACGTTCGGTTGCGAGGCCGCGGAGGAAGACGTGTCGTCCTGGGTGTCGTCGCTGCTACGTGCCTGTTCACCCCGGTTCTTGCAGTCGAGTGCCCAGTGACCTTTCTTGTGGCATCGGCGGCAGGGGCCGGTGGGCGGGTGCTTCGCACGTGAAGTGCAGTCGCGCAGGCGGTGACCGGGAGCGCGGCAGGCGGGGCAGGGGGAGCTGGTGGCAAGCATGGCCGAATGCGAGGTCGAGAGTCCTGCCGAACGAAGCTGGATGCGAATGCGGTCCGTAAGCGTCGTGAGTTCGGGAAGGTCGCGTCGGTTTCGCTGCTCGTCCGTGAACGTGAGTCGGAAGCTGTCGAGGCAAGACGGGACCATGGCGAGCACGTGGGTGGCGAGCACGTCGTTGAGCGATGTTTTGGCGTCGCGTATTTCCTGAGCAATCGACATGTACTCGCGTAGCCAAGTGTCGTAGGCCTCGACGGAGGCAGGCATCTTCCTGAAGTCCCAAAGGCGAGCGAACAACTCGAGAGTGCGTGTAGCGTCGTCCGGTGCAAAACGAGCCTTGAGAGCGGCAAAGATGCGCGGTGCCGACAGGTCGTCGCTGGGGATGGCGTCGAGGGTGGCCGATACGTCGGCGGAGTCGATAGAGCCAACGATGATTTCCCGGGCGGCGTCGTCACGTGCGGCAAGCTGGTCGGCGGTCCAGGTCGGGGGAACGACACCGTCGAGAACGTAACCACGAACCTGGTTCGGGAGTGCAAGACGGAGTTGACGCAACCAGTTGGTGAACGACTTGGGGCCGTCCAGACGAGCGTGCTTGGGAAACACGACCTTGGATGCGGTGGCGGCGTTCCCCGGCACGACGGTGACGGCCGGGGGTGCGGCGGCTGCGGCGGCGGCGGGTTGCGAGGCCTGCAGAGCGGCAAGCTGGGCCTGTAGAGTGGCGATTTGTTCGCCGATCGAAGATTCAGGGGAGCTGGGATCCCTGGGGGCCAAAGGCGAGGCGGGAGAGCTGTCCATGATGTGATGGTGCGATGGACGTGTGCGGCTCGAGTGGCTGGGCTCGAGCGAAAAAGCCTCAAACGGCGGGGCTGGTAGCTCGTGGGCTTATAACCTATTCGATCAACTCTACTACGTCAGCGATGTAGTTATAGCCAAGAGTGATGAATAGGAAGCTAACAATAAGAGACCCGCGCACCCCAAGTCCACAGCCAGCGAGCCTGGGGCTGAGCCAATGGCCCAGGCTCGCTCCGCGCGCCTAAGTCCGCGCCCGGTTCGCTCCGCGCGCCTAAGTCCTGAGCCGAGCGGAGAGTGGATTCCTCACAACCTCTTCGTCACTATATCCGGCCCTGAGACCCTCCAGCAAACCAGCGGCAACCATCTTCTGTATGGAGGACGGTGCGAGATGGCCGAGGCAGCGATGGAGAGTCAGCAGGGGCACGGACGACTGTGAGCGAGAAAGGAGAGCAAGGTGCTGACATTTGGAATGATCAGCGTCCAGCAAGTAGAGCCCTTCGTCGAGTCGTGCGCCTTCAGCGATGTCGTTGCCGTCCTTGTCAATGTGGATGCCGTGTTTTGTGAAGGCGACACGGACATCGTCGGTGTCGCAAAGTCGAGAGACCGAGAGAAGATTGACAAACAGGCCCGGAGTGTGCAGCACGCCGGTAAGCGTGATCGGATGACCCGAGGCGGCAATGAAGGCGATGTTTCCCGTTCCGATGGCGTTGATGCCCCCTGCAATACCACCAATCTTCGTAGGAGCGATATGGCGATAGGTCGTGAACAGCGACTTGTCCGAGACCATGTGCGAAGTGGCGCCCGAGTCGACGACAAAAGAGTGGTTGCGAAGCTGGCGACGACGAGCGAGAAGACCGGTGGCGAGACATCCGACATGGTGTTGCGAGTCGACGGTCGAGTCAGCGGTGTCGGGCTTTTTGCCGTCCTCGAGCGCCTTCTTGCAGTCGAGAGACCAGTGATCCTTCTTCTTGCAGGAGCGACAGGGTCCTGGCGGCGGGTGTTGCGCCCTCGTAGGGCACTCCGCGACTCGGTGCGAAGGGCTGCGACAGGCGAGACACTTGAGACGAGTAGAACGTGACGACGACGAGGCAAGAAGGGCCGATTGAGTGCTGGGGATGTTCGTTGACCGAAGTTGGACTCGCATACGGTCGGCAAGCGAATCAATGTCGGGGAGAGTTCGTTGCGTGCGCTGTTCATCGGTGAACGACGCCTTGAAGCTCTCGAGGGACGGGTGGGCGATTGCAAGGAGGAGTGTGGCGAGAACATCATTGATAGTTGTCTTTGTGTCGATGATCTCTTGCGCAACGGCTTTGAAGTCCATGATCCACCCGTCGAATTCGGCAACCGTGCCGGGCATGGGACGGAAACCCCAGAGTCGTGAGAAGAGCTCGAGCGTGCGGGTGGCGTCGTCAGGGGCGTACCGCGATTTCAGCGTCGAGTAGATTGTCGGCGCTGTCAGGTCGGCGGTAGGGATTTTGTCGAGGACTGCCGAGACTTCGGCCGAGTCAATCGAATTCGCAAGGACCTCACGAGCGACGGCGTCGCGAGCGGAGCGTTGCGAAGGTGTCCAGTCGTCGGGTGCGATACCGTCGAGGACGTACGAGCGGATGTCGTCCGCTAGGCACAGGCGAAGTTGGCGTGTCCAGTTCGCGAAGGTCTTCGCACCATCCAAGCGTGCGTGCTTTGGAAAGGCAGTGCGAGTGGTGCCGGACGTCGTGGCGGGTGTGGCAGTGCCGGAAGCGGCAGCGGTGAGACCCGACAGCAGCGATGTAAGTGCGGCGAGCTGTTCGGCGGGAATCGGAGGGTTGGCACCCGTCGCGAGGGGTGGTGTCGTGGTCATGCCAGCTGGTGGCTCGTGGGCTTATAACCTATGAGACGTTCACCACTACTGTCAGGAGAGGTTGAGAGTCGAACAGAAGTGATCTATTTCAGCGTACCTATGAGACGTTCACCACTACTGTCAGGAGAGGTTGAGAGTCGAACAGAAGTGATGAGAAGGAAGCTAAGAAACAGAAAGGGGGGGGCCACGCTGGGATAGTCCCAGGCGCGTGACAATGTACATCCCTAAGTCAGCCGCGGGTGAAATCGCCGGCGCGCCTAAGTCCCCACCGCAAGGGGGCGGGCTAGCGGGCGCGCGCATGAATCCGCCGGCGCTGGCGCGCTGAGGCAGTCGCGCGCGTCTAAGTCCCCACCGCCGGGGGCGGGCTAGCAAGTGCGCGCAACGACCGAGGCGCCCCTGTCGAGCTGAGAGTGGACTCTTCACACCTCGGTCGTTGCGCGCGCCTGCTAGCCTGGCCCCTGTGGTGGGGACTTAGGCGCGCGCGAGTGCCTCAGCGCGCCGGCGCCGGCGGTTTTCGGGCGCGCGCCGCTAGCCCGCCCTTGCAGTGGGGACTTAGCCGCGCGCGACTGCCTCAGCGCTCCAGCGATTTCGCCCGCGCCTGGGCATATCCCAGCGCGGGCCCCCTTTCCATTTCTTAGCTTCCTTCTCATCACTTCTGTTCGACTCTCGACTTCTCCTGACAGTAGTGGTGATCATCTCATAGGTACGCTGAAATAGATCACTTCTGTTCGACTCTCGACTTCTCCTGACAGTAGTGGTGATCATGTCAGGAGCACAGCCTGCACTGCCATCAATACTCGAAGGAAGTCTCCCAAGTTTGCGGCCGGAGTCGACATCAGCTACCGGTTTGTTCGTTGCAAGCATTGTCGGCGCGATGGTGTAGTCGTGAGGGCGCGCGGGCGCGCACTCAGTGGTCGAGGGTTCGATCCGCCCGGAGCGTGATCTGCCTTTTGGTTTCTTTTCCTTTTTGTTATCCGAGGCCCGGCTTCGGGGTTTTTACCGGTGCCTTGCAGGCAATCCTTTTTACCCCTGAAGCGACCTCGTGGTGTAGTTATTTGATTCAGTCTTTCCTTCGCTGGGAGCACTTCCCTCCCTTTGCTTTTGCCACCCTTCCCCTAGAGCTTGGTCCACTCATTATCATGACTCGTACCCTCCCTCTTTTTACCCATTTCGCTGGCAATTAAGTCCGTTACACTTGATTTGCTGCGAAGCCTTCCGACCGAATCCACTCCTCGGTTGCTCTCGGTCGACTGCCGCCGCCCAGCCGACTCGACCTTCCCATCGGCCTGGTCAGCTATTTCTTGGATCGTTTGCCCTTCCTCTTTTGTCCGACCTCGTTGGCCACCATAGTCCGGTACACTGGACTTGCTGCGAGCCTTGCAGCCGCGTATCCTCCGCGGTTGCCTCTCGGTCGACTCCCGCCGCCCAGCCGACTCGACCTTCCCACCGGCCTGGTCAGCTATTTCTTGGATCGTTTGCCCTCCCTCTTCTGTCCGACCTCGTTGGCTACCATAGTTCGGTACACTGGACTTGCTGCGAGCCTTGCAGCCGCGTATCCTCCGCGGTTGCCTCTCGGTCGACTGCCGCCGCCTCGGTCGACACCCCCTTCGCTCCTTCGCGCTTTCGCGCGCTCTCTCGCTCTCTCCCTCGTCTCTCGCGTGTAGTCATCGTCATCCCCTCCGACGTTGCCTGTCACTTTTTTCAAGTTCGGCATTGCTAGCGACAGTCCCAGCTTCTCTCACCGCTCAGTCCCACACCCTGGACGAGCATTCCCGCCCTCCCGCCCTTCGTCTTCGCGTCGTCCGCCTCCTCTCCGTTCGGCCTCTCGAGTTCGGCCTCTTTGACGACCGCGTGGTTCCTCCCCCCCACCCCCCACACCTCCCCCACCCCCCACCCCCCCACCTCTTCTTACCGTCTCGTGACCGCCCTCGTTCGCCCTGGAATCGCTGTTGACTGTGAGTTGAGTGATCGCCATGGCCGCCGAGTGTGACACGTCGCGCGCCGCTGCCGCAGCCAGCGCGCCGCGCCTCTTCGCAACCGCGACCCCGGCCGCGCGAACCCGCCCAAGTCCGCCTGCCACCACACTCGTTTCGCACCGCCGCCGCCTTATTGCATGGTCGCCTCGTGCCCGCCTCGTTCGTCCTGGAATCATCGACTGTCGTGTTGAGCGATCGCCATGGCCACCGAGCGCGACACGTCCTGCGCCGCTGCCGAAGACGGCCCGCCGTCCCCTTCCGCCAATCCGACCCCGGCCGAGCACGGCCAACTCCGACCGACCCGGCCGCGCGAAACCGCCTAAGTCCGCCCGCCGCCCAACTCATTCCGCACCGTCACCGCCTCGCCGCACGGTAGACTTCCTTCTGGGGGGGATAGTGTCAGGAGCACAGCCTGCACTGCCATCAATACTCGAAGGAAGTCTCCCAAGTTTGCGGCCGGAGTCGACATCAGCTACCGGTTTGTTCGTTGCAAGCATTGTCGGCGCGATGGTGTAGTCGTGAGGGCGCGCGGGCGCGCACTCAGTGGTCGAGGGTTCGATCCGCCCGGAGCGTGATCTGCCTTTTGGTTTCTTTTCCTTTTTGTTATCCGAGGCCCGGCTTCGGGGTTTTTACCGGTGCCTTGCAGGCAATCCTTTTTACCCCTGAAGCGACCTCGTGGTGTAGTTATTTGATTCAGTCTTTCCTTCGCTGGGAGCACTTCCCTCCCTTTGCTTTTGCCACCCTTCCCCTAGAGCTTGGTCCACTCATTATCATGACTCGTACCCTCCCTCTTTTTACCCATTTCGCTGGCAATTAAGTCCGTTACACTTGATTTGCTGCGAAGCCTTCCGACCGAATCCACTCCTCGGTTGCTCTCGGTCGACTGCCGCCGCCCAGCCGACTCGACCTTCCCATCGGCCTGGTCAGCTATTTCTTGGATCGTTTGCCCTTCCTCTTTTGTCCGACCTCGTTGGCCACCATAGTCCGGTACACTGGACTTGCTGCGAGCCTTGCAGCCGCGTATCCTCCGCGGTTGCCTCTCGGTCGACTCCCGCCGCCCAGCCGACTCGACCTTCCCACCGGCCTGGTCAGCTATTTCTTGGATCGTTTGCCCTCCCTCTTCTGTCCGACCTCGTTGGCTACCATAGTTCGGTACACTGGACTTGCTGCGAGCCTTGCAGCCGCGTATCCTCCGCGGTTGCCTCTCGGTCGACTGCCGCCGCCTCGGTCGACACCCCCTTCGCTCCTTCGCGCTTTCGCGCGCTCTCTCGCTCTCTCCCTCGTCTCTCGCGTGTAGTCATCGTCATCCCCTCCGACGTTGCCTGTCAGATCATCTCATACAGCAAACCAGCGGCAACCATCTTCTGTATGGACGACGGTGCGAGATGGCCGAGGCAGCGGTGAAGGGTCAGCAGGGGCACGGAAGACTGTGAGCGAGAGAGGAGAGCGAGATGCTGACATTTGGAATGATCAGCGTCCAGCAAGTAGAGCCCTTCCTCGAGTCTTGCGCCTTCAGCGATAGCATTGCCGTTCTTGTCGATATGGATGCCGTGCTTCGTGAAGGCGACACGGACATCGTCGGTGTCGCAAAGTCGAGAGACCGAGAGGAGGTTGACAGACAGGCCCGGGGTGTGCAGCACGCCGGTAAGCGTGATCGGGTGACCGGAGGCGGCAACAAAGGCGATGTTTCCCGTTCCGACGGCGTTGATGCCCCCTGCAATACCACCAATCTTCGTAGGAGCGATGTGGCGATAGGCCGTGAACAGCGACTTGTCCGAGACCATGTGCGAAGTGGCACCCGAGTCGACGACGAAGGAGTTGTTGCGAAGCTGACGACGATGTGCGAGAAGACCGGTGGCGAGACATCCGACATGGTGTTGCGCATCAGAGGTGTCGGGCGTTTTCCCGTCCTCAAGAGCCTTTTTGCAGTCGAAATGTGAGGAATCCACTCTCCGCTCGGCTCAGGACTTAGGCGCGCGGAGCGAACCGGGCGCGGACTTAGGCGCGCGGAGTGAGCCGGGCGCCCCGGCCCAGGACTTAGGCGCGCGAAGCGAGCCTGGGACTTAGGCGCGCGGAGCGAGCCTGGGCCATTGGCTCAGCCCCAGGCTCGCTGGCTGTGGACTTGGGGCGCGCGGGTCTCTTATTGTTAGCTTCCTATTCATCACTCTTGGCTATAACTACATCGCTGACGTAGTAGAGTTGATCGAATAGGTATGTTGAAATGCATTTATCACTCTTGGCTATAACTACATCGCTGACGTAGTAGAGTTGATCGAATAGGTTATAAGCCCACGAGCTACCAGCCCCGCCGCTTGAGGCTTTTTCGCTCGAGCCCAGCCACTCGAGCCGCACACGTCCATCGCACCATCACATCATGGACAGCTCTCCCGCCTCGCCTTTGGCCCCCAGGGATCCCAGCTCCCCTGAATCTTCGATCGGCGAACAAATCGCCACTCTACAGGCCCAGCTTGCCGCTCTGCAGGCCTCGCAACCCGCCGCCGCCGCAGCCGCCGCACCCCCGGCCGTCACCATCGTGCCGGGGAACGCCGCCACCGCATCCAAGGTCGTGTTTCCCAAGCACGCTCGTCTGGACGGCCCCAAGTCGTTCACCAACTGGTTGCGTCAACTCCGTCTTGCACTCCCGAACCAGGTTCGTGGTTACGTTCTCGACGGTGTCGTTCCCCCGACCTGGACCGCCGACCAGCTTGCCGCACGTGACGACGCCGCCCGGGAAATCATCGTTGGCTCTATCGACTCCGCCGACGTATCGGCCACCCTCTGGACCTCATCGGCTCACAGACCCCGACTCGCCTTGGCCCACCGGACGTGCACCGCCCAGACTTCAGCACGTACCGTGAGCCCGCATCGGCTGAGGAGTCGCCCGACGAACTCGACATCATTGGGCGTCACTCACGCGATGAATCGCCGGATGAAATCGATTTCCTCACCCAACACCACCGCGCCTTCATCGCCACAGACGACGACGACCCCACCCTCGACGCCATCGAGCCCGTCAAATCGATCACTAGCGACCCCCAGACCTGGCGCGAAGCAATGTCCAGCGACGAGCACAACATCTGGGCTGAGGCCGCCGCCGCCGAGTTCACCGCCATGCGCGACGACTTCAAGGTGTTCACCATCGAGCCTCGCTCATCTGTACCGCCGGGCGCCACCATCGTCACCTCCAAATTCGTCTGGAAGACCAAGCGCAACGCAAGCGGTGAAGTCACGGGGCGGAAGGCACGTCTTGTAGCGCAGGGTAACCGACAGCGCGACGGCATCGACTTCTCAGAAACCTTCGCACCCGTCGCCCGTTTCTCCTCCATTCGCTGCCTCCTGGCTCTTGCCGCTGCCAATGGCTACCACGTTCATCAGGCCGACATCGACAAGGCTTACCTCCACGGCGAGCTCGATCATGATATCTGGATGACGACACCACGCGGTTTCGACTTCCCGAGCGATAAGGTTCTCCGGCTGCGACGCTCAATCTACGGTCTCAAGCAGGCCGGTCGCATCTGGAATCGTCACATTGACACATCACTCAGGAATCTGGGGTACAAGGCAACAGGCACTGATCACTGCATTTACTCTCGCATTGACGATCAGCAGCGGCCTCACTATATCGCCTTGTATGTCGACGACCTCCTCATTGTCAGTCCAGCCCTCGACGAGATCGAACGTGTCATCTCCGGCCTTGAACAGCGGTACGGCGTCAAACGACTCGGCCCCGCGGAGTACATCCTCGGAATCCAAATACGCCGCCTGGACGACGGTTCCATTGCTCTATCCCAGGAGCGCTACATCATGGACGTGCTGGCCCGTTTCCACTTCGACACCACGACACGCGGCACTACGGTGCCGATGACGCCCGGCCTCTCGCTCACGGCAATTCCGGGTCAGGGAACGGAGCGCATTCGTTCGTGGTACCTACAGGCCATCGGCTCCCTCCTCTACATCTCCCTTGGCACTCGACCCGACATTGCCTTCGCCGTCTCGTACCTGTCCCGGTTCGCCAACAACCCCGGCCGCCGCCATTGGATTGCCGTCAAACACGTCCTTCGCTACCTTCGCGCCACGTACCGCGATGAGCTTCTCTATGCCCGCGGCCCAGCAAAAGTCACGGGTGTGGTTGGTTATTCTGATGCGAACTGGGGCGCCTGCGTCGACACATCCATTTCAACGATGGGCTACGTATTTTACTTGGCAGGCGCCGCTGTCTCTTGGTCGTCGAAGCGTCAGACTCGGGTAGCGGATTCCACCACTGATGCCGAGTACCTGGCCTTGTCGCACGCGGGTAAGGAAGCGATCTACCTTAACCAACTCCTCTCCGAGCTCCACGTTTGCCCAATCGCTGCAGCTCACATCTTCACCGACAACGAGGCCGCGGCCGCCGTCGCTCACGACCCCGTTCGCACCTCCGGCACCCGGCACATTCGCCTCCGCGAGCATTTTGTCCGTGACATGGTCAATCGAGGTGATATCTCTCTCTCACACGTTGGCACAGCAGACATGGTTGCGGACGTATTCACCAAGGCGCTAGGCCCCAAGATTTTTGGTACACATTGCTATGCTCTAGGCCTCCGGACGCGACATCCACGGCTCAAGTCTACCTCGCGTTCGCGTGGGGGGGGGTGTGAGGAATCCACTCTCCGCTCGGCTCAGGACTTAGGCGCGCGGAGCGAACCGGGCGCGGACTTAGGCGCGCGGAGTGAGCCGGGCGCCCCGGCCCAGGACTTAGGCGCGCGAAGCGAGCCTGGGACTTAGGCGCGCGGAGCGAGCCTGGGCCATTGGCTCAGCCCCAGGCTCGCTGGCTGTGGACTTGGGGCGCGCGGGTCTCTTATTGTTAGCTTCCTATTCATCACTCTTGGCTATAACTACATCGCTGACGTAGTAGAGTTGATCGAATAGGTATGTTGAAATGCATTTATCACTCTTGGCTATAACTACATCGCTGACGTAGTAGAGTTGATCGAATACGAAAGACCAGTGGTCCTTCTTCTTGCAGGAGCGACACGGGCCTGGCGGTGGATGCTGGGCCCTTGTAGGGCATTGTGCGACGCGGTGAGAAGGGCTGCGACAGGCGAGGCACTTGGTACGGGTAGAACGTGGCGACGACGAGGCAAGGAGGGCCGATTGATCGTTGGAGAGGTTCGTTGACCGGAGTTGAACTCGCATACGGTCGGCCACTGAATCGATGTCAGGGAGAGTTCGTTGCGTGCGTTGTTCGTCGGTGAACGTTGCCTTGAAGCTCTCGAGTGACGGGTGGGCGATCGCGAGGAGGAGTGTGGCAAGGACGTCGTTGATCGTCGTTTTCGTATCGATGATCTCTTGCGCGACCGACTTGAAGTCCATGATCCAACTGTCAAATTCGCCAACCGTTCCGGGCATGGGTCGGAAGCCCCAGAGTCGCGAGAAGAGCTCGAGCGTGCGAGTGGCGTCATCAGGGGCGTATCGTGATTTCAGCGTCGAGTAAATCTTGGGCGCTGTGAGGTCGGCCGTAGGGATCTTGTCGAGGACTGCCGAGACTTCGGCCGAGTCGATTGAGTTTGCAAGGATCTCGCGTGCCACGACGTCGCGGGCGGAGCGTTGCGAAGGCGTCCAATCGTCGGGGGTGATTCCGTCGAGGACGTAGGAGCGGATGTCGTCCGCTAGGCACAGGCGAAGCTGGCGTGTCCAGTTCGCGAACGTCTTCGGCCCGTCCAACCGCGCATGCTTCGGGAAGGCATTGCGATTGGAGCCGGATGTCGTGGCGGGTGCGGTAGTGCCGGAAGCGGCAGCGGTGAGTCCCGACAGCAGCGATGTAAGTGCGGCAAGCTGTTCGGCGGGAATTGTCGGGGTGGCGCTCGTCGCGAGGGTTGACGACGTGTCCATGCCAGCGGTAGCTCGATGGGCTTATAACCTATGAGATGATCACCACTACTGTCAGGAGAAGTCGAGAGTCGAACAGAAGTGATCTATTTCAGCGTACCTATGAGATGATCACCACTACTGTCAGGAGAAGTCGAGAGTCGAACAGAAGTGATGAGAAGGAAGCTAAGAAATGGAAAGGTGGCCCGCGCTGGGATATGCCCAGGCGCGGGCGAAATCGCTGGAGCGCTGAGGCAGTCGCGCGCGGCTAAGTCCCCACTGCAAGGGCGGGCTAGCGGCGCGCGCCCGAAAACCGCCGGCGCCGGCGCGCTGAGGCACTCGCGCGCGCCTAAGTCCCCACCACAGGGGCCAGGCTAGCAGGCGCGCGCAACGACCGAGGCGCCCCTGTCGAGCTGAGAGTGGACTCTTCACATAGAGAAGCTCATCGCGGTACGTGGCGCGAAGGTAGCGAAGGACGTGTTTGACGGCAATCCAATGGCGGCGGCCGGGGTTGTTGGCGAACCGGGACAGGTACGAGACGGCGAAGGCAATGTCGGGTCGAGTGCCAAGGGAGATGTAGAGGAGGGAGCCGATGGCCTGTAGGTACCACGAACGAATGCGCTCCGTTCCCTGACCCGGAATTGCCGTGAGCGAGAGGCCGGGCGTCATCGGCACCGTAGTGCCGCGTGTCGTGGTGTCGAAGTGGAAACGGGCCAGCACGTCCATGATGTAGCGCTCCTGGGATAGAGCAATGGAACCGTCGTCCAGGCGGCGTATTTGGATTCCGAGGATGTACTCCGCGGGGCCGAGTCGTTTGACGCCGTACCGCTGTTCAAGGCCGGAGATGACACATTCGATCTCGTCGAGGGCTGGACTGACAATGAGGAGGTCGTCGACATACAAGGCGATATAGTGAGGCCGCTGCTGATCGTCAATGCGAGAGTAAATGCAGTGATCAGTGCCTGTTGCCTTGTACCCCAGATTCCTGAGTGATGTGTCAATGTGACGATTCCAGATGCGACCGGCCTGCTTGAGACCGTAGATTGAGCGTCGCAGCCGGAGAACCTTATCGCTCGGGAAGTCGAAACCGCGTGGTGTCGTCATCCAGATATCATGATCGAGCTCGCCGTGGAGGTAAGCCTTGTCGATGTCGGCCTGATGAACGTGGTAGCCATTGGCAGCGGCAAGAGCCAGGAGGCAGCGAATGGAGGAGAAACGGGCGACGGGTGCGAAGGTTTCTGAGAAGTCGATGCCGTCGCGCTGTCGGTTACCCTGCGCTACAAGACGTGCCTTCCGCCCCGTGACTTCACCGCTTGCGTTGCGCTTGGTCTTCCAGACGAATTTGGAGGTGACGATGGTGGCGCCCGGCGGTACAGATGAGCGAGGCTCGATGGTGAACACCTTGAAGTCGTCGCGCATGGCGGTGAACTCGGCGGCGGCGGCCTCAGCCCAGATGTTGTGCTCGTCGCTGGACATTGCTTCGCGCCAGGTCTGGGGGTCGCTAGTGATCGATTTGACGGGCTCGATGGCGTCGAGGGTGTTGAACTTCGCTCCATCTCACTTCTAGGACAATATGCGCTCACTGAAGTAGAGGTGCCTCGCCTTTTGGTGCAGTGGTATATTGTTCCTTCATAGGTTATGAGCCCAGAGCAACCAGCAGGTCATGAGTTCAATCCCCCCTGGGGTCAGGCAATTTTGCGCGCATACACTCAGCGTCCCGGCCCCCGCACTTGCCCAGCGGCGTGCCAAGCACCCTGGCGCATCGACAGTGCTCACAGTGCCCAAGCTGCACTTGCCCAAGCGACCTGATCAACATGCCCAGTTGCCTCACAGCCGCACCCACTGCCACAAGCTCTTCAGCTTCGCGCACAGGGGGGTGTTGAACTTCGCTCCATCTCACTTCTAGGACAATATGCGCTCACTGAAGTAGAGGTGCCTCGCCTTTTGGTGCAGTGGTATATTGTTCTTTCATAGAGGGTGGGGTCGTCGTCGTCTGTGGCGATGAAGGCGCGGTGGTGTTGGGTGAGGAAATCGATTTCATCCGGCGATTCATCGCGCGAGTGACGCCCAATGATGTCGAGTTCGTCGGGCGACTCCTCAGCCGATGCGGGCTCACGGTACGTGCTGAAGTCTGGGCGGTGCACGTCCGGTGGGCCAAGGCGAGTCGGGGTCTGTGAGCCGATGAGGTCCAGAGGGTCGGCGGAGTAGTCAGAGTCGGTCGGTGAGACCGAGGGTGACGATGACGCTGCCAACGACGGTGACAGCGCAGGCGACGGTGACAAAGGGTTTGTGGGCGACGGTGACGAGGACGGCTCAGGAGACGGTGACGAGGACGATTCGGTATCTGTGGAATTAAGTAAGGTTCCGCCAGTGTACCCTGGGGCCACGTCAACGGCGCTCATGGCAGAATCATCAAGGGAGGATGAGACGTCCATGTGCGCCGACCTTACTAGTGGGGTCCTCGTCTTGACGGCAGGGGCGGGCGTGTCGGCGGGAACGACGAACTGACGGTCGGTGTCGTCTGCATCGACGGGCGTGGTGACTGGCAGGCCGGGGAAGTCGTCGTCGAGGAAGGTGGCATTGCGACCAAGTACAATCTTGTTGATGGAATGGTCAAAGAAACGGAAAGCTTTGGAGGCGAGGTCGTAACCTGTGAAGATCACGCGCGCGGCCTTGGGGTCGAGCTTGCTGCGAAGGTCCGGGGCGACCGTGAGCCAGGCTGTGCAGCCGAACGGGTGGAGGGCGGTGGCGGTGGTGCGTTGGCCGTTCCAAACGGATTCTGGAGTCTGTTTGGCCAAAGCTGAGTGTGAGCACCTGTTTTTGCAATAAACGAAATACGCAGCCGCTTCATCCCAAAAGGTGGCCGGCAGACGGGCGTCCGCAAGGAGAGCGAGGACGCCCTCGACGATGGAGAGGTTGACACGTTCGGCGCGACCGTTTTGTTGAGGCGTGTAAGGGATAGAGTATTGACGACGAATGCCCTTGGATTTGCAGAACTCCGTGAATGCGTTTGATCGGTACTCCCCGCCATTGTCGGTTCGAAGGATCCTCAACCGCGCGTTCGTCTCTAACTCCACTTCGGCGAGCCAAGTCTGGAAGGTCGGGAAAACATCGCTTTTGTGATCGATCGCATATGCCCAGAGTTTGCGAGAGTGGTCGTCTAGAAACGTGACAAGGTAGCGCTTCCCGGTCAAGGACGGAGTGGGGAACGACAGGACGTCGCTGTGCACGAGGCCAAGTCTCTCGGCGGAATGCGACTCAGAGTCGGGAAAGGGAAGGCGGTGACCTTTGGAACCAAGGCAAGCATTGCAAACAAACTCCTCTACGTCTTTGTCACTGTACCCGGCCCCAAACCCGTCCAGCAAACCTGCAGCAATCATCTTCTGTATAGAGGATGGGGCAAGATGGCCGAGGCAGCGGTGTAGGGTAAGCAGGGGCACGGGAGACTCAGAGCGTGAGAGGAAGGCAAGATGCTGACACTTGGTGTGATCCGCGTCCAAAAGGTAAAGACCGTCGTTGACCCTGGTACCGTGAGCAATGGCCCGGCCGTCCTTGGCGATGTCGATGCCGTCGCTGGTGAAGGCGAGACGAACGCGGTCGGTGTCGCAGAGGCGAGAGACAGAGAGGAGGTTGACGTGTAGGCCAGGCGTGTGAAGAACACCACGGAGCGTGATCGGGTGTCCAGTCTTGGCGACGAATGCTGACAGGCAACGTCGGAGGGGATGACGATGACTACACGCGAGAGACGAGGGAGAGAGCGAGAGAGCGCGCGAAAGCGCGAAGGAGCGAAGGGGGTGTCGACCGAGGCGGCGGCAGTCGACCGAGAGGCAACCGCGGAGGATACGCGGCTGCAAGGCTCGCAGCAAGTCCAGTGTACCGAACTATGGTAGCCAACGAGGTCGGACAGAAGAGGGAGGGCAAACGATCCAAGAAATAGCTGACCAGGCCGGTGGGAAGGTCGAGTCGGCTGGGCGGCGGAAGTCGACCGAGAGGCAACCGCGGAGGATACGCGGCTGCAAGGCTCGCAGCAAGTCCAGTGTACCGGACTATGGTGGCCAACGAGGTCGGACAAAAGAGGAAGGGCAAACGATCCAAGAAATAGCTGACCAGGCCGATGGGAAGGTCGAGTCGGCTGGGCGGCGGCAGTCGACCGAGAGCAACCGAGGAGTGGATTCGGTCGGAAGGCTTCGCAGCAAATCAAGTGTAACGGACTTAATTGCCAGCGAAATGGGTAAAAAGAGGGAGGGTACGAGTCATGATAATGAGTGGACCAAGCTCTAGGGGAAGGGTGGTGGCAGGCAACGTCCTCTTCAGAAGACGTTGACTACACGCGGAGGAGGGGATCAGGCCGAAGGAAGGTCGACTGGGCGGGGGCAGGCGACCGAGGGACAACCGAGGAGGGGACGCGGTTGTGAGGCTCGCAGCAAGTCAAGTATATCGGACTTTATTGCCAACGAGATCGAAAACGAAGGATGAAGGTGAAGGGATCTTGGGAGATGTAGCGGACCAGGCTGAGTGGGAAGGTGCTAAAAACAAAAGGGAGGCACTCAGGCGCAGAGGGGACTTAGCCAATTCAGCTACTCCAAGAGGTCGCCTCAGGGGGAAAAAGGATTGCTCGCGGGAGCACCGGTAAAAACCCTGAGGCCGCGCCTCAGCTAACAAAAAGAACAAAAACCGAGAGAAGATTGCGCTCTGCGCGCCTTGAACCCGCGACCATTAAGTGCGCGCCCGCGCGCCGAACGACTACGCCATCACGCCCACAATGCTTGAATGGAGGGAAGCATTTGGTGACCTCAACTCTACCTGCACATTACCTCAGGGACTTCCTTCGAGTGTTGCTGTCAGTGTATCGCTGTTTGCCTGACATTGTCCCCCCCAGAAGGAAGTCTACCGGGAGGACAGGCGGCGATTTGAGCGATCGAGTTGTGCCAGGTAGGCGTCGAGTAGGGATGGATGGTCGAAGCGGAGGGACTGCTCTGACATCCAAGTGTCATCGATGTCCTTACGGCCAATCCATCGAACCAAGAACGAACGATTGCCCCGAGCGTTCCGACGATCGCGAACAATCCGTTCCGGAATGGCGGAGTTGTCGGCCGCGTCGGCTACATCTTCAACAAAAAGAACTGCGGGGTCACGCCCAGGGAACCTCTCAGCATCGTTCTCAACATAGGGGCGAAGCAGTCGAGCATGGAAGCGACTGTGCACTCGCGACATTGCTGGGGGAAGCTCGAGGTCGTAACTGGACGTCGCTGGAATGGCCGCTCGGATACGGAAAGGACCAATGTAGCGCGGCAACAACTTCGACTTCATCCCTTCAGGAACTGCCAGGTTCTTGGTCGAAAGATAGACATAACTGCCGGTCCGAAAGGCGGGATCATCCGGGCGTCGATGCTTGTTGGCCTGGTGAGTCTGATCGAGGCGTGCACCAATGATCGCATCCGTGACGTCGAGATTCCGTAACTGTCGGATTCGGGCAAACGCTTCCGCACGCGGGACGTCCGAGACAGACCAGGAATCGGTGGGCCAGCGTCGAGGAAGGTAACCGTAAGTCGCCTCGAAAGCCGACAGAGACGTGGAAACAGCAACGGAAGAGTTAAGAGCGAACTCAGCTTCAACAAGACGAGATGCCCAAGCCTCGTGGTTTGACGACACCATGATGCGCAGGGTTTGGGTGACCATCTTGATTCGGTTCTCACTCGATCCGTCGGTCTCTGGGTGCGCCGCTGTTGACATCCGCAAGACGGTGCCGACCTTCGCCTGCAATGCTCGCCAAAACTGCGAGGTGAACTTGGGATCGCGATCGGAAACGATGGCGGAAGGCGTCCCATGCAGTCGAAAGATGGTGGCGTAGTACCTGTCGGCAACGAGCTCGGAGTCGGCGTCGGCTGGGAGGGGAATCAGGTGGACCATCTTGCCCCAAGTGTCAGTGACCACCATGATTTGAGCGACCATCATCCCTTCGAACTCGACCGGAGGCAGTCCCGTCATGAAG
This sequence comes from Microbotryum saponariae, assembly GCA_900102585.1. Taxonomy (NCBI): domain Eukaryota; kingdom Fungi; phylum Basidiomycota; class Microbotryomycetes; order Microbotryales; family Microbotryaceae; genus Microbotryum; species Microbotryum saponariae. The sequence goes on along the minus strand of FMWQ01000066.1, from coordinate 13,672 downwards.
TCGATGGCCACTTGTTCCCATGGGCCAGAAGGGATCGGCATCGGATGCAGTCGGCCATAAGGGACTTGAGTGGACGCTTTGCCTCGGGCACAATCTTCGCATGAATGGCAGAACTTGGCGCAATCGGCAGACATGGACGACCACCAATACAAAGGACGTATGGCGGCCAAGGTGATGCGATGTCCCGCGTGCCCGACGCTCCGATGGATCTCCGAAAGCACGAGCTCGCGCAGCGATGGGAGCTTGTCGGAGTCGACAACGCCGGTAGCGAGACCGCGAGGCACAAACAGGGAAAGAGACTCATCTGGATGTACACGCAAGATCCTCCCTTCCTCGGTCACCCGAAACATCGGCCATGACAGCGGGTCGTCAACAATGACTTGGGCTTGCGAATCGTGGGCGTAGGCTCGGATGACGGCGTCGAGGAAAGGTTGCGGCAGCGGGTCGGGCGGTCGATGGACTACAGGGGCGTCGTTGACCTCATCGGCGGCGGCTCCCAGTAAGTCGAGTTCATCGGCGTCGGCATCGACTGGAATGGGCGCGTCGTTGGCGGGGGCCGCGGCGATAGCATGAACTCGATTGACGGCGATGGGAGGAGAAAGGGGACCGGTAGAAGAGTCGACGGCGTCCATAATGTTCTCGGCCAGACGATGGGAACCGGGAGAGCCTGCGTCGTAGCCGTGATCCCAGGGCCCGAAGGCACAATCAACAGGGGGCAACCGATCGTGCGAAGGTGAGGTGTAAGGACGTTCCTCAGGGAGGCTCTCACCAGGTGTAGTGAACTCGTGGCATTCTTCCTTCAAGAACAAATTCCCTAAATCCCGTCCATTCACGTCCTCGTCTTGCGATTCGTCCTTGAGCGCGTAGTATCCGGGAGAGCCTGCCTCGCAATCGTCGCGTTGGGGCCCGAAGGCAAAATCAACAGGAGGCAACCGATCGGGAGATGGTTGTCAGGAGCACAGCCTGCACTGCCATCAATACTCGAAGGAAGTCTCCCAAGTTTGCGGCCGGAGTCGACATCAGCTACCGGTTTGTTCGTTGCAAGCATTGTCGGCGCGATGGTGTAGTCGTGAGGGCGCGCGGGCGCGCACTCAGTGGTCGAGGGTTCGATCCGCCCGGAGCGTGATCTGCCTTTTGGTTTCTTTTCCTTTTTGTTATCCGAGGCCCGGCTTCGGGGTTTTTACCGGTGCCTTGCAGGCAATCCTTTTTACCCCTGAAGCGACCTCGTGGTGTAGTTATTTGATTCAGTCTTTCCTTCGCTCGGAGCACTTCCCTCCTTTTGCTTTTGCCACCCTTCCCCTAGAGCTTGGTCCACTCATTATCATGACTCGTACCCTCCCTCTTTTTACCCATTTCGCTGGCAATTAAGTCCGTTACACTTGATTTGCTGCGAAGCCTTCCGACCGAATCCACTCCTCGGTTGCTCTCGGTCGACTGCCGCCGCCCAGCCGACTCGACCTTCCCATCGGCCTGGTCAGCTATTTCTTGGATCGTTTGCCCTTCCTCTTTTGTCCGACCTCGTTGGCCACCATAGTCCGGTACACTGGACTTGCTGCGAGCCTTGCAGCCGCGTATCCTCCGCGGTTGCCTCTCGGTCGACTTCCGCTGCCCAGCCGACTCGACCTTCCCACCGGCCTGGTCAGCTATTTCTTGGATCGTTTGCCCTCCCTCTTCTGTCCGACCTCGTTGGCTACCATAGTTCGGTACACTGGACTTGCTGCGAGCCTTGCAGCCGCGTATCCTCCGCGGTTGCCTCTCGGTCGACTGCCGCCGCCTCGGTCGACACCCCCTTCGCTCCTTCGCGCTTTCGCGCGCTCTCTCGCTCTCTCCCTCGTCTCTCGCGTGTAGTCATCGTCATCCCCTCCGACGTTGCCTGTCAATGGTGAGGTGTAAGGACGTTCCTCAGGGAGGCTCTCACCGTGTGTAGTGAATCCGTGGCGTTCTCCATCAAAGAACATATCCTCCAACTCATTCTCCTTGACCTGATCCTCGGGCGATCCCTCCTTGACTTCCCACAAGCGTGACAACGAATCGGCAAGGGAGTTGTTCTTGCCCGCAATGAATTCGAATTCGAAGTCGAAACGGCTGAGTTCGAGACACATGCGGATGTGCCGGGGTGTTTGGCGTAACTTCTGCGTTTTAATCGTGCGAAGGGCTTGGTGGTCGGTGACGATGACGAAGGGGTAACCGATCAAGTGCTGCTCGAACGCCCGACACGCCGAAACGACGGCTAAGAACTCCTTATCAGTGACGTGATAATTGAGCTGAGCGCCATTGAACTTAGCGGAGAAGAATCGCGTAGGAATGGCCTGCGAACGAGTGGGGCCCGAGGCCAGGCAAGCGCCAATGCCAACACGACTGGCATCGGTGAACAAGTAGATTTTGTGCTCGCCGGAGGTGACCTTAGCGCCGTCGATCGGTCGCAGTGTTGCTGGCACGAGGGACTTGACGGTGTCGAAGGCCTGCTGCTCGCGCTCGTTCCAACGCCACGACGTCGATTGCGCTAATAATGCGGTGATGGGCTCCAAGGTGATCGAGAGGTGGGGCAGGTGATCTCGCATCCAATTCACGGTGCCGAGGAAACGCTGAACGTCGGTCTTGTTGTGTGGAGTCGGCCACTGTCGGATACGCTCCCACTTGGCCGGGTCGACCTCGATGCCGTCGTCGGAGATGATCGCGCCCAAGGAATCTAACGACTTTGAGAACCACTCGGATTTGTTGGATCCTAAGTAGAACCGATAATGTCGCAGTGTCATCAGCAAAATCTCGATGTGTCTTAAGTGCGCGCGACGAGTATCGGAATGGACGTGAACATCGTCGAAAAAGATCTTGGCAAACGAGAGGCACGGCTGAAACATCGCCGATGTCAACAAGTTCAGGGTGTTGGGCGCATTGGTGTCCCCAAACTGCATCACCCGCTGTTGAACTTCGCTCCATCTCACTTCTAGGACAATATGCGCTCACTGAAGTAGAGGTGCCTTGCCTTTTGGTGCAGTGGTATATTGTTCTTTCATACCCGCGACGTGTACGTGCCCGTGACCGTGGCGAAGCCGGTGCGATCGACGTGCTCGGGTATGACCCGCACCTGCTCAAACGCTGCGGCCACGTCGAATTTGGACCGGTAGCGCGAACGTGCCACTTCGTAGCGAACACTGGTCATGTCGGGGATAGGTGAAAAACGCTTGGCGGTGTTGCTGTTGCGAGCGCGGAGGTCGATCACAAAGCGAGCGGTCTGGGAGTTCTTTTTCGGAATGGCGAAGACCGGAGCCGCAGAGTCGATCGGACCAGAAACCCAGAAGCGACCGCGAGTGTACTTAGCTGAATGCTCCGCCCACTGGCTACGATATTTGTCGGCAAGGGGATAGACCCTCGGCTTGACCTTCTCGTTGGGGTCGATCAAAGGGATTTCGTGATTGACGGGTCGATAAGGCGGGAGTCGGTCCATTGGGAGCGAATCTACGAACACATCAGAGTATTTCTCGAGTAAGGCAGCCAATCGTGTTCGTGCTTCGGACTCAGACAAATCCTCGAGCGCCGGGTCGTCGACGACATCCAGTAGAGGGTTGTGCGGCTCGAGGCCAATGATCTCGTCGTCAGGAAGCAACCCTGGGTGATCGTAGCCAATGGCAGAGCCGGAGCAGATGGGCGCCACCGTGACTGCGCGATCCCACTCGTGAGTGCCCTTGGCGACCGGCTGCGAAGGGCCCGGCCGTGCGACGGTGAAGACGCCCCAGCCTACCAGCATGCCGGTGTCCTTCAGAAACGGCAAACCCAGGATAGCATCATATGCCGTCACACGGCAAATGAAAAACGCCCGCAAGCCGAGGTCGAGGGAACCGGACGTGAAGAGGGCGTTGGCAAACACGGCGCAGCGGTCAGATTTGTCGCGAGTGCCGAGGCGCAAGTGCAGCGGCGCGGTAAGGCGGGACGTCGTGAAACTCGGGTCTGTTCGCACGACATCCTGATCCACCAAGTCCACTTCCGAACCAGAGTCGACGAGGCAACGCAGCGTTCGCCCAGACGGCAACGTCCACGCAATAATATTGCGGGCGCGCACAATCGCGGGCTCGGCGGGTCGGGCGAAGTCGTCGACGTCGATCAGGGGCGTGTCGGACTCCAAGAGAGAAACCCCCAACGGCACCGGAACACGAACAGAGCTCACCGATGCAGTCCTCTCCGCTTTGCGCGACGACACCACCTCCGGCCCCCAGTATCGCCGCATTCGCGACGCGGCATCAGCATAAGAGGGGACGTCTTCCACCGCGTCAAACGCAGAGTCGGTCGAGTCATCGGCAAGACGACGTAGATCTGCATCACTTGCCGGCGCGGTTGGCTGCGGATTACTTGATGAGACTTCGACGTCGACTGAAGAAGAAGCCCCTTCTTTCATTCGGCCAACGGGGTCTGCGGGAGGGCAAGAAGGGCGTGTCATTGAAGCGGAAACGGAACTCAAAGGTCGAGTCTGAACACGCTCGAGTGAAATGGGGACTCTCACCTCGGGATCCTCGTCACCACCTGCGACCGAGGACCAATCTTCGTCATCCAAGTCGGCCACAGCGACCGCTGAGAGTTGGACGGCGACCGGGGATTGACGCTCCGCGGTGCAGTGCTGCGAGAAATGACCGCCTCGTCCGCAGTTGAAGCAAGCCATGCTGGTGGGTACTATGAGACGTTCACCACTACTGTCAGGAGAGGTTGAGAGTCGAACAGAAGTGATCTATTTCAGCGTACCTATGAGACGTTCACCACTACTGTCAGGAGAGGTTGAGAGTCGAACAGAAGTGATGAGAAGGAAGCTAAGAAACAGAAAGGGGGGGGCCACGCTGGGATAGTCCCAGGCGCGTGACAATGTACATCCCTAAGTCAGCCGCGGGTGAAATCGCCGGCGCGCCTAAGTCCCCACCGCAAGGGGGCGGGCTAGCGGGCGCGCGCATGAATCCGCCGGCGCTGGCGCGCTGAGGCAGTCGCGCGCGTCTAAGTCCCCACCGCCGGGGGCGGGCTAGCAAGTGCGCGCAACGACCGAGGCGCCCCTGTCGAGCTGAGAGTGGACTCTTCACACCCCCCCCCACGCGAATGCGAGGCAGACCCAAGCCGCGGGTGTCGAGTGCGAAGGCCGAGGGCGTAGCAGTGCGTTGAGAAGACCTTTGGGCCGAGAGCCTTGGTGAAGATGTCGGCCACCATGTCGCTGGTACCCACATGCGAGAGAGAGATGTCGCCCCGATTCACCATGTCCCGAACGAAGTGCTCACGCAAGCGTATGTGCCGAGTGCCAGAGACGCGGACAGGATCGTGAGCAACTGCAGCAGCGGCTTCGTTGTCAGTAAAGATGTGAGCCGGTGCAACAGGTTGTACATGGAGCTCTTCGAGCAGCTGACTGAGGTAAATCCCTTCCTTGCCAGCATGCGAGAGGGCGAGGTATTCAGCGTCGGTGGTCGAATCGGCAACTCGAGACTGGCGTTTGGACGACCAGGACACGGCCGAGCCAGCGATGTAGAAGACGTAGCCCATGGTGGACACCGATGTGTCGATGCAGGCCCCCCAGTTCGCGTCGGAGTAGCCTACCACACCCGTGATGCGAGCCTGGCCGCGAGCATACACGAGTTCGTTGCGATACGTGGCCCGGAGATAGCGTAGGATGTGCTTGACCGCAATCCAATGATGACGACCGGGGTTGTTGGCGAAGCGGGCCAGGTAGGACACGGCGAAGGCGATGTCAGGGCGGGTACCGAGCGAAATGTAGAGGAGCGAGCCGATAGCCTGCAGATACCATGACCTGATCCGTTCGGTGCCTTGACCCGGGATAGCAGTGAGCGAAAGGCCGGGAGTCATCGGAACTGTAGTGCCGCGAGTCGTGGTGTCGAAGTGGAACCGAGCGAGCACGTCCATGATGTACCGTTCCTGGGATAGGGCGATAGAGCCGTCGTCGAACCGCCTGATCTGGATGCCGAGGATATACTCGGCCGGGCCGAGGCGCTTGACTCCGTAGCGTTGGTCCAGGCCTGAGATGACACGTTCGATTTCGGCCAGTTCCGGGCTGATCATCAGGAGGTCGTCGACGTACAGTGCGATGTAGTGTGGACATTGACGATCATCGAGCCAAGAGTATACGCAGTGGTCGGTGCCCGTCGCCGTGTAACCGAGGGCCCGAAGCGAAGCGTCGATGTGTCGATTCCAGATTCGGCCAGCCTGTTTGAGCCCGTAGATGGAGCGTCGCAGGCGAAGCACCTTGTCGCTGGGAAGGTCGAAGCCGCGCGGTGCCGTCATCCAGATGTCGTGGTCAAGGTCGCCATGCAGATATGCTTTGTCGATGTCCGCCTGGTGCACGTGCAAGCCGTTGGCGGCCGCCAGCGCGAGGAGTGAGCGTATCGAGGAGAAGCGTGCGACCGGTGCGAACGTTTCGTTGAAGTCGATGCCGTCGCGTTGCCGATTGCCTTGCGCGACCAGCCTTGCCTTGTGTCCAGTGACTTCGCCGAGTGCGTTCCGTTTCGTTTTCCAGACGAACTTGGATGTAACGATAGTCGCACCCGCGGGCACCGTGGCTCGTGTGAGGAATCCACTCTCCGCTCGGCTCAGGACTTAGGCGCGCGGAGCGAACCGGGCGCGGACTTAGGCGCGCGGAGTGAGCCGGGCGCCCCGGCCCAGGACTTAGGCGCGCGAAGCGAGCCTGGGACTTAGGCGCGCGGAGCGAGCCTGGGCCATTGGCTCAGCCCCAGGCTCGCTGGCTGTGGACTTGGGGCGCGCGGGTCTCTTATTGTTAGCTTCCTATTCATCACTCTTGGCTATAACTACATCGCTGACGTAGTAGAGTTGATCGAATAGGTATGTTGAAATGCATTGATCACTCTTGGCTATAACTACATCGCTGACGTAGTAGAGTTGATCGAATAGGTTATAAGCCCACGAGCTACCAGCCCCGCCGCTTGAGGCTTTTTCGCTCGAGCCCAGCCACTCGAGCCGCACACGTCCATCGCACCATCACATCATGGACAGCTCTCCCGCCTCGCCTTTGGCCCCCAGGGATCCCAGCTCCCCTGAATCTTCGATCGGCGAACAAATCGCCACTCTACAGGCCCAGCTTGCCGCTCTGCAGGCCTCGCAACCCGCCGCCGCCGCAGCCGCCGCACCCCCGGCCGTCACCATCGTGCCGGGGAACGCCGCCACCGCATCCAAGGTCGTGTTTCCCAAGCACGCTCGTCTGGACGGCCCCAAGTCGTTCACCAACTGGTTGCGTCAACTCCGTCTTGCACTCCCGAACCAGGTTCGTGGTTACGTTCTCGACGGTGTCGTTCCCCCGACCTGGACCGCCGACCAGCTTGCCGCACGTGACGACGCCGCCCGGGAAATCATCGTTGGCTCTATCGACTCCGCCGACGTATCGGCCACCCTCGACGCCATCCCCAGCGACGACCTGTCGGCACCGCGCATCTTTGCCGCTCTCAAGGCTCGTTTTGCACCGGACGACGCTACACGCACTCTCGAGTTGTTCGCTCGCCTTTGGGACTTCAGGAAGATGCCTGCCTCCGTCGAGGCCTACGACACTTGGCTACGCGAGTACATGTCGATTGCTCAGGAAATACGCGACGCCAAAACATCGCTCAACGACGTGCTCGCCACCCACGTGCTCGCCATGGTCCCGTCTTGCCTCGACAGCTTCCGACTCACGTTCACGGACGAGCAGCGAAACCGACGCGACCTTCCCGAACTCACGACGCTTACGGACCGCATTCGCATCCAGCTTCGTTCGGCAGGACTCTCGACCTCGCATTCGGCCATGCTTGCCACGCGCTCCCCTTGCCCCGCCTGCCGCGCTCCCGGTCACCGCCTGCGCGACTGCACTTCACGTGCGAAGCACCCGCCCACCGGCCCCTGCCGCCGATGCCACAAGAAAGGTCACTGGGCACTCGACTGCAAGAACCGGGGTGAACAGGCACGTAGCAGCGACGACACCCAGGACGACACGTCTTCCTCCGCGGCCTCGCAACCGAACGTCGGCTATTTCGCCTCCTGTCTCTTCGCTCGTCGCCAACTCCCAACTGACGCCTTTGTAGTCGATTCGGGTGCCACGACACACATGGTCGCCGACCGATCTCTATTCACGACTTATCGTCAGACGGCACACACCAAGATCGGCGGCATCGCGGGCGGCATCACGGCTATCGGCATGGGGGACGTGGCATTCGTCGCCAAGACTGGACACCCGATCACGCTCCGTGGTGTTCTTCACACGCCTGGCCTACACGTCAACCTCCTCTCTGTCTCTCGCCTCTGCGACACCGACCGCGTTCGTCTCGCCTTCACCAGCGACGGCATCGACATCGCCAAGGACGGCCGGGCCATTGCTCACGGTACCAGGGTCAACGACGGTCTTTACCTTTTGGACGCGGATCACACCAAGTGTCAGCATCTTGCCTTCCTCTCACGCTCTGAGTCTCCCGTGCCCCTGCTTACCCTACACCGCTGCCTCGGCCATCTTGCCCCATCCTCTATACAGAAGATGATTGCTGCAGGTTTGCTGGACGGGTTTGGGGCCGGGTACAGTGACAAAGACGTAGAGGAGTTTGTTTGCAATGCTTGCCTTGGTTCCAAAGGTCACCGCCTTCCCTTTCCCGACTCTGAGTCGCATTCCGCCGAGAGACTTGGCCTCGTGCACAGCGACGTCCTGTCGTTCCCCACTCCGTCCTTGACCGGGAAGCGCTACCTTGTCACGTTTCTAGACGACCACTCTCGCAAACTCTGGGCATATGCGATCGATCACAAAAGCGATGTTTTCCCGACCTTCCAGACTTGGCTCGCCGAAGTGGAGTTAGAGACGAACGCGCGGTTGAGGATCCTTCGAACCGACAATGGCGGGGAGTACCGATCAAACGCATTCACGGAGTTCTGCAAATCCAAGGGCATTCGTCGTCAATACTCTATCCCTTACACGCCTCAACAAAACGGTCGCGCCGAACGTGTCAACCTCTCCATCGTCGAGGGCGTCCTCGCTCTCCTTGCGGACGCCCGTCTGCCGGCCACCTTTTGGGATGAAGCGGCTGCGTATTTCGTTTATTGCAAAAACAGGTGCTCACACTCAGCTTTGGCCAAACAGACTCCAGAATCCGTTTGGAACGGCCAACGCACCACCGCCACCGCCCTCCACCCGTTCGGCTGCACAGCCTGGCTCACGGTCGCCCCGGACCTTCGCAGCAAGCTCGACCCCAAGGCCGCGCGCGTGATCTTCACAGGTTACGACCTCGCCTCCAAAGCTTTCCGTTTCTTTGACCATTCCATCAACAAGATTGTACTTGGTCGCAATGCCACCTTCCTCGACGACGACTTCCCCGGCCTGCCAGTCACCACGCCCGTCGATGCAGACGACACCGACCGTCAGTTCGTCGTTCCCGCCGACACGCCCGCCCCTGCCGTCAAGACGAGGACCCCACTAGTAAGGTCGGCGCACATGGACGTCTCATCCTCCCTTGATGATTCTGCCATGAGCGCCGTTGACGTGGCCCCAGGGTACACTGGCGGAACCTTACTTAATTCCACAGATACCGAATCGTCCTCGTCACCGTCTCCTGAGCCGTCCTCGTCACCGTCGCCCACAAACCCTTTGTCACCGTCGCCTGCGCTGTCACCGTCGTTGGCAGCGTCATCGTCACCCTCGGTCTCACCGACCGACTCTGACTACTCCGCCGACCCTCTGGACCTCATCGGCTCACAGACCCCGACTCGCCTTGGCCCACCGGACGTGCACCGCCCAGACTTCAGCACGTACCGTGAGCCCGCATCGGCTGAGGAGTCGCCCGACGAACTCGACATCATTGGGCGTCACTCGCGCGATGAATCGCCGGATGAAATCGATTTCCTCACCCAACACCACCGCGCCTTCATCGCCACAGACGACGACGACCCCACCCTCGACGCCATCGAGCCCGTCAAATCGATCACTAGCGACCCCCAGACCTGGCGCGAAGCAATGTCCAGCGACGAGCACAACATCTGGGCTGAGGCCGCCGCCGCCGAGTTCACCGCCATGCGCGACGACTTCAAGGTGTTCACCATCGAGCCTCGCTCATCTGTACCGCCGGGCGCCACCATCGTCACCTCCAAATTCGTCTGGAAGACCAAGCGCAACGCAAGCGGTGAAGTCACGGGGCGGAAGGCACGTCTTGTAGCGCAGGGTAACCGACAGCGCGACGGCATCGACTTCTCAGAAACCTTCGCACCCGTTGCCCGTTTCTCCTCCATTCGCTGCCTCCTGGCTCTTGCCGCTGCCAATGGCTACCACGTTCATCAGGCCGACATCGACAAGGCTTACCTCCACGGCGAGCTCGATCATGATATCTGGATGACGACACCACGCGGTTTCGACTTCCCGAGCGATAAGGTTCTCCGGCTGCGACGCTCAATCTACGGTCTCAAGCAGGCCGGTCGCATCTGGAATCGTCACATTGACACATCACTCAGGAATCTGGGGTACAAGGCAACAGGCACTGATCACTGCATTTACTCTCGCATTGACGATCAGCAGCGGCCTCACTATATCGCCTTGTATGTCGACGACCTCCTCATTGTCAGTCCAGCCCTCGACGAGATCGAACGTGTCATCTCCGGCCTTGAACAGCGGTACGGCGTCAAACGACTCGGCCCCGCGGAGTACATCCTCGGAATCCAAATACGCCGCCTGGACGACGGTTCCATTGCTCTATCCCAGGAGCGCTACATCATGGACGTGCTGGCCCGTTTCCACTTCGACACCACGACACGCGGCACTACGGTGCCGATGACGCCCGGCCTCTCGCTCACGGCAATTCCGGGTCAGGGAACGGAGCGCATTCGTTCGTGGTACCTACAGGCCATCGGCTCCCTCCTCTACATCTCCCTTGGCACTCGACCCGACATTGCCTTCGCCGTCTCGTACCTGTCCCGGTTCGCCAACAACCCCGGCCGCCGCCATTGGATTGCCGTCAAACACGTCCTTCGCTACCTTCGCGCCACGTACCGCGATGAGCTTCTCTATGCCCGCGGCCCAGCAAAAGTCACGGGTGTGGTTGGTTATTCTGATGCGAACTGGGGCGCCTGCGTCGACACATCCATTTCAACGATGGGCTACGTATTTTACTTGGCAGGCGCCGCTGTCTCTTGGTCGTCGAAGCGTCAGACTCGGGTAGCGGATTCCACCACTGATGCCGAGTACCTGGCCTTGTCGCACGCGGGTAAGGAAGCGATCTACCTTAACCAACTCCTCTCCGAGCTCCACGTTTGCCCAATCGCTGCAGCTCACATCTTCACCGACAACGAGGCCGCGGCCGCCGTCGCTCACGACCCCGTTCGCACCTCCGGCACCCGGCACATTCGCCTCCGCGAGCATTTTGTCCGTGACATGGTCAATCGAGGTGATATCTCTCTCTCACACGTTGGCACAGCAGACATGGTTGCGGACGTATTCACCAAGGCGCTAGGCCCCAAGATTTTTGGTACACATTGCTATGCTCTAGGCCTCCGGACGCGACATCCACGGCTCAAGTCTACCTCGCGTTCGCGTGGGGGGGGGTGTGAGGAATCCACTCTCCGCTCGGCTCAGGACTTAGGCGCGCGGAGCGAACCGGGCGCGGACTTAGGCGCGCGGAGTGAGCCGGGCGCCCCGGCCCAGGACTTAGGCGCGCGAAGCGAGCCTGGGACTTAGGCGCGCGGAGCGAGCCTGGGCCATTGGCTCAGCCCCAGGCTCGCTGGCTGTGGACTTGGGGCGCGCGGGTCTCTTATTGTTAGCTTCCTATTCATCACTCTTGGCTATAACTACATCGCTGACGTAGTAGAGTTGATCGAATAGGTATGTTGAAATGCATTGATCACTCTTGGCTATAACTACATCGCTGACGTAGTAGAGTTGATCGAATAGCTCGGTCCTCGATGGTGAAGACCTTGAAGTCGTCGCGCATGGAGGTGAACTCGTCGGTGGCGGCTTTGGCCCATACTTCACGCTTGTCGCTAGACATCGCCTCGCGCCAGGTCTGTGGGTCGCTCGTGATGGACTTGACTGGCTGAATTGCCTCTGTGTCAGAGGTGTCGTCGTCGATGGCGATGAAGGCGCGGTGGTGTCGGGTGAGGAAATCGATTTCGTCCGGAGATTCGTCGCGAGAGTGGCGCCCAATGAGGTCGAGTTCGTCGGGCGACTCCTCAGCCGATGCGGGCTCGCGGTACGTGCTGAAGTCTGGGTGGTGCACGTCCTGTAGATCGAGGCGAACCTGGGGCTGTGAGCCGAGGAGGTCGAGGGGATCGGCGGAGTCTTCAGAGTCGGTCGGTAAGGCCGAGGGTGACGATGACGCAGCCGACGATGGTGAAAGTGCAGGCGATGGCGCAGACGACGGTGATGAGGGCGACGCAGGCGACGGTGACGAGGACGATTCGGCATCTGTGAAGTTAAGTAAGGTTCCGCCAGTGTACCCTGGGGCCACGTCAACGGCGCTCATGGCAGAATCATCAAGGGGGGATGAGACGTCCATGTGCGCCGACCTTACTAGTGGGGTCCATGTCTTGACAACGGTTTGAGATTCGGTGGTGGGAGCGCTGGCGAAGTGCGTGTCGCCGTCTTGCTCAGTGGGGTCGCCATGTAATCCGGGGAATTCAGTGTCGAGGAACGTGGCATTTCTGCCAAGTATAATCTTCTGTGTTGTAGTGTCGTAGAAGCGAAAGGCTTTTGAAGCCAGGTCGTAGCCGGTGAAAAAAACGCGAACCGCCTTCGGGTCGAGTTTGGAGCGAAGTTCGGGCGCGACCGTAAGCCAAGCTGTACAGCCGAACGGGTGAAGCGCCGAGGCAGTGGTGTGGTCACCCTGCCAGACGGAGTTTGGTGTTGCCTTGTCCAGGGCCGCGTGTTGACACAGGTTCTTGCAGTAAACGAAATAAGCTGCAGCCTCCTCCCAGAATGTCTTGGGTAGGTGGGCGTCGACAAGGAGGGCAAGGACGCCTTCGACAATGGAACGATTGACCCGCTCTGCACGACCGTTCTGTTGAGGCGTGCGTGGGATAGAGTATTGTCGACGGGTGCCTCGTGTCTTGCAGAACTCTGTGAACGCTCTCGAACAGTATTCGCCACCGTTGTCGGTTCGGAGGACCTTCAGCGTCGCACCCGTCTCGAGTTCAACCTCGGCTAGCCAAGTTTTGAATATGCCGAAGACTTCGCTTTTGTGTCCGATTGCGTAGGCCCAGAGTTTGCGCGAGTAATCGTCAAGGAATGTGACCAGGTAACGTTTGCCAGTCAAGGACCGCTCGGGGAAGGAAAGCACATCGCTGTGTACAAGGCCGAGTCTCTCTGAGGAGTGCGAATCCGAATCGGGAAAGGGAAGACGATGGCCCTTTGCGCTGAGGCAAGCATTGCAGACAAACTTCTCTACCTCTTCGTCACTATATCCGGCCCTGAGACCCTCCAGCAAACCAGCGGCAACCATCTTCTGTATGGAGGACGGTGCGAGATGGCCGAGGCAGCGATGGAGAGTCAGCAGGGGCACGGACGACTGTGAGCGAGAAAGGAGAGCAAGGTGCTGACATTTGGAATGATCAGCGTCCAGCAAGTAGAGCCCTTCGTCGAGTCGTGCGCCTTCAGCGATGTCGTTGCCGTCCTTGTCAATGTGGATGCCGTGTTAGGGTTAGGGTTAGGGTTAGGGTTAGGGTTAGGGTTAGGGTTAGGGTTAGG
>FMWQ01000065.1:0-34967 GCA_900102585.1 Microbotryum saponariae | reverse complement strand
GTGTACCCACTGCAAGGCTCGACACTGGGAGTGCGAAAGGACAAAGTCGACCGGACACTTCAGCACGTGCTGCTCGCAGGGCAAGGTGCAGCTACCTCCCTCTCTCCGGCCTAATCCCGACTTTCACAGCTACTTGAAGGCTCGGATAGCGGTCAGTCCCTCCGTCCAACGACATTCGTCTGTAGTAGACCAACATGCTGAACTGTGCGACACACCTACACAGAAGCTAAGGCATTCCGGCGTTCCGCGAGAATGCCCGGTCGTACAACAACGCGCTGTCGTTCACATTCGCTCGCTGCCCACTTTGACCAGACTCGACCAGGCACTCAAGGACCCCGCATGTTTTGGGTATTTTGTCGCCTTTACCATCGACTCGGGCACTCTCGGCCCTAATTCCTGCCGTCAATCAGGGCCCAACCTTTGCCAAAACATGGCTCATCTGCCCAGCCGAGGCCACCGACACTCAATTTGGACCGACGGCGCAGACAGTCGCATACAAAGATCTACTCTGACCAAGCTCGACTCCATGTTGGGCACCGGACATCGCTTTGTGAGGAGTTCGCATCGGCCAAAGCCCGCGCAGGTTGGGGTACGGCCGCCTCTGTCTAACACCTGGCCGGACCGACGCACCCACAACCTTCCTACGTGGAGCACGGAATGGCGATGCATATCTGCGATTTCGACACCAACATGTGAGGTCGTGGACCGCAAGACCTTAATCTTCAGGCGCACGGTGATCAATGTCCCGACGGTCGGCCCAAGTACCAAGTTGTTAGCTCGCTCCATCCGTCTGCGATGCCTCTCCGTTCCCCACTCCTATTCCCTGCAGGAGAAGATGACTGCCTCCCCAACATTCCTCTTTGCAGTTCCAACCAAGCTGGGTCACCCTTCGCCGACGAAGAGGATGAAGACGAGGAGGAAGGGGACGAAGAGAATGGTGATGGTGAACGTAAGCGCCTTCGGCTCTTTCTCGGATGTTCCATTTTGTTAAGGCGCACGCACAGTGACGTTTTAACACCTAGGACGAAGCTCAAATAAAGGGGGTCGAAGTGGCGAGTCTCGCGTTCACAATTCTTTGCGTACTACTTGCACAAAACGAGTACTTCTCAATCCCGCATTGCACCCAACGTGCCTTCCTGGCGTTCGTGATGACGGATACTCCACGTCGAGACCGATCGACTCAACTTACCTCCAGTTGCATCAAGAAAACCTCCGCCTCACCACGGGCCAAGGTATCATCAGCTTGACCCCGGTCAAATTGGATGTTCAGTGTTACTCGAGGTCGAGCGTCGCAGTCGAGATCGAGGCAGGGCAACCTGCACGGGGTGAAACGGGCCGAAAGGAGTCGGCACGACGTGTCGAAAAGCAACGACGCAGCGTAGAGCTGGCTGGGAAGACTCGACAGCAAGCAGGGAGGATGATCGACTTGAGCCGTAAAGCGAGTCGATGACCGAGAGACGACACCCAGGAGAGCACACGAGAGCTCAATACGAGGTGAAGATGCGGAGTCGAATACGTGACTCAAACGCGAGGTGAAAGCACGAGGCGCTGCTCCCAACGAAGACCCAAAGGTATACGCTGTATCAGGACTACCTTGCAATCAAGAGAAGAGCAATGAAGCTGGGGTCGATGGACGAGATAGCAAAAGCTAGACGAGGCTGAATGATGATGATGATGATGATGATACCTCCCAGAGAGGCAAGCGCACTCGAGGGAGCTAGTCACACTAAGCAAGGGGCCAAAGCTCAATAAACTCCACTCAGTGACCAATTCCTCCGACCAACCACCTCTCCTCTGCCAGTCTCTGATCCCAGTGAATCCCAAACCCAAGGCACGGACTTGATACACGACAGTGCCGATCCAAACGAAATGTGAGAGGTGTTGAACCCCTGGAAGAAGAGCATCGTTCGAAACCAAAGCAGCGCGTCAGCAGTTGCTCGTGTCAGCAGTCGGAGGCGTCCGATCCTTACACCCACTACATGGTCAAGGACGCGTCTCTCTTCGACGCCTGGCACACACGGTCACACGTCGCCGTTGATGGCGCTGGCGGGTCACTCATGGCACAAGGCACCGGCTCGATCACGATACTAACGTCGAAACAACAAACGATCAAGCTCTGCAACGTCTAATACGTCCCCGACCTTCCGGCCAACCTGATCTCGGTCATGCAGCTGCGACGCGAGCGCGTTTACACCCACTTTGGCAAGACCATCGAGCTCCGGTCATAAGGTCAACTCATAGGTGTGGCATCCCTCATTGCGAACCAATTGTCGACACTGGTGTAAGGATTTGGGCGATCCAATACCCAGGTGAGCTGTATCTACCATCCTTCATATCCTTTCCATGCGCCTCGCTTAGTTTCAGCCTGTTTGTGTTCGACGCTGACTCCACCATCCGTTTGCTCGTCTTTCCCTTTTTCCTTCCGAATTGACCTTTCCGTGTATGTGACGACTCCGCCTTCAGCTCGACAGGGGCGCCGCTACCTCGGCGCACCCGGGCGCGCGCGCTTCCCTCGGCTTGGGACTTAGGCGCTGCGCGCGCGCGCGCTTCCCTCGGCTGGGACTTAGGCGCTCGCGCTCACCACGGCTTGGGCGGGTGTTGAGTTAGCGGGGTTTCTTTTCCGGTGTTCACTTCCGTGAACCACCTTTTTCCCAATGGTGAAACCCCCTCTTGTGTAGATTGGGGCTTGGCTTCTGGCTTCACCCTTCCTTGAATCCGTTTCCTGGGCATCACCGCGACTCTCTCCCTCTTCCTTCCGCAATTCTATCTCGAGTCACTGTTGCCTCGCCGTCGTGAGCCCCTGGGTCGTTCACCGGGCTGCTCGCCCTCCCCGATTCCTCGTCCCGCCGCCGCTCGGGCCGCCGCCTTTGCGTCACTCAACATCGTGGCCGATTCCCCCCCTTCGCCTTCCTCTTCGTTCGGTTTCGATCGTTGACGCTCTCGTAGAAGAATCGTGAGGGTTCCCTACTTCGTTGAGGTAGTGCCCTTTCACTTTTTTAACAGTCGAGTAGTATTGCGCTCCCATTGCTGAAGTCTCCCCTCTCTACTCGCCACGCTGAGTACCAGTCCCCCTCTCTCCTCTCCTGCCGGGTCCGAGCAGTTGAGTCTGTTACTCAATCCCTCTACTTCCTGTTCCCTCGATTCGGTTCCATCCCCTCATCTCCTATCCTACAGATCCGACTCCTCCGCCGCCTCCCACCGATCTACCGCGCGCTGCCGATGGGACCGTGCTGCAAGATACGAGCAGCCGCTTCGCGACGAACCGCCTCACCTCACGTCGGAGGGGTATCGCTCGTCCGACTGGTCGTCGAGAGCCGCCCGGGAGTATCTTTGTCGCCGCCTCCCCCTCGTTCCATGAGTTGGTTGGAGATGTTGCAGGCCCAGGCACGCGAGCTGAACCGCCAACTGGCCCATGAACTCTGGTTGCAAGAGTCGCACAGGCATCGCCGCTCCCAGCGTCACCTGTGCCGCCCCTCGTCCTCGTCCTCGGCTCACCCGCGCAGCAACCGATCCCGCCGTCGAAGGTTCACCCCGGACACCCCTTCATCCACCGCCGTGTTGGCCCCAAGCTACCGCCCTCCTCGATTCGCCAATCCATGGAAGGGGACCATAGCATCACGAGGCTTAACGCGTTCATCCGACAAGCACGGGCGTGGATCCTTGGGGTGGGGAAATTTGGGGCCAACGACGATCTCGCCTCCGCCGCACCCGACGTGCACCTCCTCGTCCTAAGTGTTTTCTCCACCGAACCGGGGAAGGGGCAAGAGACGAGTGCTGCTGATTGGGCCGATGCCCAGTTCAGAAGGGCCATCAACGCCGCTCGAGTCCTGACGCTAAACGACCTGTTTCGATTGGCAGACATCGTTGGCCCGATCCGGGATTCGCAGCGCGCGTCGATGCGGAGCTCACGGCTCTTCGGCAAGGAATCCGGCACGCGATGGAGTTCCTTTCCTGTTCGAGGCCAAGGTGTTGGAGTATGAAGATGATGGCGCAAACATCATGACGGAACGGGACCAGCCGCTCGGTTCTTACGTGCACTGAACCCTGCTGCGCAGCAACTCTGCCACACCCAGATCGGTCACCGCGACCCGTTCTTCCACACCTCTGGCGTCTTTTCCGCAGGTCTGCATCCGACGCTGGAGGAGCTCAGCCGTTGGGCGTCAGCCGTTGGGCGTCAGCCGTTGGGCGTCAGCCGAAGTCCGTCTCTCGCCGCTCGCATCCGTCCGCGCTATTGCGCACGACCCGGAACCGTCCTCGCCTCCGACATCGCCCTCGCACCTCGCAGCCGTGCGCGCCGCTCGGTCACCTCCCCGCACCGAGAACGCCGATCAGCACACGCGACAGCGCGAGCGTTGGGTCGCCCGAGCCATCGAGTGGCAAGGCGACCATCCGGCGCACCAGCGAAGCGAATGGGTCCGGATCTCGTCGGCCAAGCGAACCTGTCCCGCACTCTGCGGTGCTACAATTGTGGTCTGGGGGGTCATT
Organism: Microbotryum saponariae; assembly: GCA_900102585.1. Taxonomy (NCBI): domain Eukaryota; kingdom Fungi; phylum Basidiomycota; class Microbotryomycetes; order Microbotryales; family Microbotryaceae; genus Microbotryum; species Microbotryum saponariae. The sequence continues at coordinate 30,482 of FMWQ01000065.1, read as the reverse complement.
TTGCTGATGACTGCAAAAACACTCGAGTCTCACCGAACCAGGTCGTCGTAGCATCCATCGCACAGTACTTCGACATTGGTCCGAGCGGTCATGAAGCCGACGAGGTCGTCAAGCTCGAGTCGGATGATCAACCTGTACGTCCTCTCGTTGCTTCGTCGCATCTCGGGACTTTGGAAGGCTCACGCGGAGATTTAGTGAGTTCGTTCCGAGCTCTTTTGATCGAGTGCCTGTCCTCGCCCCTCGATCAACAGGCGCGTGATGAGACTCGCGATGCTCCCGTGGTTCGAACACCTCGCACGGCTAAGGCCACGGGGCGTGGGGCACGCATCGAACGTTCGCATCGACGACGATCGTCCTTCGTTGCCTCTGATGCCGGCCCTCCTCCCACCTCCTTCGGTGGCCCTCGGGCCCTGTTGGCGTCCACTGTCGGCATCCCTTCGGATAAGGAACTCGAACACTTTGTCGATGTCGGCGCAATCTCCCTGCTGGAAGAACAGAAGCTAGCTGATGAACCTCCTTCTGCCACAGGCAACGCTGAACCACGTATCCTGCGAGTCAAGAACGTTCTTCTGTGGACGACGCCAAGTGGTCGTACCTTGCGATGCCTGTTGGATTCAGGAGCCGAGATCGACGTCATCGACAGTCGCATTGTTAAAGCTGAGTCCTCCTTCGTGCTCTCGAGTTTGATGGCTCCCCTACATTTGCGCTTGGGAACTGGAGACGCCACCGATCGACTATCGCTGTTCGCCACAGCACCCTTTGCATCGGGTGCCCTGGACCTCGGATTACGCCCCTTCTTTGTTGGCATGGTGTCCGGGTACGACACCATCTTGGGCTTGCCCTTCCTGGCCGACTCGGGCATGCTCGTCGGGGCTCATCAGTATGCCATCCATCGGGACCGTTCCAACCCGCGACCACTACCTCGCATGCTCCCATCCCCAGTCTGGAGCCAATCCGTGGGGAACAGCGGTACGCTCACTCTACCCCTGGCAAGCGACGTCGGAGGGATGACGTCGTCTACACGCGTTGGTACGGTGGGGGGATTTCAGGAAGTGTCGGCTGTTGCGGCGGCAGTCGACAAGGGAGCAACCGAGGAGGGGAGTCGGTCGAAAGGCTCGCAGGAAATCAAGTGTAACGGACTTAATTCCCAAACGATTGACAAGAAGAGGAGGGGCAACAAAAGAGAAGAGCGGACCAAGCTCCCGGGGAAAGGTGGTAAAACTAAAGGGAAGGGACTGTGCCAGGCCCAGAGGGGACTTAGCAAATCAACCACTCCAAGAGGTCGCCTCAGGGGTAAAAAGGATTGCTCACGGGAGCACCGGTAAAAACCCTGAAGCCGCGCCTCGGCTAACAAAAGATCAAACAAACCGAAAGAAGACTGCGGTCTGGGCACCTCGAACCCGCGACCACCGAGTGCGCGCCCGCGCGCCCACAAAGGATTTTTTTTTTATTTTACTGGGGCTCATAAATTGCAATCCTTCGGGTTGGCTGGGACCGCTAGAAAAAGAGCTAAAAGAGGTTATAAAGCAACGACGGCAAGCAATTGGGTGAAAGTCAAACCCCTGCGCGCAAAGAGCGCTGCGCAGATCAAAACCCGCCGAGCACCTAACGCGGACTCCAACGGGCGGTGAGTACTGCTGCCGCTTCACGTCCCAAGAGCGGGAGCGAAGATACTCGAAAACCAGGCAAGAGCGCCTAGAGAAAGAAAAGGGGAGAATATACAAAAATTCACGACTGGAAACACGGAGAACCAGGAATACTAAGACAGAGAGGAGGGAGGAGGAGGGGAACACACCCGAGGGCCAAGGGAGGGGGTCGAAGCCAGAGCTAGAGGTCCCCAGGGACTGACAGGCCGCAGCCAAGCCCCAGCTACTCGTCACCCCGACAGCGCCTGATGTCCTCCCTTGGCTGAGTCTCGAGTGCTGGCTGTTGAGCCGTCGGGGCCGAGCGAAACGATCCAATACACGAAACAAGCCTCGCCTTGACGCGAGGATATTGACCAAAAAACGAGCGACCTTTCTTCCCGATCCATGCCGTAGATCTTGACCAACGCCAACGAACGATGTATTCGACGGAATCCAACACACGGCTTAGGAATAAAAGGAGAAGTGGCTGAAGCGTAGTCAACAACCGAGCAACAGGAACGAGAAGAGGAAGGGAAGGGAGAAAGGGGAAAGAGAGGGGAGAACTTCACAAAGCCTCCAACGCAACGACGATCGACCGGCTTGCCGATCCATCCAAGAACGAAAACCGCTACTGCACAAGTAGAGAGAGGGAGAGGTGCGCAGCCTTCCACTGCGCAACAAGTTTCAAGACAGTCAGCTTCTGAAAGAAAAGTCGACCTCCGAAAAGGAAGGGAGGAAAGGAGGGGAGAGAGAGCAGGGGAGGAAAATGGGAAGGAAGGACTTAACTCGGTCATCACACCTCCCAATCTCGAGCCCCAGGCACAAAGCCCGCTCGAGAGAGAAAATCTCGCTCGAACGCTCTGAGCGCACTGGGAAGCGAGGGAGAGGCCACGACGTTGTCCAGCTCGAACCGCTGATGAACGCGCCAGCGGAGCAGGTGCAGCCGCTGGAAACCGATCGCGCAGGCCAGCCGAACCCACATCCATTTCGAGGTCGTTCTCCCACGACCCCGCAAAAGGGGGAGCCCCATAGTCAGCTGCTCCGGAGTGAACGTCGACGGATCGACGTCGGTATCCTCGATGCCGAGCTTGTCAAGCAGAATGCGTAGCACCCCACCCCAGAAGCTGGTCGAGTACGCGCACTCGAAAAAGTAGTGGGACACCGTCTCGATGACCGCTGCATCGTTGCCACAGAACAGACACGTCGGCGAAGAGGCATGACCCTGAGTATGCTGCCTCTTGCGCGTCGGCGTCACGTCGTACATGAGCCACCAGTGGGTGTCCTGCTCGACAGCAGACGCGAACCGGTCATGAAGCCATCTCCAGAAGCGCTTCCTATCGCTCTGAGAAGTCCATCAGGGAAACGCTTGACACGGTCCTCCCTCCCTGGGAACCGCACCTTGTTCACAAGCCGACGAAGCTTGCGAATCGTAAAAGGTCGGGAGAGCCCAAAGAAGTTGAAGCACCGAGGACGGGGAGCCTCCTTGAGAGGTATCCGAGCAGGTCGCAACGCGGTCTTGGGCAGCAACGCTTTCGCCTTGAGCAACTGACCCACGCGCGACCACACGTGCTCGTGCTGTAGGGCGGGTTCCTTAGAGTGCTGCCAGAACCCGCGTCGATGACCAACCAGAGCCCATCCCTTCCCTTCGTCCCTCCAGTACAGGTCCGCGATCTGCGCAAACTTTGCCACCGCGTCCGCATCGTCATATGCGTGCTGGGCACCTTCAGCATAGAGTGAAGGGAGGCGAGGCGGAAGCGAGAGCAATTCGGGAAGCGTAAGGAGTTCGGACTTGATGGTTGGAACTGTGACCCTGGCCGCTGCAACGACTGCCCCCCAGCGCGTCGAGTCGCGATACAGCTTCTCGACCCGAGCCGTGCTGCTGAAGAACCCCCACGGACTGAAATTGCGGGTCGCAGCGACGAGGGACCTCCAGCTCTCGCGAGCTAGGGGTGCCCAGATCGCCTCGTCCGAGCCCGCCACAGCATCCCAAAATCGAAGCGCCACCGAATGAACGATGTCGCCAATCGAAATCAAACCCAAGCCACCGTCCTCCCGAGCCTGGAACACGAAATCGCGAGCGACGGTATTTCGCCCTGCTCCTCCCCAGACAAAGTCCGTAAGTGCCGTCTCCGCCGCCTTAATGAACCATTGAGGCGGTATGTCGAAGGACAGCACGTGGAGGACCGTCGAGATGATGTGAGCGTTGGCATAGAAAACCTTCCCACTCGGCGAAAGTGTCCGGTCTCGAGCGGCGCGGGCCTTGGCCTTGATCCTGTCAAGAACATGGGTCCAAAACAGTTTCGAGTCACCGTGGCGAAAGAAGGCATAGCCGCACCACTTGAAGCTCTCCCCCTCCTGCACCGTTGGCAGCGCCTGCGCAGTCTCGTCCCGAAGCCAGTTCGGTCCGAGTGGTAGCACCAGCGTCTTGTCCGTGTTGGTCTTCCCGTTGGTAGCCTCGTACCACGTCTGCGACAGCGTTTGCAGCTTCGACAATGCCGCCGGTGACTCCACCACCACCACAGCATCGTCGGCAAACGCCAGATGCGTAAGCTGCGCACGCGGCCCCCCTGGCCACACCTTCTGCAGGTCGAGCGCGATCCCGCGCCGAACGAGGGCGTCGAGGAAGGGCTGGTACGTGATGTTCCAAACCGGGCACGAGAGGGATCCCCCTGACCGAGACCACACAGCAACCGCACCAAGTCCGTGGGGAACCCATTGACAAGGTAGCGCACCCCCAGAGTCTCGGGATCGTAGAGAGCGCGCAGCAGCGAGATGAAACGCTCACCGAACCCAAAGGCCTCAAAGACCTCGAAGATCCAGGCGTGATCGACCCGATCGTACGCGCTCTGCTGATCCAAAGACAAGAGGGCGCCCTCGGGGAAAACATCAGTGCCTAGCGACTTGAGTTTTTCGAGAAGGAGAGTGAGATGACTTCCCGCGTCCGCTGAACGTCTTGATGGCATGAAACCGTGTTGCGCCGGCGGCAAAAGCTCGCCGAGCACCCCATTGAGTCGCGCCACCAAGACCTTGCTGAGGACCTTGTAGGTCGTCTCGCGCAATGTGATCGGTCGGTATGCCCCCAGTGATTTCAGATTGGCCCCCGGTTTATTCTTGGGCAAGAGCCGCACCAGCCCCTCTGCCAAGGACGCCGTCATTTTGCCGCCCTCCCAAATCGAGTTGAACAAGTCCAACAGCTTGGGAGCAAAGTAGGTTGGCAGCGCCTTGAAGAGCTCGTACGGAATGCCCGAGGGCCCCGGTGATCGCCCCGAATCCGTCTTCTTCAACGCCGCTTCAACCTCGAGGAGGGTGAAGGGCTCGTCAAGCGCCACTCTCGCTTGACGAGGCAGCCGACGACCGAACGTAGGGTCCGAGCGGTCGTCATCGTAGCATTTCGCTGCGCGAATAGGGTCGAGCAGGGACCGGCGTGCGTTCGTCGGGTCGCCACGAGCTGGGTCCGGCGTGAAGAGCGACTGCGCGTGCCGTGAAGCAATACCCAGCGCCTCCTGCATGTCAACGGTCTCGGTGCCATCCACATCCTCCAGTGAGACGATGCTCGTCTGGCGACTCCGGCGGTTGAGGCGCGTGCGAATGCTTGCCGATTGACCTTCCCTCGAGTCGACTGACGGCACATGCGCACGAATGCGCAGCCACTGAGCCTCCTTTACCGCCAACTGGTCCAACCGCGACTTGGCATGAGCATACGCATCGCGCTCGGCCTCATTCATGTGCTCACCGCGTGCCTCCAAAGCCTCCATGACGGATTGGCTCTCGGCCCGCAGTCGGCGCATGTCGGCACGAGTCGAGCGGTATCGTGCATGGCCAGCTATGAAGGAACAATATACCACTGCACCAAAAGGCGAGGCACCTCTACTTCAGTGAGCGCATATTGTCCTAGAAGTGAGATGGAGCGAAGTTCAACACCAGCGACTGCAACCGCCCGCAGAGCGGCGTCATAGATGTCGCCGAGCGGAGCGGTCCCCTCGAGCCTTCGATAGACCTCGTCGACGACCCCGGGAATCGATGCGACAAAGTCTTGATCGTTAAAGACCATTGGGTTGAGCCTCGAAATGAAATCGCTCGTGGAGGGAAGAGAAAGGGGGGTTCGGCATCAGCGTTCGATGTAGGCAAAGCGAAAGTCGCAACTACAGGTCTGTGGTCCGAACAGGGCGCATCGAAGAGCGTAGAAGCGCTCAACAACCGGTTCGCCCAACTGCATTGGACAAGAATATAGTCGATCCGCGACCACGAGCAAATCTTTCGCTCTTCCCCTCTACCACGGTAGTGAGGACGAGTGAATGCAGGGGTGCAAGGATGGACATGTCGGACCGTGTCGAGTGCCTTGAACGCGATCTTTGACAGCAAGGTCTGCCAGTGCGATACAGGAGTCCAAGCGCGATCGGTGATGGACACTCGGTCGACCAATACATCCGGACAATCGTTGAGATCGCCGGCCAAGATCCGAAGAATCTTGGGTCTCGGGGCGTTGAAGTGCAGAAGCCCGAAAAAGTCGCGACGATCGTCCTCCTGCACCGGCGCGTACATGTTGATGATCTCGACATCGAGCTCCTCAAGACGAAACACCGAGCGCAGAATCCGACCGTCGAAACGAGGAGCTCCTGCAAAGACGACCGGGGTAGAGGAAAGGAGATGGCCCGCCAAAGGTGAGCCATCGGGTATGAGGGTAAGGACATGAGGAGTGAAACGAATACAAGCCCCCGGCCAAGCACTCTCGAAGCCTTCGCGCGACGCGTTGTAGCTGAGGTGGTGCTCTTGCAGGAGGATGGCCGCAGGGGCCGGCCGAAGGGTTTTGAGATAACGGATGATTTTGACTTGGTTGACTGCGTTCTTCATCGATCAGACGTTGAACGTCAACACGGTGAGTGACTCAATCATGATTAAATCAGTTCAGCGCCGCCCCCCTCGAATTCGGTCACCTCGGACCTGTGACCCCCTGAACTGTTGCCCCCTGAGCCATCACCCCCTGATGCACCGAGGATCATGGCGGATCCCGCCCGGGTGACACGTCGGTTGCCGGGTGCCGAGCTCGAACGAAGGCGTCGAGGACTCGTCGAGGCTATCGAGGTTGTCGAGGTTGCCGATGATCCCGACGTGCCACCGGACAGAGGCGAAGGAGAGGTCGGGGTCGAAACGGGCGCCGCCGTCGTCGTCTGCGTCTCCTTTGTTGAGCCCAGGATCGCACGCGTCGACGTCTCTTCCCCAGTGTCACCGCCCTCCGGTTCGGTCGAAACGACCGACTCGTCGTCGCCGTCGTTCGCGTCGTCCTTGTTGGTGGTTACTGCACCTGCGGGGTTAGCACGAGGTCCCAGCTGGATCATGTTCGCGCCAGAGACACGAGAGTTCAATGCGGCAGGCCCACCGTGCTTCCCATTCTTTCCAGCAACTCGGAAGCCGGTGGTCGAAGTCGAAGTCGAGGTCGAGGCCCCCGGAACAGGGGCGGCGGTGGCCGGAGTCGAAACCGGCTTCCTGCAAGCGCCCCACTGGTGTCCGGCGCGATCGCACACCGCGCAGTAGTGCGTCTCGAATTCGTGTCGCAAGCCGTACTTGGCGCCCAGGATCTCGATCTCTTGTGGCAAAGCGGCGTTGAGCGCAGCCTTCTGCGTCTCGATGGAGCCTTGGAAAAGATCAGCATGTAAGCGAAGGTACGCGCAGTGGAACCCGTCTTCGGTCATGGCCATCGGATCGCCATTCGGATCGACCGCGAGGCCCCGCTGTAATTGCATCAGGGTATAACCTTGCGTGCGACCTGCGCGGCCGAACGAAAGGGTGATAGCATCATCGAGAGATTTTCGGAGCACGGAAGCGGGGATCGCGCTGGAGGAGGAGGGCAAGGTGAATCGCACCTGCACGACGTGGTTAAGGGGAGAGGCGCTGGGGAGCTCGGTAACCATCTCCTTGCCGTGGTAGGGGAATGGGCCCGCTGAAGCGGCTTCAAGACAAGCTTGCTCGGATTCGAATACAAGCTCGTACATGTGACGAGCGATCGGGAACCTCTTCGTGGCTTTCGTCACAATCGGGTTCAGCTTCACGCATTTCGAGAAAAGCTTCTCGACCTCGGGGTCAAGCACGACGCCCTCGGGCCGCGCAAACATGAACGGCGTCTCGGCCAATCCAAAGTGCTTGCGCAGCGCGGTCTGTACAGGACCTCTGGGTGATCCAGGACCATCCATAATGACTCGAATCACATTGGAGGCCGGGGCTGCGTCGTTTCGCACCGCTCTTTGGGCGGCTCGTGCGAGCGCTGGCGCCTGCGAAGGCGGGGTCGAGGCGTCGTGCATCAGGACCATCAGTCGGCGGGTCGACTTGCTGGAGGGAACAATCCCGAGCACTTGGAAGGTCTTCTTCATCAGCTTCTCATGGTCCAACCGGACCTGAGTTGCCTCGGGCGACCAAGCTGGAGGATTCGCGGTTCCTCCAGTGACCGCTTCACGCGTTTGCGTGTTGAGTGATGAATCACTCGCGCCATTACCACCCAATAGGTCCTCGGGCGGGGGCGCATCGGCGCCGGGCGGATCCGGCATCGCGTGTTTGTGTTGACCTGTAAAGCTTAACGGGCTTGGAGGTCAACTACTCACTCTACACCACAGAAACTCACTTGTGTGCGTGCGTGTGTGTGTGTGTGTGTGTGTGTGTTTTTTTTTTTTTGTAGAAACCGTTCATCATATTGCCCCCAATTCCTGTTCCCCCTGATTGGCCTACGGAAAAACTAGATGGAAGTCGACGATGATAACACAAACCGCCCGCAAGATGCGAGAAACGGGCCAAGTCCACCAATCCGATACTTCGGATTCAAGTGCCCCAGCCAAGCGGTTGCTCCCCCCAGGAGACGAATGAGAGAGAGAAGAGAAAGAGAGAAAATGAAAAAGAACTGGCGTACTAACGACAAGAGGCCCACCCCGCACCCACTTCCCAACTCGGTCGAGACAAAGACAGGAGAGCGACTGCGCAGCTACCCTGACCCGCGAAGTCCCCAAGTCTATGCTCGGTCACAACAAGACGCGGTGGAGGCCCCTCAAAACCTCCACCTTAGCAGTCCCTGGCCCCTCAAAGCCGACTTTCTGCCTGTGTCTGCTGATCCCTCCCTTGACTCAGAACCCCGAAGCCAAAGAGCGCGAGCCACCGTCGAGTCAATCCCAAATCGCGAGCCGGTCCATGAGCAACGGAGGCAGACCTGTAATAAAAGAAAGAAAGATGAAGAAAATATATTTAGTATACAGTTTTTGTAAGAGGATGTGTGATGTGGGGTGTGTGAGTGTGGGATGGGGTGGGGGGAAATCGAACCCAGCCTCTACTGCCCTCGCCCGCCCCTTGCTCCCCCGCCCTCAACTTCATCCTCTCCTCCAGTACCACCCTCCTCCGCTCCAGGCTTTCCATCCTCGTCCCGTGCTTCTGCATCCTCCATCTCCCACTGCTGATCATCTCCAAGACCATCCCCGTGAAGATCTCGATCGTCCTGCCTGCGCCTTCCTGTTCGCTGAGCTTGGCCTTGAGCTTGGGGAGGCCAAAGAGTCATTGTAGTGTCGTGTACTCGGCGTCCTCGATCGTGTCGCATCCGAGCGCGTCGCAGAGCACGCCCCTTGCCGCGGTCCAGACGTTCCGCGAGTCGACGCAGCCGAAGAAGTAGTGATCGGTGTCGTCCACCGGCGCTTCGCACACGAGGCACGCGGGAGAAGTGACATGCTTTTGCTCGTGCTGGAGCTTGCGCGTCGGGGTGAAGCGGAGGATCAGCTTGAACCAAACTTCCCTCTCCCTCGCTGTCAGTGCCTTCGAGTTGACTGCCTTCCAGAAGCTCCTGAGGTCGTCCGGCTGCGGTGGTCCCTTGAGCCCGAGCATGTTGGTAAATGCCTTCGCGTTCAGGACCCGGCGGATGCGACGGACTGTGTAGGGGCGAGCCATGTTCAGCAGCGTATACTGGCTCGCCTGTTGTGGAAGCACCGGGTCCGGAAGGCGCTGCTCCATTGCGAAGCGGGCCACGGGCTTGGGGATGATCGCCTCGAGTGGTGCGCTGGTGCCGATCCGGGGAGGCACGTTGAGTCGTCCCGCCGCCACCGCCGCCGCCAAGGGGGTGTTCTTGTGTCGATCGACAGTGAACCGGTACCAGGCCGCGATTGCCAGTCGCTGCGGGAGCCCGCGTCGATCGTACTCGCTGTTGTCGCCGAGCACATCCGCCGGCGGCGTCCAGAGGTGAAACCCCCCACCCGCATACAACTCGCGCCGATAGAGATCCGCCACCTTCGGGTAGCCCTGGAGACGAAGGTAGTCAGGTACATGAACCGCGTCGATGGTCTGTCTCCCTCTGATGGGGGTGTGGAGGCTGCCGAGCAGGGTGGGCAGCGCGAGCAGGTTCGCGGTGGTCAAGGCCCTCGGGTTGACCTGCACGTCGTGAAGTTTTGGAACGCCCAGTGCGGCGTGCCATCGGGGATGAAGGTCGTTGGGGATGGGAGTGGATGGATGTGGCCAGAGATCGGTGGCCAGGTCGAGGTCGGGCTGAGCTCGCTGGAGTGCTGCGCGCGCAAGTCCTTGCCAAATCGCGCCGGAACCGCCGAGAAGAACGTCCCAGAGCCGTGCCGCAACCGCGTCCACAATGTCCCGCATCCTTATCACCCCGAGTCCCCCCTTGTTCTTGGCGGTGAACACAATGTCTCTGCCGTAGCTGGTCCTGCCCTTGCCCCCACGGACGAAATCGACGAGCATGTCATCGAGCTTCTTGACGACTTCGGGCGGCGGGATGTCGGCTGCAAGGAAATGCAGGATCTTGGGAATGGTGTACCGATTGACGTAAAAGGCACGGGTGTGGTGCGTGAGCCAGCGATGCTGAACCGCTTCCAGCGTCGCCTCGAGCCGTTCGATGAGATTCGCGTAGGCGAGTTCGGTGTCGCCGCTGGGGTCGAAGGGGAGGCCGATCTATGAAGGAACAATATACCACTGCACCAAAAGGCGAGGCACCTCTCCTTCAGTGAGCGCATATTGTCCTAGAAGTGAGATGGAGCGAAGTTCAACACCCCCCTGTGCGCGAAGCTGAAGAGCTTGTGGCAGTGGGTGCGGCTGTGAGGCAACTGGGCATGTTGATCAGGTCGCTTGGGCAAGTGCAGCTTGGGCACTGTGAGCACTGTCGATGCGCCAGGGTGCTTGGCACGCCGCTGGGCAAGTGCGGGGGCCGGGACGCTGAGTGTATGCGCGCAAAATTGCCTGACCCCAGGGGGGATTGAACTCATGACCTGCTGGTTGCTCTGGGCTCATAACCTATGAAGGAACAATATACCACTGCACCAAAAGGCGAGGCACCTCTCCTTCAGTGAGCGCATATTGTCCTAGAAGTGAGATGGAGCGAAGTTCAACACCCCCCTGTGCGCGAAGCTGAAGAGCTTGTGGCAGTGGGTGCGGCTGTGAGGCAACTGGGCATGTTGATCAGGTCGCTTGGGCAAGTGCAGCTTGGGCACTGTGAGCACTGTCGATGCGCCAGGGTGCTTGGCACGCCGCTGGGCAAGTGCGGGGGCCGGGACGCTGAGTGTATGCGCGCAAAATTGCCTGACCCCAGGGGGATTGAACTCATGACCTGCTGGTTGCTCTGGGCTCATAACCTATGAGACGTTCACCACTACTGTCAGGAGAGGTTGAGAGTCGAACAGAAGTGATCTATTTCAGCGTACCTATGAGACGTTCACCACTACTGTCAGGAGAGGTTGAGAGTCGAACAGAAGTGATGAGAAGGAAGCTAAGAAACAGAAAGGGGGGGGCCACGCTGGGATAGTCCCAGGCGCGTGACAATGTACATCCCTAAGTCAGCCGCGGGTGAAATCGCCGGCGCGCCTAAGTCCCCACCGCAAGGGGGCGGGCTAGCGGGCGCGCGCATGAATCCGCCGGCGCTGGCGCGCTGAGGCAGTCGCGCGCGTCTAAGTCCCCACCGCCGGGGGCGGGCTAGCAAGTGCGCGCAACGACCGAGGCGCCCCTGTCGAGCTGAGAGTGGACTCTTCACACCCCCCCCCACGCGAATGCGAGGCAGACCCAAGCCGCGGGTGTCGAGTGCGAAGGCCGAGGGCGTAGCAGTGCGTTGAGAAGACCTTTGGGCCGAGAGCCTTGGTGAAGATGTCGGCCACCATGTCGCTGGTACCCACATGCGAGAGAGAGATGTCGCCCCGATTCACCATGTCCCGAACGAAGTGCTCACGCAAGCGTATGTGCCGAGTGCCAGAGACGCGGACAGGATCGTGAGCAACTGCAGCAGCGGCTTCGTTGTCAGTAAAGATGTGAGCCGGTGCAACAGGTTGTACATGGAGCTCTTCGAGCAGCTGACTGAGGTAAATCCCTTCCTTGCCAGCATGCGAGAGGGCGAGGTATTCAGCGTCGGTGGTCGAATCGGCAACTCGAGACTGGCGTTTGGACGACCAGGACACGGCCGAGCCAGCGATGTAGAAGACGTAGCCCATGGTGGACACCGATGTGTCGATGCAGGCCCCCCAGTTCGCGTCGGAGTAGCCTACCACACCCGTGATGCGAGCCTGGCCGCGAGCATACACGAGTTCGTTGCGATACGTGGCCCGGAGATAGCGTAGGATGTGCTTGACCGCAATCCAATGACGACGACCGGGGTTGTTGGCGAAGCGGGCCAGGTAGGACACGGCGAAGGCGATGTCAGGGCGGGTACCGAGCGAAATGTAGAGGAGCGAGCCGATAGCCTGCAGATACCATGACCTGATCCGTTCGGTGCCTTGACCCGGGATAGCAGTGAGCGAAAGGCCGGGAGTCATCGGAACTGTAGTGCCGCGAGTCGTGGTGTCGAAGTGGAACCGAGCGAGCACGTCCATGATGTACCGTTCCTGGGATAGGGCGATAGAGCCGTCGTCGAACCGCCTTCGGGTCGAGTTTGGAGCGAAGTTCGGGCGCGACCGTAAGCCAAGCTGTACAGCCGAACGGGTGAAGCGCCGAGGCAGTGGTGTGGTCACCCTGCCAGACGGAGTTTGGTGTTGCCTTGTCCAGGGCCGCGTGTTGACACAGGTTCTTGCAGTAAACGAAATAAGCTGCAGCCTCCTCCCAGAATGTCTTGGGTAGGTGGGCGTCGACAAGGAGGGCAAGGACGCCTTCGACAATGGAACGATTGACCCGCTCTGCACGACCGTTCTGTTGAGGCGTGCGTGGGATAGAGTATTGTCGACGGGTGCCTCGTGTCTTGCAGAACTCTGTGAACGCTCTCGAACAGTATTCGCCACCGTTGTCGGTTCGGAGGACCTTCAGCGTCGCACCCGTCTCGAGTTCAACCTCGGCTAGCCAAGTTTTGAATATGCCGAAGACTTCGCTTTTGTGTCCGATTGCGTAGGCCCAGAGTTTGCGCGAGTAATCGTCAAGGAATGTGACCAGGTAACGTTTGCCAGTCAAGGACCGCTCGGGGAAGGAAAGCACATCGCTGTGTACAAGGCCGAGTCTCTCTGAGGAGTGCGAATCCGAATCGGGAAAGGGAAGACGATGGCCCTTTGCGCTGAGGCAAGCATTGCAGACAAACTTCTCTACCTCTTCGTCACTATATCCGGCCCTGAGACCCTCCAGCAAACCAGCGGCAACCATCTTCTGTATGGAGGACGGTGCGAGATGGCCGAGGCAGCGATGGAGAGTCAGCAGGGGCACGGACGACTGTGAGCGAGAAAGGAGAGCAAGGTGCTGACATTTGGAATGATCAGCGTCCAGCAAGTAGAGCCCTTCGTCGAGTCGTGCGCCTTCAGCGATGTCGTTGCCGTCCTTGTCAATGTGGATGCCGTGTTTTGTGAAGGCGACACGGACATCGTCGGTGTCGCAAAGTCGAGAGACCGAGAGAAGATTGACAAACAGGCCCGGAGTGTGCAGCACGCCGGTAAGCGTGATCGGATGACCCGAGGCGGCAATGAAGGCGATGTTTCCCGTTCCGATGGCGTTGATGCCCCCTGCAATACCACCAATCTTCGTAGGAGCGATATGGCGATAGGTCGTGAACAGCGACTTGTCCGAGACCATGTGCGAAGTGGCGCCCGAGTCGACGACAAAAGAGTGGTTGCGAAGCTGGCGACGACGAGCGAGAAGACCGGTGGCGAGACATCCGACATGGTGTTGCGAGTCGACGGTCGAGTCAGCGGTGTCGGGCTTTTTGCCGTCCTCGAGCGCCTTCTTGCAGTCGAGAGACCAGTGATCCTTCTTCTTGCAGGAGCGACAGGGTCCTGGCGGCGGGTGTTGCGCCCTCGTAGGGCACTCCGCGACTCGGTGCGAAGGGCTGCGACAGGCGAGACACTTGAGACGAGTAGAACGTGACGACGACGAGGCAAGAAGGGCCGATTGAGTGCTGGGGATGTTCGTTGACCGAAGTTGGACTCGCATACGGTCGGCAAGCGAATCAATGTCGGGGAGAGTTCGTTGCGTGCGCTGTTCATCGGTGAACGACGCCTTGAAGCTCTCGAGGGACGGGTGGGCGATTGCAAGGAGGAGTGTGGCGAGAACATCATTGATAGTTGTCTTTGTGTCGATGATCTCTTGCGCAACGGCTTTGAAGTCCATGATCCACCCGTCGAATTCGGCAACCGTGCCGGGCATGGGACGGAAACCCCAGAGTCGTGAGAAGAGCTCGAGCGTGCGGGTGGCGTCGTCAGGGGCGTACCGCGATTTCAGCGTCGAGTAGATTGTCGGCGCTGTCAGGTCGGCGGTAGGGATTTTGTCGAGGACTGCCGAGACTTCGGCCGAGTCAATCGAATTCGCAAGGACCTCACGAGCGACGGCGTCGCGAGCGGAGCGTTGCGAAGGTGTCCAGTCGTCGGGTGCGATACCGTCGAGGACGTACGAGCGGATGTCGTCCGCTAGGCACAGGCGAAGTTGGCGTGTCCAGTTCGCGAAGGTCTTCGCACCATCCAAGCGTGCGTGCTTTGGAAAGGCAGTGCGAGTGGTGCCGGACGTCGTGGCGGGTGTGGCAGTGCCGGAAGCGGCAGCGGTGAGACCCGACAGCAGCGATGTAAGTGCGGCGAGCTGTTCGGCGGGAATCGGAGGGTTGGCACCCGTCGCGAGGGGTGGTGTCGTGGTCATGCCAGCTGGTGGCTCGTGGGCTTATAACCTATGAAGGAACAATATACCACTGCACCAAAAGGCGAGGCACCTCTCCTTCAGTGAGCGCATATTGTCCTAGAAGTGAGATGGAGCGAAGTTCAACACGATCCACTCGAGCGACTCGCCTGCGGCCTTGACGACGATTGGCCGTTCCCCAGGGTCCCAGCGACGTCCAATCGGTAGGACGACCGTCTTGTCCGTGTTGAGCCGGCCATTCGTTGCATGCCTCCAGTCGAGCGCCAGGTCATCGAGCAAGTTGAGTGACTCCAAGCCCGCGACGGCGACGACAACGTCATCGGCAAATGCAAGTGATGTAATGGCGCGGCTCTGTGGGTACGGATGAAGTGCAGGTATGGAGAGATTCAGCGCGATGTTTCGACGGTGTAGAGCATCCAGGAACGGCTGAAACACGATGTCCCAGACCGACGATGACGCCGGGTCCCCTTGGCCGAGCCCACACGTCAGTCGCACCGGCGCCGTCAGGAACCCATTGATGATGTAGCGCGCCGAGGTCGAGTCACCCGAGTAGAGCATCCTCAGCACGCGAAGAAAGGTGGTAGGAACGCCCAGAGCGTCGAAAATGGCAAAGATCCAGTCATGCTCGACGAGGTCGTAGGCGGATGATTGGTCAAGAGACAAGAGCGCGGCCGCGGGGAACTCGGTCCTGCGCGCGCCAAGTTCCTTGATCAGGAGACGAAGGTGTAGTGCAGCGTCGGCCGATCGGCGGTCCTTGACGAAGCCGTGCTGCTGCGGCGGGAGGAGATCGGGCAGAATTTGGTTCAATCGGGCGACGTAGACCTTGGTAAAAATCTTGTAATCGCACTCGCGCAGGGTGATGGGGCGATACGACGAGAGTTCGGCGCGATCGGCATTCTTCTTGTGGCGCTTGAAGATGAGGCGCACAAGTCCCTGGCCCTGCTTGGGAGAGAGTGAACCGCGCTCGATCATCGCGTTGTAGGCCTTGGTCAGCACCTTGGACCACGCCTCCGGTGCGGTCTGATAGAGTTCGTAAGGCACGCCCGACGGGCCCGGCGATCACCCCGGGTGCGTCGTCCCGATCGCGGCCACGACCTCGTCCTCGGTGATGGGTTGCTGGAGGAGATCAATCTGCGCTTCCGAGAGTCGGCGCAGAAAGAGCGGATCTGAGCGCGGGTCGTCGCAAGTCCGTGCCGCCCTGATCGGCACGAGGAGTTCGTCCCGAAGTCGGTCGACGCGTTCCGGATCACGAGGCTCGATGTGGTAGAGGCGCTGGAAATGCGCCTGCGTGTGGTCAAGAGCGACATCAATGTCATGCGTTAGCTCTCCGTTGCCCAAGCGCAGTGCTGTGATCTTGGAGTCCGAGTTCCGCGCCGCGAGCTTGGCGTGGACCGGCCGCGACAGTCGTTCCTCGGAAGCGATCTCGGGGACGTGGGCTCGGATCCGGAGTAGGCGCGCGCGCTCCTTGACCGCCCGCTTGAGTTCCTCGGACGTCCTTGTCCATTCTGCCGTTTCCGCCTCCCCCCATACCGGTAACACCTCCAGATCCTGCACCCTCCCCACCAAATACTCCATCCGTTCCGTCCGCTCCCGATGCAGCCTCCTCGCCATCTCCCCACCCCTGTCCCTGCACGCCTCCAGAACCTCCTCAAGCTCTCGCACCGGATCCTCCCCGCTTGCCCCTTCCAACCATCCTTCCATCATCCGCTGAAATTCCACCGTCTTGAAGGTTGTGGTATTGATTCGATGTAGTTGGTTGGATGTGGTAGGTAGGCTGAGCTGTGGGAGAGCCGCATCAAGATCGTCTGAGAGAGCCAGTACGATCAAGACCGGTCGGTGATCGGAAAGATCCTTGGGATAGTCGTAGATCGTCGAGGCCTGGTCGAGCCTTTTTTGGTGAGCTCTTTGTAGGAGAAAGTAGTCAAGCCGGGAGAAGGAGTTGGGTCGCTTGCGATTGGGATTAGGTCGAGTGAAAGATGGGGTGATGGGGTGCTTGTAGCGGATGCAGTCCGTGTAGGCCGAGTCGAGCTTGCCCATCAGAATCGGCCAGTGGTGGCCGCGCCGACTTTGGTTCCGCCGATCGACTTCTGGGCGCGGGCAGTCGTTGAGATCGCCGCCAAGGAGTCGGAGGTGGGATTTCTGTGTTTTGTGGAGGATCAGTTTGTCGAAGAATTTTGCTCGTTGTTTTGGGTCAACGGGCGCGTAGAGGTTATTGATTTCTAGAATTTTGATGTCGCCCCGCAGACGAAAGGAGGTGACGAGGAGCCGGCCGTCGAGTGCCGAGTGGGTGCGCAAGAGCTCGGCGTCGATCAGGGGCGAGTCGGCCGGGATCAGGGTCAGGCAGTGCTGGTTATGAAGGAACAATATAGCACTGCACCAAAAGGCGAGGCACCTCTACTTCAGTGAGCGCATATTGTCCTAGAAGTGAGATGGAGCGAAGTTCAACACCCCCCTGTGCGCGAAGCTGAAGAGCTTGTGGCAGTGGGTGCGGCTGTGAGGCAACTGGGCATGTTGATCAGGTCGCTTGGGCAAGTGCAGCTTGGGCACTGTGAGCACTGTCGATGCGCCAGGGTGCTTGGCACGCTGCTGGGCAAGTGCGGGGGCCGGGACGCTGAGTGTATGCGCGCAAAATTGCCTGACCCCAGGGGGGATTGAACTCATGAGCAGCTGGTAGCTCGTTGGGCTCATAACCTATGAAGGAACAATATAGCACTGCACCAAAAGGTGAGGCACCTCTACTTCAGTGAGCGCATATTGTCCTAGAAGTGAGATGGAGCGAAGTTCAACACTGGTTGATGAAGAGCTTGCCCTCGTACTCGTCCTTGATGAGCTGCCAGAATTGTGGTCTGATGAAATGCTCTTGTAAGAGAATCGCGGAAGCTTTGAATGTGGAAAGGTAGGTGTAGATATTACGTCGTTTTTCCGGGACCCCCATGCCCCTTCTTACGTTCCAGGTGATGATGGTGTGCTTGATCATTAATGGGTAGTCGAGGTCGAGGCGCTCTTGGCGGTGGTGACGTCCTCAAAGAGGGGAAGGGCGGGCAGGACATCGTCCTCGGGCTCGTGGTCGGACCATCGTTTTTCCTCAGCTACCCCTCTTCCTTTCCCTCTGTCCACCTTCGTCACCTCGACCTGCATCGCCGCTGCCGCCGACATCGACCTCGTCACCCTCCGCCCCTCTATTCCATCCTTCACCACGACGCGGCTCTTCCCTTTGATGATGACTCGCTTGGCGTCGGTCGGTTCGTCACTTGGGTCACTGAGGTCCGCCGCAGTCTGCGACCTCTTCATCACCTGCTTCTTGAACTTCACAGCGGTCCCCCTGATGTTGATGGAGCGTATCTCACCGTCCTCGTCCCACGTGGCAAAGTTGTGACGCACCAGAGGGGTTTCAGCGTTGAGCCTCCTCTCGATGCTTTGGTCCCGCTCAAGTCGTGCCTGCTCAACCCAGTTAGCTCTGATCCTGTCCCACTCCTCCCCCTCGCGTAGCGACTTGGCG
The DNA here is from genome assembly GCA_900102585.1 of Microbotryum saponariae. Lineage (NCBI taxonomy): Eukaryota > Fungi > Basidiomycota > Microbotryomycetes > Microbotryales > Microbotryaceae > Microbotryum > Microbotryum saponariae. The sequence goes on along the minus strand of FMWQ01000065.1, from coordinate 12,308 downwards.
AGAGTTTCGGGTGACAGAGGTGGGGTTGGTTCATGCGGCGTCGATTCGCGGGAAGCGGTGGCGGCGGTTGCTGTGGCGTCGCTGTCGTCGTCATTGTCCAGCCTGTTCGTTTCCCCTAAGTCCGTCGCTTCCGCATTCTCCGCTTTCGTCGATCCCCTCGCTTCGTCCACATCGCCCACCTCCGTCGCCACCTCCTCTTCCTCCATCTCCGTAGCCACCTCTCCTTCCGTTTCACCTCTTTCATCCGCCATCACCTCATTCTCATCAATCACCTCTCCATCGGATCCGCTGCAGTCCTCCAAGACCGACTCGTCCTCGCTTTCAATTTTGATGACCTCCGTTTTCGCGGCCGCCTCCGATTCCATCTCCGAGTCCTCCGAGTCCTCGTCATCCGCCTTATCACCAGCGTCTTCCTCCCCCGATTCCTCCGGTCCCTGTTCGCCCTGGCCAGTTACCTCTTCCTCCTGTCCCTCCTCGACCTCGAGCCCGGCGAAGTGATTCTGTGATGCGATCCTGTTAACAACCAGCACAGGAATGGGGGCCTCGGCCTCCGCGATGTTGGTGTTGTGGGTGATGGTGTTTTTGTTGCTGTTGATGATGCCGTTGTGAGCCTCCTTCCGCTTCCTCTCCTGATCCAGTCCGCAGGTTCCCACGTGACCCACAAAGTGGCACCTACCGCAAGCCGCCTCCTTCTCATAGTCATGGCGAAGGGCGGTAACCGGGATGCCTCGAGTGGGAAGGTCGATCCTCGAAGGTAGAATCTCCTTCAAGGTCGTGTTGGGGCGTTGGAATAGGGAGTCGTCATCGAAGTGTAGGAAAGCCGAGTAGTCTCCGGCAACGTGGGCGAAGGCCGAGGCGTTGTCCACGCTGATAACGCGCAGAACCTGCACAAGTTGGCATGAATGTCCCTTGCCTGACAGGTCTTGCACAAGTGATTGGAACAATTTGATGATGGCATCCATGGAGGGCACTCCTTGAACACCGACGTTGATTCGAAGCTCGACCATGTTATGGTGGAACCTGTGAGACTTCGCGAAGCGGGCCTTCGCCGATCGCCAAGTGAGAGCGGGGGGCGTCGTGAGCGCCGCGTCACGTGCCTCGCCGGTGACGAACCCAACCGTAACGCGATGGTGAGCCGCCCCATTACGCAGGATTGATGAATGTTGTACGCCTAAGATCTGTGGTTGATAAGCCGCAAGATGGTCCGGCAGAGGAACTCCAGGCTCAAAGCAGATAGGAGAGATGGGCGATAGCAGCCTCGTGACGCAGGCCACGAGATCGATCTTGTCGGCATGAGTCGCTCGCGAGGCGCTCTGGTGAGACAGAGTCACTTCAAGGGTGTAATCGAAGATGTTCTCGACGGACCGGTTCGCGTTCAAGGCCGAAAATTTCAGCGATGTGGCGGTGGCGACGGGGTAGAGTTCGGCAAAGTAGATGGCCTGGACCCAGCGATCCATGCGGTTTCCGGGTACAGCACCCATGGCTTGTAGGAGGCTGCCCAGAGCCTTGGCACGCTGTTGTTGTTGTTTCTGTTGTTCAGGTGTTTGAGTCGCCATCTGACTCGCAGCGGCAGCATAGTTGGGTGCGGCGGTGGCGGGGCCCGTGACTTGCGTCTTCTTCGAGCTTATCGGGATCCGGTCGCGGGGGGGCTGGACGCTGGTGGCGGATACCGGTGGTGGCGGTGCCGGCAGTGGGGACCCAGGGTCTCCGGTAGACATCTTGTCGGTGTATCACTTGTTAACTCGAGTATCGAAGGCTGCAGTAGGGCGATTGTGAAGTGAAGTGAAGTGAAGTGAAGTAGAGTCTCCCAAGTTTGCGGCCGGAGTCGACATCAGCTACCGGTTTGTTCGTTGCAAGCATTGTCGGCGCGATGGCGTAGTCGTGAGGGCGCGCGGGCGCCCACTCAGTGGTCGAGGGTTTGATCCGCCCGGAGCGCGATCTGTGAGGAATCCACTCTCCGCTCGGCTCAGGACTTAGGCGCGCGGAGCGAACCGGGCGCGGACTTAGGCGCGCGGAGTGAGCCGGGCGCCCCGGCCCAGGACTTAGGCGCGCGAAGCGAGCCTGGGCCATTGGCTCAGCCCCAGGCTCGCTGGCTGTGGACTTGGGGCGCGCGGGTCTCTTATTGTTAGCTTCCTATTCATCACTCTTGGCTATAACTACATCGCTGACGTAGTAGAGTTGATCGAATAGGTATGTTGAAATGCATTCATCACTCTTGGCTATAACTACATCACTGACGTAGTAGAGTTGATCGAATAGGTTATAAGCCCACGAGCTACCAGCCCCGCCGCTTGAGGCTTTTTCGCTCGAGCCCAGCCACTCGAGCCGCACACGTCCATCGCACCATCACATCATGGACAGCTCTCCCGCCTCGCCTTTGGCCCCCAGGGATCCCAGCTCCCCTGAATCTTCGATCGGCGAACAAATCGCCACTCTACAGGCCCAGCTTGCCGCTCTGCAGGCCTCGCAACCCGCCGCCGCCGCAGCCGCCGCACCCCCGGCCGTCACCGTCGTGCCGGGGAACGCCGCCACCGCATCCAAGGTCGTGTTTCCCAAGCACGCTCGTCTGGACGGCCCCAAGTCGTTCACCAACTGGTTGCGTCAACTCCGTCTTGCACTCCCGAACCAGGTTCGTGGTTACGTTCTCGACGGTGTCGTTCCCCCGACCTGGACCGCCGACCAGCTTGCCGCACGTGACGACGCCGCCCGGGAAATCATCGTTGGCTCTATCGACTCCGCCGACGTATCGGCCACCCTCGACGCCATCCCCAGCGACGACCTGTCGGCACCGCGCATCTTTGCCGCTCTCAAGGCTCGTTTTGCACCGGACGACGCTACACGCACTCTCGAGTTGTTCGCTCGCCTTTGGGACTTCAGGAAGATGCCTGCCTCCGTCGAGGCCTACGACACTTGGCTACGCGAGTACATGTCGATTGCTCAGGAAATACGCGACGCCAAAACATCGCTCAACGACGTGCTCGCCACCCACGTGCTCGCCATGGTCCCGTCTTGCCTCGACAGCTTCCGACTCACGTTCACGGACGAGCAGCGAAACCGACGCGACCTTCCCGAACTCACGACGCTTACGGACCGCATTCGCATCCAGCTTCGTTCGGCAGGACTCTCGACCTCGCATTCGGCCATGCTTGCCACCAGCTCCCCCTGCCCCGCCTGCCGCGCTCCCGGTCACCGCCTGCGCGACTGCACTTCACGTGCGAAGCACCCGCCCACCGGCCCCTGCCGCCGATGCCACAAGAAAGGTCACTGGGCACTCGACTGCAAGAACCGGGGTGAACAGGCACGTAGCAGCGACGACACCCAGGACGACACGTCTTCCTCCGCGGCCTCGCAACCGAACGTCGGCTATTTCGCCTCCTGCCTCTTCGCTCGTCGCCAACTCCCAACTGACGCCTTTGTAGTCGATTCGGGTGCCACGACACACATGGTCGCCGACCGATCTCTATTCACGACTTATCGTCAGACGGCACACACCAAGATCGGCGGCATCGCGGGCGGCATCACGGCTATCGGCATGGGGGACGTGGCATTCGTCGCCAAGACTGGACACCCGATCACGCTCCGTGGTGTTCTTCACACGCCTGGCCTACACGTCAACCTCCTCTCTGTCTCTCGCCTCTGCGACACCGACCGCGTTCGTCTCGCCTTCACCAGCGACGGCATCGACATCGCCAAGGACGGCCGGGCCATTGCTTGTGAAGAGTCCACTCTCAGCTCGACAGGGGCGCCTCGGTCGTTGCGCGCGCCTGCTAGCCTGGCCCCTGTGGTGGGGACTTAGGCGCGCGCGAGTGCCTCAGCGCGCCGGCGCCGGCGGTTTTCGGGCGCGCGCCGCTAGCCCGCCCTTGCAGTGGGGACTTAGCCGCGCGCGACTGCCTCAGCGCTCCAGCGATTTCGCCCGCGCCTGGGCATATCCCAGCGCGGGCCACCTTTCCATTTCTTAGCTTCCTTCTCATCACTTCTGTTCGACTCTCGACTTCTCCTGACAGTAGTGGTGATCATCTCATAGGTTATAAGCCCATCGAGCTACCGCTGGCATGGACACGTCGTCAACCCTCGCGACGAGCGCCACCCCGACAATTCCCGCCGAACAGCTTGCCGCACTTACATCGCTGCTGTCGGGACTCACCGCTGCCGCTTCCGGCACTACCGCACCCGCCACGACATCCGGCTCCAATCGCAATGCCTTCCCGAAGCATGCGCGGTTGGACGGGCCGAAGACGTTCGCGAACTGGACACGCCAGCTTCGCCTGTGCCTAGCGGACGACATCCGCTCCTACGTCCTCGACGGAATCACCCCCGACGATTGGACGCCTTCGCAACGCTCCGCCCGCGACGTCGTGGCACGCGAGATCCTTGCAAACTCAATCGACTCGGCCGAAGTCTCGGCAGTCCTCGACAAGATCCCTACGGCCGACCTCACAGCGCCCAAGATTTACTCGACGCTGAAATCGCGATACGCCCCTGATGACGCCACTCGCACGCTCGAGCTCTTCTCGCGACTCTGGGGCTTCCGACCCATGCCCGGAACGGTTGGCGAATTTGACAGTTGGATCATGGACTTCAAGTCGGTCGCGCAAGAGATCATCGATACGAAAACGACGATCAACGACGTCCTTGCCACACTCCTCCTCGCGATCGCCCACCCGTCACTCGAGAGCTTCAAGGCAACGTTCACCGACGAACAACGCACGCAACGAACTCTCCCTGACATCGATTCAGTGGCCGACCGTATGCGAGTTCAACTCCGGTCAACGAACCTCTCCAACGATCAATCGGCCCTCCTTGCCTCGTCGTCGCCACGTTCTACCCGTACCAAGTGCCTCGCCTGTCGCAGCCCTTCTCACCGCGTCGCACAATGCCCTACAAGGGCCCAGCATCCACCGCCAGGCCCGTGTCGCTCCTGCAAGAAGAAGGACCACTGGTCTTTCGACTGCAAAAAGGCTCTTGAGGACGGGAAAACGCCCGACACCTCTGATGCGCAACACCATGTCGGATGTCTCGCCACCGGTCTTCTCGCACATCGTCGTCAGCTTCGCAACAACTCCTTCGTCGTCGACTCGGGTGCCACTTCGTGTGAAGAGTCCACTCTCAGCTCGACAGGGGCGCCTCGGTCGTTGCGCGCACTTGCTAGCCCGCCCCCGGCGGTGGGGACTTAGACGCGCGCGACTGCCTCAGCGCGCCAGCGCCGGCGGATTCATGCGCGCGCCCGCTAGCCCGCCCCCTTGCGGTGGGGACTTAGGCGCGCCGGCGATTTCACCCGCGGCTGACTTAGGGATGTACATTGTGTTGAACTTCGCTCCATCTCACTTCTAGGACAATATGCGCTCACTGAAGTAGAGGTGCCTCGCCTTTTGGTGCAGTGGTATATTGTTCCTTCATAGGTTATGAGCCCAGAGCAACCAGCAGGTCATGAGTTCAATCCCCCCTGGGGTCAGGCAATTTTGCGCGCATACACTCAGCGTCCCGGCCCCCGCACTTGCCCAGCGGCGTGCCAAGCACCCTGGCGCATCGACAGTGCTCACAGTGCCCAAGCTGCACTTGCCCAAGCGACCTGATCAACATGCCCAGTTGCCTCACAAGCCGCACCCACTGCCACAAGCTCTTCAGCTTCGCGCACAGGGGGGTGTTGAACTTCGCTCCATCTCACTTCTAGGACAATATGCGCTCACTGAAGTAGAGGTGCCTCGCCTTTTGGTGCAGTGGTATATTGTTCCTTCATACATTGTCACGCGCCTGGGACTATCCCAGCGTGGCCCCCCCCCTTTCTGTTTCTTAGCTTCCTTCTCATCACTTCTGTTCGACTCTCAACCTCTCCTGACAGTAGTGGTGAACGTCTCATAGGTACGCTGAAATAGATCACTTCTGTTCGACTCTCAACCTCTCCTGACAGTAGTGGTGAACGTCTCATAGGTTATAAGCCCACGAGCCACCAGCTGGCATGACCACGACACCACCCCTCGCGACGGGTGCCAACCCTCCGATTCCCGCCGAACAGCTCGCCGCACTTACATCGCTGCTGTCGGGTCTCACCGCTGCCGCTTCCGGCACTGCCACACCCGCCACGACGTCCGGCACCACTCGCACTGCCTTTCCAAAGCACGCACGCTTGGATGGTGCGAAGACCTTCGCGAACTGGACACGCCAACTTCGCCTGTGCCTAGCGGACGACATCCGCTCGTACGTCCTCGACGGTATCGCACCCGACGACTGGACACCTTCGCAACGCTCCGCTCGCGACGCCGTCGCTCGTGAGGTCCTTGCGAATTCGATTGACTCGGCCGAAGTCTCGGCAGTCCTCGACAAAATCCCTACCGCCGACCTGACAGCGCCGACAATCTACTCGACGCTGAAATCGCGGTACGCCCCTGACGACGCCACCCGCACGCTCGAGCTCTTCTCACGACTCTGGGGTTTCCGTCCCATGCCCGGCACGGTTGCCGAATTCGACGGGTGGATCATGGACTTCAAAGCCGTTGCGCAAGAGATCATCGACACAAAGACAACTATCAATGATGTTCTCGCCACACTCCTCCTTGCAATCGCCCACCCGTCCCTCGAGAGCTTCAAGGCGTCGTTCACCGATGAACAGCGCACGCAACGAACTCTCCCCGACATTGATTCGCTTGCCGACCGTATGCGAGTCCAACTTCGGTCAACGAACATCCCCAGCACTCAATCGGCCCTTCTTGCCTCGTCGTCGTCACGTTCTACTCGTCTCAAGTGTCTCGCCTGTCGCAGCCCTTCGCACCGAGTCGCGGAGTGCCCTACGAGGGCGCAACACCCGCCGCCAGGACCCTGTCGCTCCTGCAAGAAGAAGGATCACTGGTCTCTCGACTGCAAGAAGGCGCTCGAGGACGGCAAAAAGCCCGACACCGCTGACTCGACCGTCGACTCGCAACACCATGTCGGATGTCTCGCCACCGGTCTTCTCGCTCGTCGTCGCCAGCTTCGCAACCACTCTTTTGTCGTCGACTCGGGCGCCACTTCGCACATGGTCTCGGACAAGTCGCTGTTCACGACCTATCGCCATATCGCTCCTACGAAGATTGGTGGTATTGCAGGGGGCATCAACGCCATCGGAACGGGAAACATCGCCTTCATTGCCGCCTCGGGTCATCCGATCACGCTTACCGGCGTGCTGCACACTCCGGGCCTGTTTGTCAATCTTCTCTCGGTCTCTCGACTTTGCGACACCGACGATGTCCGTGTCGCCTTCACAAAACACGGCATCCACATTGACAAGGACGGCAACGACATCGCTGAAGGCGCACGACTCGACGAAGGGCTCTACTTGCTGGACGCTGATCATTCCAAATGTCAGCACCTTGCTCTCCTTTCTCGCTCACAGTCGTCCGTGCCCCTGCTGACTCTCCATCGCTGCCTCGGCCATCTCGCACCGTCCTCCATACAGAAGATGGTTGCCGCTGGTTTGCTGGAGGGTCTCAGGGCCGGATATAGTGACGAAGAGGTAGAGAAGTTTGTCTGCAATGCTTGCCTCAGCGCAAAGGGCCATCGTCTTCCCTTTCCCGATTCGGATTCGCACTCCTCAGAGAGACTCGGCCTTGTACACAGCGATGTGCTTTCCTTCCCCGAGCGGTCCTTGACTGGCAAACGTTACCTGGTCACATTCCTTGACGATTACTCGCGCAAACTCTGGGCCTACGCAATCGGACACAAAAGCGAAGTCTTCGGCATATTCAAAACTTGGCTAGCCGAGGTTGAACTCGAGACGGGTGCGACGCTGAAGGTCCTCCGAACCGACAACGGTGGCGAATACTGTTCGAGAGCGTTCACAGAGTTCTGCAAGACACGAGGCACCCGTCGACAATACTCTATCCCACGCACGCCTCAACAGAACGGTCGTGCAGAGCGGGTCAATCGTTCCATTGTCGAAGGCGTCCTTGCCCTCCTTGTCGACGCCCACCTACCCAAGACATTCTGGGAGGAGGCTGCAGCTTATTTCGTTTACTGCAAGAACCTGTGTCAACACGCGGCCCTGGACAAGGCAACACCAAACTCCGTCTGGCAGGGTGACCACACCACTGCCTCGGCGCTTCACCCGTTCGGCTGTACAGCTTGGCTTACGGTCGCGCCCGAACTTCGCTCCAAACTCGACCCGAAGGCGGTTCGCGTTTTTTTCACCGGCTACGACCTGGCTTCAAAAGCCTTTCGCTTCTACGACACTACAACACAGAAGATTATACTTGGCAGAAATGCCACGTTCCTCGACACTGAATTCCCCGGATTACATGGCGACCCACTGAGCAAGACGGCGACACGCACTTCGCCAGCGCTCCCACCACCGAATCTCAAACCGTTGTCAAGACATGGACCCCACTAGTAAGGTCGGCGCACATGGACGTCTCATCCCCCCTTGATGATTCTGCCATGAGCGCCGTTGACGTGGCCCCAGGGTACACTGGCGGAACCTTACTTAACTTCACAGATGCCGAATCGTCCTCGTCACCGTCGCCTGCGTCGCCCTCATCACCGTCGTCTGCGCCATCGCCTGCACTTTCACCATCGTCGGCTGCGTCATCGTCACCCTCGGCCTTACCGACCGACTCTGAAGACTCCGCCGATCCCCTCGACCTCCTCGGCTCACAGCCCCAGGTTCGCCTCGATCTACAGGACGTGCACCACCCAGACTTCAGCACGTACCGCGAGCCCGCATCGGCTGAGGAGTCGCCCGACGAACTCGACCTCATTGGGCGCCACTCTCGCGACGAATCTCCGGACGAAATCGATTTCCTCACCCGACACCACCGCGCCTTCATCGCCATCGACGACGACACCTCTGACACAGAGGCAATTCAGCCAGTCAAGTCCATCACGAGCGACCCACAGACCTGGCGCGAGGCGATGTCTAGCGACAAGCGTGAAGTATGGGCCAAAGCCGCCACCGACGAGTTCACCTCCATGCGCGACGACTTCAAGGTCTTCACCATCGAGGACCGAGCCACGGTGCCCGCGGGTGCGACTATCGTTACATCCAAGTTCGTCTGGAAAACGAAACGGAACGCACTCGGCGAAGTCACTGGACACAAGGCAAGGCTGGTCGCGCAAGGCAATCGGCAACGCGACGGCATCGACTTCAACGAAACGTTCGCACCGGTCGCACGCTTCTCCTCGATACGCTCACTCCTCGCGCTGGCGGCCGCCAACGGCTTGCACGTGCACCAGGCGGACATCGACAAAGCATATCTGCATGGCGACCTTGACCACGACATCTGGATGACGGCACCGCGCGGCTTCGACCTTCCCAGCGACAAGGTGCTTCGCCTGCGACGCTCCATCTACGGGCTCAAACAGGCTGGCCGAATCTGGAATCGACACATCGACGCTTCGCTTCGGGCCCTCGGTTACACGGCGACGGGCACCGACCACTGCGTATACTCTTGGCTCGATGATCGTCAATGTCCACACTACATCGCACTGTACGTCGACGACCTCCTGATGATCAGCCCGGAACTGGCCGAAATCGAACGTGTCATCTCAGGCCTGGACCAACGCTACGGAGTCAAGCGCCTCGGCCCGGCCGAGTATATCCTCGGCATCCAGATCAGGCGGTTCGACGACGGCTCTATCGCCCTATCCCAGGAACGGTACATCATGGACGTGCTCGCTCGGTTCCACTTCGACACCACGACTCGCGGCACTACAGTTCCGATGACTCCCGGCCTTTCGCTCACTGCTATCCCGGGTCAAGGCACCGAACGGATCAGGTCATGGTATCTGCAGGCTATCGGCTCGCTCCTCTACATTTCGCTCGGTACCCGCCCTGACATCGCCTTCGCCGTGTCCTACCTGGCCCGCTTCGCCAACAACCCCGGTCGTCGTCATTGGATTGCGGTCAAGCACATCCTACGCTATCTCCGGGCCACGTATCGCAACGAACTCGTGTATGCTCGCGGCCAGGCTCGCATCACGGGTGTGGTAGGCTACTCCGACGCGAACTGGGGGGCCTGCATCGACACATCGGTGTCCACCATGGGCTACGTCTTCTACATCGCTGGCTCGGCCGTGTCCTGGTCGTCCAAACGCCAGTCTCGAGTTGCCGATTCGACCACCGACGCTGAATACCTCGCCCTCTCGCATGCTGGCAAGGAAGGGATTTACCTCAGTCAGCTGCTCGAAGAGCTCCATGTACAACCTGTTGCACCGGCTCACATCTTTACTGACAACGAAGCCGCTGCTGCAGTTGCTCACGATCCTGTCCGCGTCTCTGGCACTCGGCACATACGCTTGCGTGAGCACTTCGTTCGGGACATGGTGAATCGGGGCGACATCTCTCTCTCGCATGTGGGTACCAGCGACATGGTGGCCGACATCTTCACCAAGGCTCTCGGCCCAAAGGTCTTCTCAACGCACTGCTACGCCCTCGGCCTTCGCACTCGACACCCGCGGCTTGGGTCTGCCTCGCATTCGCGTGGGGGGGGTGTGAAGAGTCCACTCTCAGCTCGACAGGGGCGCCTCGGTCGTTGCGCGCACTTGCTAGTATGAAGGAACAATATACCACTGCACAAAAGGCGAGGCACCTCTACTTCAGTGAGCGATATTGTCCTAGAAGTGAGATGGAGCAAAGTTCAACACCCCCCTGTGCGCGAAGCTGAAGAGCTTGTGGCAGTGGGTGCGGCTGTGAGGCAACTGGGCATGTTGATCAGGTCGCTTGGGCAAGTGCAGCTTGGGCACTGTGAGCACTGTCGATGCGCCAGGGTGCTTGGCACGCCGTGGGCAAGTGCGGGGGCCGGGACGCTGAGTGTATGCGCGCAAAATGCCTGACCCAGGGGATTGAACTCATGACCTGCTGGTTGCTCTGGGCTCATAACCTATGAAGGAACAATATACCACTGCACCAAAAGGCGAGGCACCTCTACTTCAGTGAGCGCATATTGTCCTAGAAGTGAGATGGAGCAAAGTTCAACAGCTAGCCCGCCCCGGCGGTGGGGACTTAGACGCGCGCGACTGCCTCAGCGCGCCAGCGCCGGCGATTCATGCGCGCCCGCTAGCCCGCCCTTGCGGTGGGGACTTAGGCGCGCCGGCGATTTCACCCGCGGCTGACTTAGGATGTACATTGTCACGCGCCTGGGACTATCCAGCGTGCCCCCCCTTTCTGTTTCTTAGCTTCCTTCTCATCACTTCTGTTCGACTCTCAACCTCTCCTGACAGTAGTGGTGAACGTCTCATAGGTACGCTGAAATAGATCACTTCTGTTCGACTCTCAACCTCTCCTGACAGTAGTGGTGAACGTCTCATACTTCGCACATGGTCTCGGACAAGTCGCTGTTCACGGCCTATCGCCACATCGCTCCCTACGAAGATTGGTGGTATTGCAGGGGGCATCAACGCCGTCGGAACGGGAAACATCGCCTTTGTTGCCGCCTCCGGTCACCCGATCACGCTTACCGGCGTGCTGCAACCCCGGGCCTGTCTGTCAACCTCCTCTCCTCCTCGACTTTGCGACACCGACGATGTCCGTGTCGCCTTCACGAAGCACGCATCATATCGACAAGAACGGCAATGCTATCGCTGAAGGCGCAAGACTCGAGGAAGGGCTCTACTTGCTGGACGCGGGATCAAATCTCGCTCTCTCTCTCTCGCTCCCACAGTCTTCCGTGCCCCTGCTGACCCTTCACCGCTGCCTCGGCCATCTCGCACCGTCGTCCATACAGAAGATGGTTGCCGCTGGTTTGCTGGAAGGTCTCGGGCCGGATATAGTGACGAAGAGGTAGAGAAGTTTGTCTGCAATGCTTGCCTCAGTGCAAAGGGCCATCGTCTTCCTTTTGCCGATTCGGACTCGCACTCCTCAGAGAGACTCGGCCTCGTACACAGCGATGTGCTTTCCCTCAGAGAGACTCGGCCTCGTACACAGCGATGTGCTTTCCTTCCCCGAGTCGTCCTTGACTGGCAAGCGTTACCTGGTCACGTTTCTTGACGACTTCTCGCGCAAACTGTGGGCATACGCGATCGGACACAAAAGCGAAGTCTTTGGCGTGTTCAAGACATGGCTTGCCGAGGTCGAACTCGAGACGGATGCAAAACTGAAGGTCCTCCGAACCGACAATGGTGGCGAATACTGTTCGAGAGCGTTCACGGAATTCTGTAAGGCACGCGGCACACGTCGACAATACTCTATCCCTCGAACGCCTCAACAGAACGGTCGTGCCGAACGAGTCAATCGTTCTATCGTCGAAGGTGTCCTTGCCCTCCTTGCAGACGCCCACTTACCCAAAATCATTCTGGGAGGAGGCAGCAGCTTATTTCGTCTACTGCAAGAACCTGTGCGAACA